>CM069904.1:146786729-147341519 GCA_036172215.1 Camellia granthamiana | reverse complement strand
TCTTCTTTATTTTTCCTCATGGCCAGCACAAGGTTTCTACCCGATAGGGCTGCCCCACCCCCTACTGAGTGTAAGAGGGCCTCATACTTCGGAGGGCTGGTTGACCCTTTCTGGAAGGTAGTTGACTCCTTCGTTCCTAATGCCCTTCCTCTGGAGGAGCATTTGCTTCCTTTTGGTGAGGGTACTTTGGATGATGCGGACATGGTGAACCTAGTTTCTATACTGTGGTTTAGCGTGGAGCGTGGCGACTTTCCCCATTCATACATCTACTATCGCACTCACTCGGGCCCGCTAACAAACTGGTCCCTCTGGGTTGATGACATCATTGCAGATGATGGCTTCGAGCGGCGCTTGAGGGATGTTCGTGTCTTCAGTGCCGTTTTGATTTCGAGGGAGTTGTCAGTGCGCAAGGTACAGACCAACACCGACATGGTTGTCTCCTGTTGGAGTTGTGACACTCGCACCTTTGCCTTGGCATGGGAAGAGATAAGTGCAACCCTCGAAGATTGCCATACTTCTGCGCTTGAGTAACCGTGGAGATCACCCATTCGATCCAGCGTCCTTGACTTTTACAGAACAAGTTGCTATCACTGCCCTCCAAAATGCCTTTCGGGAGGCGCAGAAGTATGGCTCCTAATATGATCTTAATACTGGGAAACTACTCCAGGAGAAGCCTAAGAGGGACAAGACCACTTACCTTTCTTGGCTGAAACATTTCTTCAAGGACCTGCAACTAGTTATGGGCGACATCACAGAGGATAGCCGTAACTCCGTAGTTGAGCCGGGCTACCGCGGCAACTTGTACCTGGCCGTATTTGTCAGTTATTTCATCTCTTTTTTTGTTCTCCCTAGCAACCCCGCTGAGAGTATCAATCCTCTGGTGTTTCCTTTGGCTGTCAAACTCTGCAGCAACAGTCAAATCCCTCTAGCCCCTCTTTTCTTGGGGAACGTTGTCACGACCCAAACCCGGCCCTATGGGTTTAGCACCGTAACCGGCCAGTAATCCGAGATTACCGAAGGCCTGCTTAACAGTAATACAGTAAAACAGAGTACAGGGCCTGGCGGAAGCCAATACAGTAATAAAACAATGTCCAATAAGCTGTGACAGTCTGTATGCCAAAAGATTTTTCATACATATTTATAGAACAGTACATATACATACATGCCATTCAGTGAAACAGGGACTTTGTGATGCCCCTGTTTCGTAATTAGCTAATTGGTCCTTAATATGAATTTGATTACATGTTTGATATGATTTGGTGTGCCAATTATGTGAATATATGTGGTTTTGAATTTCTATCTGTTCACCGTAGGAATACCTGTTTGATTTTACCGCTTCGGGAGTTAAATTGAGGGCCTTATCGGCCACAGAACCCAAAATTGATTGCGCCATTGTGATTGACATAATTTTTAGAGCCTACGGTGAAATTTAATTGAAAATTGATTCTGGTCAGATTAAACTGATTAAATTAGTGAATTAGTGTCCATTATTTATTATTATTATAATGCTAATAGTGGGTTTTGTTGGAAAAGGGGCACTACACCCTCTATTCTCTCTATTTGTTTCATTTTGACTGATTTGGGACTCAAACTAGAGGAGAGCCGGCTGTAGAGAGAGAGAGGAGAGAATTGTGCATTTGTGGTTCAAGACTTGGGCCTTTTGGAGATTAAGCTCAAGTATTGCTAAATTGAAAAGATAAAGGCTCCGTGGTGAGTGATTCATGCATTTATAGTCATCATCTTGTGAATTCAAGTTTAATAGATGGTCAAGAGCATGAATTAGTTGAATGTAACAGAATTGAGTTGTATATGTTGGATTTCAAGTTAATAGAAGCATGCATGCAAAGAATTGCTATAGATTTCCATGTTGGAGCTTAATTTGTGTAATCTATAATGAAGTTTGAATGAAATCCATGTGTATGACCATTTCTTCACCAAATAAGTTGTGAATAATGTGTATTTCTTACATGCAAGAGTAGATCATGAAAGAGTAAGCTTTGCATGTTGGGATTTGATATGTTGGTGATGAATTTGGATTAATTTGGGACATGCATGTAAATGATGTAAGAAATTGAGCCTCCTAATATTGTAAACTTGTGTTGGTATCATGTTAAGATGTGTATATTGGAGATTTGGGCCATAACATGCATGTTTTGTTGGTTGAATATTGATTTGGAGCTCAAGAACTCAACCTGGGACTTCCAGATTTTTGGTGCCCGCTCGAGCGGGGGAAGTGACGCTCGAGCGGGAAAATCGAGCTCCCAGCATTTTTGTCAGACATGGTGCCCGCTCGAGCGGGGAAGTCGACGCTCGAGCGGGGAGCTATGTAGTCAGGAAGTCCGCTCGAGCGGTTGAGTTCACGCTCGAGCGGGAATTTGAGGTAGCCAGTACTTTTGCAGGCTTAAGGGTCCGCTCGAGCGGGGAAGTCCACGCTCGAGCGGGGACCCTGTCTTCTGAAATTCTGAAAATGCATTATGTGTTCTGTTTTCCGTTCCCTTTCACTTCTAAGCACTCTTAGGCATACTTTGAGCATTGTAATTGAACTAAGGAGATAAGAATAAAGCCTAAAGAGGAATATGTGAATTAAAGAACGGATTGAACTGTTAGTGACCCTTTCGTGTTCATGAAATGTGTAGGGTCAAGCTCCAGGGCAAATCCACAAGCCGATCACTGTGAGTAATATCAATATTTGAATGCTTGTGAATGTCCAATTGTCTATTCCCTTATAAGCTTTATGAATTGCTAATTGAGATTGTGGACGTAAGTCTGACTTAAATAAACATAAATGGACCCAAGGTCGTTTTGATAAACATAAATGGACCTAAGGTCGTTTTGATAAACATAAATGGACCCAAGGTCGTTTTGATAAACATAAGTGGACCCAAGGTCGTTTTGACATGAATGAGTGGGCCGAAGGCCGTTTTGACGTACATGATTGGGCCAAAGGCCGTTTTGATACGAATGAGTGGGCCGAAGGCCGTTTTGACGTACATGATTGGGCCAAAGGCCGTTTTGATACGAATGTGTGGGCCGAAGGCCGTTTTGACGTACATGATTGGGCCAAAGGCCGTTTTGATACGAATGTGTGGTCCGAAGGCCGTTTCGACGTACATGAATGGGCCGAAGGCCGTTTTGACACGAATGTATGGGCCGAAGGCCGTTTTGACATACATGATTGGGCCAAAGGCCGTTTTGATACGAATGTATGGACCGAAGGCCGTTTTGACATAAATGATTGGGCTGAAAGCCGTTTTGTCATAATCGAATGGGCCGAAGGCTGTTTTGACGTATATAATTGGGCCAAAGGCCGTTTTGACATAATCGAATGGGCCTAAGGCCGCTTTGACAAGAGGGAGATCCGAATGGGCCAAAGGCCAGAATGTTTGGAATTACAGTCACTTGATTTGTATTTAGTTATATATCTGTTATATAGAAATATGAACTGGGCCCAAGGCCGTTTGGAATACGTTGTTCTACAATGTTATGTAAACCCTGTATTTGATATTATTCACTGGGCTATCGCTTACA
This sequence comes from Camellia granthamiana, assembly GCA_036172215.1. Lineage (NCBI taxonomy): Eukaryota > Viridiplantae > Streptophyta > Magnoliopsida > Ericales > Theaceae > Camellia > Camellia granthamiana. Next base: position 147,337,991 of record CM069904.1, on the reverse strand, counting down.
CTCATTCATGTGTTTGTAGGTGAGTCAAGAGAAGTCCGAACCCAGCTCCAGTGAAGTCGGCCAGGAACAACATGAGTTTGGAGAGTCAGCCTTGTGTCTCACGCACGAGACCCAACCTTGCCATTCTGTTATGTATTCCCATTTTGTCTTGTTGGCAAGGATCTTGTATATATCGGTATGTAGTTGTGTTATGGGTTGACTCAGTTTAGATGATCCGGTCTGTAAAGGATTTTCTGGTACTGTATTTCGTTGTGGGTTATAAACGTATATGCGCATGGTTGTTTAAAAGTGCATATAAGCACGGCTCTATGGACAAAATTTTTAATTATTGCTTCCGTTTGGCCCCTTTACTCTGTTGAGTCACGTCTATTTTGGTTGGAGGCCGTAGGTAATCTTAGGATTACTGGCCGGTTACGTCCTTAACCCATAGGGGCGGGTTTGGGTCGTGACAGACTTAATCCCCAATCAACAGTACGGTAAACATTCAGTCTATACAATCCATTCGGTTATTACAAAACAGTACGATAGTGCAAAAAAGGGAAAACACTAAAACACCCCTAAGCCTTAGCATCATAGGCTCGGAACCTTGCAGTGAGGCACATAGGCTGGCTTGACCAAACTGGAGTTTACTCCGACGCTTCTAGCTTTGATCCGGTGCCTGTACACCTACATATATATATGAGCAGTGAGCTAAAGCCCAGTGAATAACACAAGCGTAAAGAGGTTTAGAATGAATGTCCTTACAGTAATGAAAACAGTTCAATTCAATCAGTATATCAGTTGTTCAGTACAGTAAACAGTCATATGTGGTACATCCATTAGCATAACGGTAACAGTAGGTCTGTAAGACCGAACAGTAATGATGGCCATCAGTCAGTAAACAGTAGTGGTTCCCCGAGGGAACCGACAGAGATCTCTGTAACAGTAACAGTAACAGTAAACAGTAGGTGCTAAGGATGCCACAGTACAGTTCAGAAATAAAGGACATACATTCATTCAGTAACAATATCAGTTCAGTAAACAGTTCAGTATTCGGAAGATAAACATTTTGAACATATCTTTACACAATTGTTACTCACAGAGTTCTGGGCTACAGTGAACTAGAGCGTCTCCCCGGAATGCCAACCCTATACAGTTAACAGATTGAACACACTCTAAGTTTCACAGTTGGGAAAGATAAACATTAACTCCCTATTATACCTCGGTGTGTTCTACATATATATATCCTCTTTAAGATGCCTTAAATATGCCCTAGGAATGCCTAGGATGAAAAGAGGATGCGAAGATGCACTTAGAAAACATTTTCAGAATTTCAGTGAAACAGAGTCCTGCTCGAGCGCAGGTTTCCCCGCTCGAGCGGACAAGCAGACAAAGGTACCCGCTCGAGCGCCACTTTCCCCGCTCGAGCGTGTCACTCAATACTCCGCTCGAGCGTACATTTCTCTGCTCGAGCGGACTGATAAACAGTGCAAAGTACTGGATGCTCGATTTTCCCGCTCGAGCGCCACATCTTCCGCTCGAGCGGACTGAATACTGCAGTGAAAACTACTGGGAGCTTGATTTTCCCGCTGAGCGGCACTTCCCCCGCTCGAGCGGACAACCAAAATCTGGAAATTCCAGATTTGTGTTCCAAGTTCAAAACTCAAATTTGATGCTCCCAATTCGATCCTCTTGGGCCCATTTTCTGGAAAACTCTTTTAAACACATAGAATAACATGTTTCAAAACTCAATTGAAGAAATCAAAGCCCAAGGGTGTTTCAATTGAACCCATTTTCAAATCCAATTCTCATGAACAATGTTCAAACATGACATGCATGCACTTTAAACAATTTTAAGCCTCAATGCTAGCTCAAATGAGCTCAATTCTTTGAAAACAAGATGACAACATGGTCCTAAGCATTAACATGGACATGCATGCAAAAATCCATGAAGAACAATCTCCAAACTCGACAATATGCACATGCATGCACCAATTAATCTCTAATTCAACATTATTGAACCAAAACAAGGCTCAAATCACTAGAGGCTCAAGAACTAAGCATGAACAAGCTCAAATATATGAATGAAAGGTTGCATTCTCTTACCTAAGGTCTTGATTTAAAGGTATGGAGGCTCAATTGACAATCTAGACTTCAATTACCAAGCAATTCTTCAAGCAAATGCACAAAATCAAGTTGAATCACTCTCCTAGCTCACACTCTCTCTCTAGTTCGGTGGAGTTCTCAAAATGTGGCTGAGGAAGTGATTTGATCAACATGTAATAAGGCTCAATATAATATTAATCAAGGGTCCACTCAATGGCAATTCCGTAATTAAGCCAAAGTTTGCAATATATCAGCGTTTAATCTAATTTAATCATACCTAATCAATTTTCAAATAAATATACCATAAAATTACATAAATTATGATGATCCTAAAACATCAATCAGTTTACGGTTCGGCCGCCGACAAGGCCTTCAATTAGCAGTTTAAACATAAAACATGAACAGATAAACATTAAATCAAACAGATAGAATATGCAACACAATAGATAAACTCAATCAATCAGTTTCAATTTTCAGTCAGTAAGTTCAGTGATCCAGTCAGTTCAATTACCAGTCATAATCATTCTCAGTTTAGCAGTACTCGGTAATTAATCGGTAAACAGTATGAGGGTTGTTACAGTCTCCCCTCCTTAAAAAGAGTTTAGTCCTCTAAACTCGAGTTACCTTCATTCTGGAAGAAAACAGGGTTCAGTGGGAACAGTTCTGGATATCGTTTAGCCATGTCATCTTCCCTTTCCCAAGTGGCATACACACCACCATGGTTCTGCCAGTCAACTTTCACTAGCGGAATCTCCTTGTTTCTCAGTTTCTTGATCCGTCTATTTACAATCTGTATAGGCCTCTCCTCGTAAGTGTAGTCATCACTCAACACTATCCGAGTAGGCTCAATCACGTGGAATGGATCCCGGAGATAATCCCTCAACATCGAAATGTGGAAGACGTTATGCAAATGCTCCATTTCAGGAGGAAGCGCAACTTGATACGCCACCGGATTGATTTTCTCAATAATCTCATACGGTCCGACATATCTCGGCGCTAACTTGCCTTTGACTCCAAAACGAGTCTGGCCTTTCATCGGTGTCACTTTCACAAACACGTGATCACCCACTTCATATTCTCTGTCCCGTCTTCTAACATCTGCATAACTTTTCTGTCTGCTCTGTGCTGTTTTCAGTCGTTGCTGTATCAGTTTTACTTTTTCAGTCGTTTCATACACAATCTCGGGCCCAAGCAAAGGCCCGTCTCCAACTTCTACCCATCAAATCGGAGATCTACATTTCCTGCCATACAATGCCTCGAAAGGCGCCATACCAATACTTGAATGATAGCTGTTGTTGTAGGCGAATTCAACTAATGGCAAATGGCTTTCCCAATTTCCCTGAAAATCAAGGACACACATTCTCAGTAAATCCTCCAGAGTCTGGATGGTCCTCTCTGACTGGCCATCTGTCTGAGGATGATAGGCACTACTCAGTCTCAGTTCAGTCCCCAATGCAGTCTGTAGGCTTTGCCAAAACCTCGATGTAAACTTCGAATCCCTGTCAGAAACAATGGACACAGGCACTCCATGCAGTCTAACAATTTCATCAATATAGAGTATAGCCAGTTTGTCCGCATTATAAATTGTCTTAACAGGTAAGAAGTGAGCAGATTTAGTCAGTCTATCAACAATAACCCAAATTGAGTCCATACCTTTACTGGAGCGAGGCAACCCAACAATAAAATCCATGGTAATATGTTCCCATTTCCACTCTGGTATCGGTAAGGGCTGCAATAAGCCGGCGGGTCGCTGATGTTTCGCTTTAACTTGTTGGCAATGAAGACATTTGGACACAAAGTCAGCGATTTCTTTCTTCATTCCCGGCCACCAGAAATTCAATTTCAAATCTTGATACATTTTCGTATTCCCCGGATGAATAGAAAATTTTGAGGTATGGCCCTCTTGCAGAACTCTTCTTTTCAATTCAGAGTCATTCGATACACACAGTCTTTCTTGAAATTTTAGTACATTATTTTCAAATTTGAATCCCGATCTCGGTTTAGATTCTCTTTCTTCGATGAGCTTCCTCAAGAAGTCATCCTGTTGCTGTTTCTCTTTAATCTCTTCAATCAAGGCCGGTTGAGCAGAAATAGCAGCTAAGGTTCCACCTTGTTCTCGCAAAACAATCTCAATTTCAGATTTTTCAAGGTCACGAAGCAACTCCTTCTACCCGGTAAGCAAACATGCTAAGTTCCCAATCGATTTTCGGCTCAAAGCATCGGCAACGGTGTTGGCTCTTCCTGGATGGTACAATATCTGCAAATCATAATCTTTAATCAGTTCTAGCCATCTCCGCTGTCTCATGTTCAATTCTTTCTGGGTGAAGAAATATTTCAGGCTTTTGTGGTCAGTATATACTTCACATGTCGCCCCATATAAATAGTGACGCCATATTTTCAGTGCAAACACCACTGCTGCAAGTTCCAGATCATGGGTCGGGTAGTTCTTTTCATGAGGTCTCAGTTGTCGGGAAGCATAGGCAATTACTCTCCCATTCTGCATTAAAACACACCCCAAACCCTTATGAGAAGCATCACTAAATACAGTATAACCATCCGTACCTGAAGGTAGAGTAAGGATCGGTGCAGTCACAAGTCGAGTTTTCAACTCTTGAAATGCTGATTCCCTTTGGTCTGTCCAGTCAAATGATGTCCCCTTCTGAGTTAACTGAGTCAATGGTAAGGCAATTTTGGAGAAATCTTTGACAAATCTTCTGCAATATCCAGCCAATCCCAAAAAGCTTCGGACTTCAGTCACATTTGTTGGTCTAGGCCAGTTCACTACAGCTTCAATTTTCTGCGGATCAACAGAAATCCCATCTTTGCTAACAACATGCCCCAAAAACATAACATGGTCAAGCCAAAATTCACATTTAGACAGTTTAGCATAAAGTTTCTGTTCTCTTAAGGTCTGTAGGGCAAGTCTCAGATGATGTTCATGTTCTTCTACGCTTTTGGAATAAATTAATATGTCATCAATAAATACCACAATGAAGTCATCAAGGTACGGTTTGAAGATTCTATTCATGAGGTCCATAAATGCTGCAGGTGCATTGGTAACTCCAAAAGGCATAACTAAAAATTCGTAATGTCCATACCTTGTTCTAAAAGCAGTCTTATCAATGTCTTCTGGTTTAACTTTCAATTGATGGTATCCCGATCTGAGATCAATCTTGGAAAATACTTGGGCACCCTGTAACTGATCAAATAAGTCATCAATACGAGGTAATGGGTATTTATTTTTCACGGTTACCTTGTTCAGTTCACGGTAGTCAATACACAGTCTCAGTGAGCCATCTTTCTTCTTTACAAACAGATCAGGTGCGCCCCACGGTGAGGTACTAGGTCTGATGAACTTTTTGTCTAACAGTTCTTGCAGTTGCACTTTCAGTTCTTTCAGTTCAGTCGGGGCCATTCGGTAAGGAGCTTTAGATATCGGTTGTGTCCCCGGGATTACATCAACGGTGAATTCAATTTCCCTGTCAATCAAATCCCCTGGCAGATCATCTGGAAATACACCTGGGAATCCTCTGACTATAGGAATACAGTTCACATCAGTTTTAACATTATCATTAGCAGATACAGTCAGTACAGAACACAGATACCCCTTACATCCCTTTCTAATCAGTTTAACAGCTTTCACAGATGAAATCAAATACGGAGGAGGTACCACTCCACTCCCATTAAACACAAATTCAGGCAAACCAGGTGGACGGAAAACTACTTGTTTTGTTACACAGTCAATGGTGGCATGATATTTCGTTAACCAGTCCATCCCCAATATAACATCAAAATGGTCTATATTCAATGGCAGTAAATCGATAAACAGATGCATATCCCCAACAATAATTTCACAAGCAGGATACATATATGCACATGTCATGGATCCCCCAACAGGTGATGATACAGCTAACAGATAGTTCATGGGTTCTAAGGGTCTATTCAATTTCCGTGAAAAAGCATGCGACACATAAGAATGTGTAGACCCCGAATCAATCAGTACATATGCATTTTGAGCACAGATAGAGAGGATACCTGACACAACGGTCTCAGCATTTTGCACGTCTCCCGGTACTAGGGCAAACACTCGGCCCTGCCTCATGGGCTCTTTCCCGGTAGCTTTGGGGTTAGGCTTTGGTGCTACAGTTGATGCTGCTGCGCTGCCTGCAGCTTTACTATTGCCCGGAGCAGTGGAAGGGCAATCTTTCACCATGTGGCCCACCTTGCCACACCTGTAACAAGCACCAGAAATTTTATAACAAACTCCCTTATGGTTCTTACCACATTCGGAACAGGGCGGAAAGGGACGGTTTCCTTGACTAGAAGTAGTCGTTGACCCTGTATTTTGCTTTTTGTTCAATTGATTGTGCTTGCCTTTCTTGAATTTGAAATTCTGTCTTTTACCACGCCATTCGGATACCGGCGTCTCAGATTGTCTCACAGCCTCGATGTTCGACTCAGCCATCAATGCTCGGTCAAGAACACCCACATAAGTCGGTAGCTTTAAGACATTTATTCTGTCAAGGATTGCAACGTTAAGGTCGCCTTCAAATTTCCTGGCCTTCTTATATTCAGTGTCCACCATATGTGGCGCATATCTAGCAAGCTCGGTAAATTTCGTTTCATATTCAGCAACAGACATTGTGCCCTGTCTCAGCTGTTCAAATTCAGTCACTTTTCTACCCCTGACACATTGAGGAAAATACTTTTCAAAGAAGGCTCCTTTGAATTGAGCCCAAGTCATAACAGTATTTTCATCTCGGATGAGCATCCACCACCTTCTAGCTTCTTCTTGCAGAGTAAAGGTGGCCAACAGTACTTTATGTGCCTCGGAGCACGGAAACACTTCAAATAGCTTTTCAGTTTCAAGTACCCAAGCTTCAGCTTTCAACGGTTCAAGGCCTCCCTGAAAGGATGGCGGTTTCATCTTGCTGAACTTATGGGTGAGAGCAATTATGTCCCCGTCATCAACATTTACATTCTGTACATTCACATTTGGTTCCGGCTATACCGGAGGAGGAGGTGGGGGCTGTTGATTCTGTTGTTGGTCAAGTCTGGCAGTGATTAGTTCCATCATCCTTTCCATTCTGGCCATTCTAGCCTCAGTGGATGAGGATTCAGTTTCATTTGCAGTGCTTGCATTATCCATTATTCTATAGACAGTTATAACAGTTTCAACCATAAGCAGTTACATACTGAAACAGTTTATCACGTAAGCAGTCATGCGTTTAAACAGGTTAACACATTAAAACATAATCAGTCATGTCATAACCACACGCTTTTCATGCTCATGAATGCCCTAATCACTTTCCTAGGACACCCTATAGCTCATTTGGACACGTGTGTGCGGTATAACTCGTGGTTAAGTATCGCTCTGATACCACTCTGTCACGACCCAAACCCGGCCCTATGGGTTTAGCACCGTAACCGGCCAGTAATCCGAGATTACCGAAGGCCTGCTTAACAGTAATACAGTAAAACAGAGTACAGGGCCTGGCGGAAGCCAATACAGTAATAAAACAATGTCCAATGAGCTGTGACAGTCTGTATGCCAAAAGATCTTTCATATATATTTACAGAACAGTACATATACATACATGCCATTCAGTGAAACAGGGACTTAATCCCCAATCAACAGTACGGTAAACATTCAGTCTATACAATCCATTCGGTTATTACAAAACAGTACGACAGTGCAAAAAAGGGGAAACACTAAAACACCCCTAAGCCTTAGTATCATAGGCTCGGAACCTCGCAGTGAGGCACATAGGCTGGCTTGACCAAACTGGAGTTTACTCCGACGCTTCTAGCTTTGATCCGGTGCCTGTACACCTACATATATATATGAGCAGTGAGCTAAAGCCCAGTGAATAACACAAGCGTAAAGAGGTTTAGAATGAATGTCCTTACAGTAATGAAAACAGTTCAATTCAATCAGTATATCAGTTGTTCAGTACAGTAAACAGTCATATGTGGTACATCCATTAGCATAACGGTAACAGTAGGTCTGTAAGACCGAACAGTAATGATGGCCATCAGTCAGTAAACAGTAGTGGTTCCCCGAGGGAACCGACAGAGATCTCTGTAACAGTAACAGTAACAGTAAACAGTAGGTGCTAAGGATGCCACAGTACAGTTCAGAAATAAAGGACATACATTCATTCAGTAACAATATCAGTTCAGTAAACAGTTCAGTATTCGGAAGATAAACATTTTGAACATATCTTTACACAATTGTTACTCACAGAGTTCTGGGCTACAGTGAACTAGAGCGTCTCCCCGGAATGCCAACCCTATACAGTTAACAGATTGAACACACTCTAAGTTTCACAGTTGGGAAAGATAAACATTAACTCCCTATTATACCTCGGTGTGTTCTACATATATATATCCTCTTTAAGATGCCTTAAATATGCCCTAGGAATGCTTAGGATGAAAAGAGGATGCGAAGATGCACTTAGAAAACATTTTCAGAATTTCAGTGAAACAGAGTCCTGCTCGAGCGCAGGTTTCCCCGCTCGAGCGGACAAGCAGACAAAGGTACCCGCTCGAGCGCCACTTTCCCCGCTCGAGCGTGTCACTCAATACTCCGCTTGAGCGTACATTTCTCTGCTCGAGCGGACTGATAAACAGTGCAAAGTACTGGATGCTCGATTTTCCCGCTCGAGCGCCACATCTTCCGCTCGAGCAGACTGAATACTGCAGTGAAAAATACTGGGAGCTTGATTTTCCCGCTCGAGCGGCACTTCCCCCGCTCGAGCGGACAACCAAAATCTGGAAATTCCAGATTTGTGTTCCAAGTTCAAAACTCAAATTTGATGCTCCCAATTCGATCCTCTTGGGCCCATTTTCTGGAAAACTCTTTTGAACACATAGAATAACATGTTTCAAAACTCAATTGAAGAAATCAAAGCCCAATGGTGTTTCAATTGAACCCATTTTCAAATCCAATTCTCATGAACAATGTTCAAACATGACATGCATGCACTTTAAACAATTTTAAGCCTCAATGCTAGCTCAAATGAGCTCAATTCTTTGAAAACAAGATGGCAACATGGTCCTAAGCATTAACATGGACATGCATGCAAAAATCCATGAAGAACAATCTCCAAACTCGACAATATGCACATGCATGCACCAATTAATCTCTAATTCAACATTATTGAACCAAAACAAGGCTCAAATCACTAGAGGCTCAAGAACTAAGCATGAACAAGCTCAAATATATGAATGAAAGGTTGAATTCTCTTACCTAAGGTCTTGATTTAAAGGTATGGAGGCTCAATTGACAATTTAGACTTCAATTACCAAGCAATTCTTCAAGCAAATGCACAAAATCAAGTTGAATCACTCTCCTAGCTCACTCTCTCTCTCTAGTTCGGTGGAGTTCTCAAAATGTGGCTGAGGAAGTGATTTGATCAACATGTAATAAGGCTTAATATAATATTAATCAAGGGTCCACTCAATGGCAATTCCGTAATTAAGCCAAAGTTTGCAATATATCAACGTTTAATCTAATTTAATCATACCTAATCAATTTTCGAATAAATATACCATAAAATTATATAAATTATGATGATCCTAAAACATCAATCAGTTTACGGTTCGGCCGCCGACAAGGCCTTCAATTAGCAGTTTAAACATAAAACATGAACAGATAAACATTAAATCAAACAGATAGAATATGCAACACAATAGATAAACTCAATCAATCAGTTTCAATTTTCAGTCAGTCAGTTCAGTGATCCAGTCAGTTCAATTGCCAGTCATAATCATTCTCAATTTAGCAGTACTCGGTAATTAATCGGTAAGCAGTATAAGGGTTGTTACAAACGTATACTTCCGCCTTGACCTTATTCACTCAGACATGAAGTGATCCATGGGCCGTTATCATGTATGGAGCTTTGTACACACTCAGTTCCTGACCACTTTCTTCTACGAGCGATTCCCTGCTATGGGCCCTGTCCCTAAAGAACATGAGCCCTTCTTCACCGACAAAGTCCTTGATGTAGAGGGTCATCCTGTTCTACATGTAGAGGGTCGACCTGTCATGAGGCAAGTGCGCCAATCCCTCCCTCGCATTTCTTGGTGGTCTGGTCTTGGCACCAACAGACCTTTTGCGAATTACGTCGATTGCATGGAGGAGTGCGTGTTCTGCCCTTTTACTTAGCTTCTTTTAGGAATTTCTATTGTCCCATTTTATTTCTCAGAGGCTTGTCACGTTGATTTTTCCTTTGACAGCATCCAGGCCAACTTCCTTCTACTGGCTGCCATGATACGCCCTGGGTTTCTACCCGTATGGAATGAAGAGGGCATGTCCAGTGTTGTTTACAGATCGGATAGGGTCCTTAGGCAATTCGGCATGGACCAGGGCATTCCCCACGCCCTTCCACCTTAGACAAATTTCTATAAGAGCTTCCAGAGGTTTGCTCATGACTACACCGCCTTACTCGTTGAGGGTTTAGGCCTCATGGAGTTGCCTTCATTTGGACGAGAATGTGCTTTTACTCCCAATAACAGGTTATTCTGGCACCGCAACCTCAACTCTTTCTTCAACTTTGCAACAGTGCTCCCGTTGTCCCTGAGATGGAATGAACCCATTTCGCAGCCTAACTTATCCCTTCGTCTCCCATCTAGTAGAGGAAAACAGACCAGTATATGCTGTCGTTTCAAGCTTCTATCCCTGTCTGTCGTAAAAGAGCCACATCTGTTTGGGATAATGTCCGTTTAACCTTTGCAAATTGCTCCCCCTTAAGTCGGCACAACAGTACGCATGACCCGCTCTAGACTGAGGGCAGTCCAAAAGGCAGCGGCATCAGTTGCTGAGGCACGTGCCTCACAAAGTAGGAAGAGACTCTGAAAGGTACCCATACTTAGAAAATATTTTGCATTACTTCCTTGGGCTTCTTACATTTACTTTAGTAATCCAATAATCTTTTTTCCTTTTCAGGGCCCACTGGCCATACCACCTTCGGGCCCCAGGGGTTCTTCTATTGCCATTGAAATTTCCTTAGATTTAGACGACGACGACGTCCTTCCCATTGCTACAAGGGTCACAAGATTAGGACCCGTAGGATGGTACTTTCAAATGTTGAAGAAGAACCAAGTGTTGGGGCCGCACCAACTACTGAGGTTGAGCCAGTTGTAGAGGCTGCAAAAAATGAACAAGTCCCCTATGTTGTAGAAGTTGCAATGGGTGGTATAGTTGCTGAGGGTGCAGTGCCTCCAAACCCTGCTGATTCGGTTCACTCCAACCGTTCCTCTGTCGGCAGAGATGATTTTGTCCCTGAGACGCCAAGGGAAGATCACGGTGTGAGAGAGCTGCTGGAAGTTACACCACCTCCCTTTGGAACTGTATCTAGTGGTTCTTCCCAGTTCACTGAGTCTCCATTGGTTCAACAGACCCCACTTCCAAATGTCTAAGTGGCTGAGGGGAGTGCAAGTGTGGCGGTTACTTCCATCGTTCCTGCTGTGGTCCCCTTAAATTTGGACCGACTTACAGAGGTAGCTATTACCTTAGCCACTCATGCTGTTACTACTGTCGCTGGGACCTCTGACACAGTTGCTTCAGTAACTTCTGAGTAGCTCGCAGACCTATTCCCTACTCACTTTCCCGAAGTGCCAGCTAACCTTGGGGTATCCCAAGATTTTTATACTGGGATGGATACTACTGTTGTACCAGATCTGAACATTGGAGACTACCAAATGGATGACCTCTTTTTGGAGCGACATGATGGTACAGACAGCTTTGGCCTTTTTCTCGAGGCCAGTTCATCCGGTCACCACCCAATATCTACCTACTCCAATGCTGTTGGACAATCATTTTCAGAGGAACTGCGTCGCCCTTAGACTTTTGGTCGCTTTGCTAGTCTCTCTCCAGTAATTGAAGCCAGCGGCGGTGTGAGAGAGTCTCATCAGTCCTTAGGGAAAGTTCATTTTTTAAGTTATTGGGTCTCCTCCGAAACTGCTCCCACTCTTGCCCGCATCCAGGCGCTGCACCTCGGTACCTTTACTGTTTTTAATGTTCCTGGGTCTATGGTGCAGACAGCACTGCTAGAGTCACTTGCCAACTTCATTCGTGACCTCGCTATTAAGAAGATTCTGACAACCCCCCAGCAAGTTCGTGGAAAGTGCTGAGGCCAACCTGAGCGGCTTCGAGAGGAACGGTTTGGGCCTATCGTGGATGAGGGATAGGTTTCAGGAAGTTGATGGTTTCCTTGAGCATGCAGACAATGTGGCGATGATTGCATCCTTGGAGGAGACTATCAAGGAGTGTGAGGGTGCCTTGGAACAGCATCTGCAGAACTTGGCTCGGTTCAAAGAGAAAGACTCTGCGCTGGTTGCTTAGCTGCCTAGGGATGTGACCCTGATGGGCTCCCTTATGAAGGGTTTGATTTGATTTAGTGTGACTCTGTTATGGCTCATTTTCTTTGTACTTTGCTATCTTTTTTTTTTTTCTTCTTTGCCTTTTGGACATTGTAATCATACTATGGAAAACTTTGGTGTTTATGAGAAGCAAAGATATTGAGTCTTACTTTATTACATTCTTTTCATTGCCTTTACATATCTTCTAAGGCTGAACAAAACTCTTGCTATGAACGGAACTCCACCATGACTAAGTTTTTACAAGGCTAAAAAATTTCACCAAGTATGGAAAATTTTCCTCGCACTAAGTGTTTACAAGGGTAACATGTTTACTAAGTGTATGACACTTTCTTTATACTTTGCTTTGGAAGTATTAACAAAGAAACTTACAGCTCCCTTTTTTTGAACAAAAAAAATTAAGGAAAATACTTTTTGACATATTTGGCATTGATAGGGCCAGTTTTGAACCTATCATCTACTCTTGTCAACTTGTAGTACCCGCTGTTGCTTGCCTTAGCAACTTTGTAGGGGTTTTCCCATCTGGTTGAGAACTTGGGGATTGGTTGCCCCTGCATGATCGCGTCCACTATCTTCCATACCAAGTCCCCCTCCTTGAACTCCCTGTGTTGAACAGACTGATTGTAGGTGCGAGCTATGGATTGATGATACTTTTCCATTGCCCGCGAGGCCAGATCCCTTCTTTCTTCGACTGCCTCTATGTCGTTCTTTCTACTGTCTAGAACTAAATGTGCTAAAATAGCCATTCTTGTTGAGGGTACTGTCAACTCAACTGGTAACACAGCTTCGGACCCATATACTAAGAAAAATGGGGTTGCCTGAGTTGGCCTCCTCGTTGACGTTTTATACGCCCAAAGTGCTATGGGGGAGTTGTTCGGACCATGTGCCCCTTGTTTCATCCATCATTTTACTCAGTATTCGGATGAGGGTTTTGTTGGTCGCCTCAGCTTGTCCGTTCCCTTGAGGGTACTATGGACTAGACTTGTGGTGCTTGATCTAGTAGGCGTCCAGCAGTCTTCCCACACGGCGATTTACAAAGGGAGTTCCATTGTCAGACAGTATTACTTTGGGTATGCCAAACCTACAGATTATGTTTTCTTTGATGAAGTTGGCTACTCCTTCCCCATCTGCCTTCCTTATCGATATAGCCTCTACCCACTTGGTACTAACTTCAGTCATTGCAAGTATCCATCTGCGGCCTTTGGATTGCTGCGCTATAAGACCTACCAGGTCAAATGCCCAAGTATGAAACGGGTCAGGAGTTTTGATGTTGTGCAACTCAACTGCCGGTGCATGTCTCAAGTTCCCAAACTTTTGGCAAGATTGGTATCTCCTCACAAAGTTTTTAGCATCTTCTTTTATTGTCGGCCAGTAGTAGCCGAGGTGAATAAGATGTCCATATAATCGCTGCCCTCCTTGATTGTGGGCTTCCTTCAACATCTTATTTGCCTCATCTTTTGATAAACACGCCAAAGGTTCCCCTTCAAAGCTTCTTCGGTACAACTTGCCTTGGTCAAGGATGAAGCGGAGGGCCCGCCTCTTAACTCTGATTGCATCGGCTTTGTTCTCAGATAGTGTGCCATTTCCAAGGTAGTCAATATATGGCTGCCTCCATTCTTTACTGCTTAAGAAATGGGCTTCTTTTTTCCTTAGGATGGGACTAACACTTTGCACATTGCCTCTGCAACTCAGTACTTTCCTTTTCCATCTCTGGCTAGTAATACCATTACCTCTATATCCGTAGATATAGACTAATATCTCCATCTTCACAGGACTTAGCATGAATTTGCTCAAGTTTGTAAGTTGCTTCTTGTCTGCCACGCACCTTGCCAATAGGTTGTTGGGACCGCAAAAATACAACTTTCCTCTGAGGAGCAGAAATGATGCAAGTTCTGCTGGTCTGATTGTTTCCTGGCCTGTTTTCAACTGCTGGATTATCTCTGCTTTCCACCTCTCAGCATCTTTGTGACAACCCTCATCTCTGATTAATGCTAAACTGTGACTGAGAATGATAAGTAACTGATTTGACTGAGATTCTGAATTGATTGCAAGAGTATACTGTTTTAAATGTATTTCTATCTGTTAGTCATTAAATGATCTGTTCATGTTTTATCTTTGAATTGCAAATTGAAGGTCCTATCAGTGACCGAATCAGAAATCGATTGGTGTTTTATGTTAATTAGAATTTATGTGATTTTATGGTAGATTTAATTTGAAATTGATTTGGAATGATTAAATTAGATTAAATAATGTTGAATCACATTAGTTGCTTTAATTACCCTTTTGCCATTAGTGGGCCACTACCTACAACATTGTTTTGGAGCCTTTTGATGCATCATTCTTGTTCATCTCTAGAGACAAAACTGAGAGAAAGAGTGAGAGAGGAGAAAAGTTAGCTTCAATTGAGAATTGGCTTGGAGACTTAGGAGATGTGAAGGTTGATTGCATAATTGAACTTCTATACCTAAAATTGAAGACCTAAGGTAGGATATTTACTTTCTTGTTTATGAATTCAAGTCATTTCTTGCATGATTCATGGAGGAATAGGAGCTTAAGGTCAAGAATTAAAATAAAGTGTTGAATTAAGAGTGATTCCATGCATGCATGTTCGTATTATGACATTTTGAAGTTGTTTTTCATGAAATCTTACATGCAAGTTCATGTTTTGATTGTAGTCCATGAATTCATCATGTTTTTCCATCGAATTGCCAATTTAATCTTGATTTGAGGTGTTGGAATTTAAAGGAGATCATGCATGTTGTGTTTTTGTTTTGTTCTTGAAATTTGGGTTGAGATTGTGTTCAATTAGCTTACATTTGGGCTTGATTTTACAAATTGATCTTTGAAGACATGTTATATTGTTGGTTTTCAAGTGTTTTCCAAAAAATTGGCCCAAAAGGTTGAGTTTTGAGGTGTTGAATGCTTGGTTTGAGCTTGGGAGGCAAATCTGGAAATTTCAAATTTTGGCTTCCACGCTCGAGCGAGCCCCTATCTATTCAGAGATCTGCTCGAGCGACGGAATGTTGGCTCGAGCGTGAATTGCAAGCTCTCAGGTTTTTGGTGCACGCAGACACACGCTCGAGCGAGAGAACCTACGCTCGAGCGAGGACTGTGTCGAGTGAGCGTCGAGCGGGGATTTTCAACATCCAGCACTTTTTGCATTTTTACAGACCGCTCGAGCGAGGAAGTCAACGCTCGAGCGACCCCACTGTTTTGACAAGCTCGCTCGAGCGAAGAAAGCCACGCTCGAGCGAGACCCCTGTTTTCTTAAAATTTTGAAAAGTGTTTTAAAGTACATCTTTGCATCCTCATTTCATCCTAGGCATTCCTAGGCCTAGTTTAAGGCATCTTAATGAGGTTATTGATGTAGAACCACACCGAGTCAAGATAGGGACTAAGTTGTTGATTCCCAAGTGTGTAACTTAGTGTGTGTTCGTTCTGTAACTATGTAGGGTTGGCATCCGAGGATGCTCATTAGCTGCCTATAGCCCAGTGCTCTGTGAGTAACAATGTTGTAAAGATATGTTCAATCATGAATATTTTTTGAATGATCTACTGTACTACTTTCTGAAATGATATTTCTTACTGAATGAATGTTTGTCCTATTTGTGCACTGAATTCGTGGCATCCATAGCAATCTACTGGTACTGTACTATTACTGCTACTGTTACAAAGATCTCTGTCGGTTCCCATGTTTGGAACCATTACTGTTTACTGTTATGATGGCCATCAACTGACTGTTCGGTCTGTTAAGACCTACTGTATTGTTTTGCTATTGAATGTACCACATATGACCATTATGGTTTCTAAATGACTGTTTAAAATACTGAAAGGACGTTGCATATGTTATTCACTGGGCTTTAGCTCACTGTTTATATTTATATGTAGGTGTCCAGGCACCGGACCGGAGCTAGAAGCGTCGGGTTAACTCCCTTTTTGTCAAGCCAACCATTGTGCCTCACCTCGAGGTTCCAAGTCTGACCGAGCTAAGGCTGTTTTAGGATGTCTCAGTTTCACCCTTCTGTCTCTGTTTTGTAATACTGTTTAAGACTTGTACTGTACTGTGCTAATTAGGGATTTGGGCCCTAACCTGAATGTTTGTACATATGGTGTATATATGTTTTGCTTATCAATGTGAATATGTTCGGAAAAGTCTTTTTGCATACAGACTGTCACAGCTCATTGGACATCTTTTATTACTGTTTTGGCTTCCGCCAGCCCCTGTACTCTGCATTACTGCCTTTACTGTTAAGCAAGCCTTTGGTAATCACGGATTACTGGCCGGTTACGGTGCTAAACCTATAGGGGCAGGTTTGGGTCATGACAATCTTACTCTATATATTCTTCGGCTAATACTGCTAGTGTTGTTCTTTTCTCGATGACGATGGCTATACTATCATCTGATATATCAACCTTTGCCCCCAGTGTAGCCTAGGCATCAGGGAAACGGTTGTGTGTTCGAGGGGTATGCTGGATTTGGACATTATCAAACTAAGTAAGCAACCTTTGAACCACGGTGCGATATGGGGCCAACAGAGGCTCCTTCAATGCGAAATCACCTATTGTTTACTTGACAACTAGCTTGGAGTCGCCCCAAATTTTCAACTTGCAGAGGCCCTTCTTTTGGGTAGCAATTAGACCCAGTATCAATGCCTTATATTCAGCCTCGTTGTTTGAACATTCGAAGTCAAGCTTATATGATAGATGAAACTTCTCTCCTTCTTGACTGGTTAATGTTATGCCAGCTCCACCTTTCCCAGCTCTAGAAGCTCCATCAAATTTTAAGTTCCAATAAGTCTCAACTGCAGCTACTAAGACATGGACCTCACCTGGTAGAGGTATCTCTGCAGGTTCATGTTTACCAGATGGGAATTGGGCCAATAAGTTTGCAAGTGCTTGGCTCTTAATAGCCTTGGAAGTAACACAAGTGATGTTATATTCTGCTAAAGCCAAAAGCCATCTTGTCATTCTTCCAATCAGAGCGGGCTTGCTCAGGAAGTAGCGGACTGGCTCACTCCGGGTCACAACCTGAATCGGGTGTGCCAGAAAATAGTGGCGCAACTTCTGCACTGTGAAGATTAAGGGTAAACAATGCCTCTCAATTGGGGTATATCACGGCTCGGCACCATTGACTTTGTAACTGATGTAATAGACTGGCTTCTCAATGCCATTTATGTCTTGGACAAGCAGAGCTCCAATAGACCGAGGTGTAGAGGTCAGGTACAGTAATAGAGGTTTTTCGGGTTGTGGGGCAATCATTGTAAGTGGTGAGATAAGTGCTTTATTCACCATATCAAATGCTTGTTAGTGTTCTTGCAACCATTCAAACTTGTTATTCCCTTTTAGTAGTGTTCCAAAGGAAAAAGGTTATCTCAGCAAGGGTTGGAATGAACCTCCTGAGGTATGACACTTTGCCTAGGAATTTCTTTAAGGCCTTTTGAGAGTGTGGTGGTGGCATCTCCATGATTGACTTGATCTTATTCCCATTTACTTTGATCCCCCGCTGGTGTACAAGAAAGTCAAGGAACTTGCCGGCAGTAACTCCGAAGGCACACTTGAAGGGGTTCATCTTTAGGCAGAATTTGCGACAACGCTGAAAAAATTTTTCCAAGTTGCAGAGGTGGCGGTTTGCCTTAGTAGACTTGACCACCAGATCATCCACGTATACTTCCACTTCATGATGCAACATGTCATGGAACACTGCAGTCATAGCTCGTTGGTAAGTTGCCCTCGCATTTTTCAAACCGAAGGGCATCATCGTATAGAAAACATTTCCCAAGGGCATTTTAAAAGTTTTCTTTTCTGCATCTTCTGGTGCCATTTTGATCTGGTTATAACCACTGAACTCATCTATGAAGGAGAACATTTGATGGCACACAGTAGAATCGAAAAGTGTGTCAATATGGAGCAATGGGAACTCATCTTTCGGGCAGGCCTTATTCAGGTCGCGAAAGTCTACGCAGACCCTGATCTGACCGTTCTTCTTCTGCACAAGCACAATATTTACTAGCTAAGTTGGGTACTGTATAGGCTCGATGAACTTGGCCCTCTGTAACTTTTCTACCTCTGCCTTAATCTTTGCTTCAAGATCAGGGTGATACTTTTGAGCATGCTGCTTAATTGGGTTAGAGTTGGGAAAAGTGTCTAGATGATAAGTGACGAGGGATGGGTCAAGACCAGACATCTCGTCGTATGTCCAAGCAAAGATGTCACTGTATCGCTTTAATAGTATTATCAATTCTGCCTTAGTTGCTGGAGCCATTGTATAGTTGATAAACACGGGCTTGCTCTACCCTGGTAAGTTGTTGAGGTTGACCTCAACAAGTACTTCCTGTTGTAGTTTGGGTCTATCTTGCATGCATTCAAGGGCGGGCTCAGGCGTCTCCACCAACCCTTCTTAGGACCCATCACCGTCACATTTATCTACCAATATATAACACAAGTAGCCCCGACAACCCTTTCTTATTAATTTTCTAGCTTTCATAAATGAAATCAAGTATGGTGGAGGAACTAACCCATTTCCAGTAAAAACAAATTCAGGCATACCAGGTGGTCTAAACACAACAGATTTACTTACACAGTCAATGGTGGCACAGTATTATGTCAACCTATCCATACCTAGAATACAATCAAAATGATCAATGCTTAGGGGTAGCAAATCAACATACAATGTCATTTCACCAATTATAATATCACATGCTGGATAAACATAAGTACAGATCATAGAATCCCCAGTTGGTGTAGACACAGATAGTAAACAGTTCATAGGTTCTAACGGTCTAGTTAACTTCCGAGAAAAAACATACGATACAAATGAATGCATGGAACCAAAATCAATCAGCACATAAGCATTCTGAGTACAGATAGAAATTATACCTAACACCACATATTCGGTGTTCTATACATCATCAGGCATAAGAGCAAATACTCGACCTTGCTTTAAGGTTTCCTTCCCGGTGTTAGCTTTTGTGTTCATTCTTGATGCCGAGGCGGATCTGGCTAAACTTGTTGCGGGGTGATTGGTATTTTCAAGCTTGATAGGACAATCTCTTATCACATGGTCAGTTTTACCACACCTAAAACAGGCACCTGATGCTCGATAACAAACCCTCTTGTGTTTCCTACCACATTCTGAGCAAGTCGGTACAGATCCACTACTTTGGCTTAAGCTACTGGAAGATCCCGTATTTTGCTTCTTTGAAAATGACTGACCTCTTTTAAAGTTAGACCCCAATCTTTTGCCCCTCCATTCACTTGTTGGAACAAGAGTTTGTTTCTTAGCTGCCAAAATGGTTTCCACCATCAATGCTCTATCCAATACATTCACATACATAGGTAGGTTGAGGACTCCTACCCGATCTAGTATATCTAAATCCAATCCACCCTCAAATTTGCGGGCTTTCTTATAGTCCGTGTCCACTATGTGAGGAGCAAATCTGGCTAACTCAATAAACTTAGCCTCGTACTCAGCTACGGACATTCTTCCTTGCTTGAGTTCTTGAAATTCTGAAACTTTTCGATCTCGAAAGCACCGTGGAAAGTATTTGTCATAGAAGATTGTATTAAATTGAGCCCATGTCATGTTCTCATCAATATTTTGGACTAGCAACCACCATCTATGGGCTTCATCTTTTAAGATATAGGTGGCCAAAAGAACCTTTTGAATCTTAGAGCAAGGAAAGACCTCGAATAATTTTTCCATTTCAAGTAGCCATGTTTCTGCCTTCAACAGCTCAATGCCACCTAGGAAAGTTAGTGGTTTCATTTTCATGAACTTCTGAGTCAAGTTAATAATGTCATTGTTGTCTGGTTCACCTCGTACTGGCAAAGGCGAAGAAGGCAAAGGTTGTTGCCTCTGTTGTTGCGTTATTGCCTCGGTCAAAGCTGCAAGCATCTATTCCATTCTGCTCATTCGGGCATTCAGATGATTCAGCTGTTCCATCACTTCTTGTATTTTCCATTTGCTATAGGTAAACAGAACATTATGAACATAGGCAAATAGTCATTTTACAACATTCAGATCATTTGTTTCCATATCTTGTGGTTATAATCATATTTAGTTTTCAGTTTTAATGAATATATATACTTACACATGCAGATGGAATGCCCCTACTTCTTACTAGGACATCCTAAGCTCATATGGACTCGTCTGTGCAGTAGAACACGTGCTCTGATACCACTTTGTCATGACCCAAACCCACCCCTATAGGCTTAGCGTCGTAACCGGCCAGTAACCCTTGGCTTACCGAAGGCCTCTTAATAGAATATCATATAATTAGGGGTTGCGGAAGCAAATACATAAAATATACATAGTCCATCAAGCTGTGGTGACATACATGGGACAAATAATTTTAAACTTTAATAGACTTACGAGTGATGCCAAAAGATATAGTATTTACGTCACTTCATGTACATATTAACAAGAGTTTGTCCGTAATCAAACAAAAGAACCAAAGTATTAAATACAAAAATGTGGCCATGGGACTTGACATGATCCGGAACCTCCTCGGGAGGCACAAGGGGTAGTTGACAACACAAAACCTTTCAGGCATCATCTTAAGCCTGGTCGCGCACCTGTCACCTACATACATAATATAAATAGTGAACGGGAGCCCAGTGAATAATAACAAGGTAAAGGGGATTTAATGAATGATGTCCATCACAGAATGAGAAATCAAAGTTTATATTAGAAATAGAGTCTTATGCATATTCAGATTTCAAATCAGAAACTTATTCATATACTTGTTCATATTCAATTTCAAAATTTATACATTTCACATCATAGTACGTGGCACATCCATTAGCATTAACAAACCCGATGACTCAAAAAGGATAGCCGTAAAGGCATTCTGATGACCCATAAAGGGATGGCCATAAGGCATTTCGATGACTCGTGTGCACAGAGACGTTTTCGATGACCCATAGAGGGACGCCGTAAAGGCATTCCGATGACCCATAAAGGGACGCATATCATATGATGCTAAGGATGCCACGAATACATTTCAGAAACTTGGACGATCATTCATTCACACAAAACATAGCATTTTAGAAAAACTAATCATGTCGTATTATTAGAAAATAATTAAAGTCTAATATAACTTTACAGAGTTAATACTCACAAATAATAAATGGCTCCAAACAGACGAATAGAGTAGGCAATTTAGATATCTTGCGGCGCATGACCTATACAGGTACAAAATGAATATATACTGAATTACACACCCGGAAACATTTACTTTGTTCTTTTCTTATCTTGGTGTATCTCTACTTTTATTCTCACTATTGCGCCTTAATCTTGGCCTAGGTATGCGTAGGATGGAATGAGGATGCAAAAATGCACTTGAAAACACTTGACAAAACTTGCTGAAAACAGAGTCCTCGCTCGAGCGCAACTTCCTACGCTCGAGCGGACATGAAAAATGTGAGTGGTCGCTCGAGCGCAATATCTGTCGCTCGAGCGGTCTGTAAATTTTTGCAAAAGTGCTGGTTGTTTGTTTTCTCCGCTCGACACTCGCTCGAGTGTGAGGGACATGCTTTCGCTTGAGCGCAACTTTTGTCGCTCGAGCGGACTGCAAAATTTAAGAACTTCTGGGAGCATGCATTTCACACTTGAGCAGACTTTTGGTCGCTTGAGTGGAACTGCAAGATCATAAAGTAGTTGCTCGAGCTGAGAGGCAAAATCTGGGATTTCCAGATTACTTTTCTCAGCTCCAAATTGAAATCCAAGGCTACAATTCATATTCTTTTGGGCCTCAAACTTGAGACAACATATGTAAACTTGTAAAATATGAAGGTTTAAAGATCATTTCATGAAAACAAGGCCCAAAAGTATGTCAATTGTGCAACATTCAACTTGAAATATAGAACATAATGTGAACATGTCATGCATATATTCATTTGAGTTCATAACTTCCAAAACATAATGAAATGGGATATTCTACTAAAAAACATGGTAAATTCTTAGACTACAATCAAAATATGAACATGCATGGGATAAATTCTTAGACAACATGCTCTAAATGCAATGTAATGCACATGCATGTGTATATACTCTTCTCTTCTACTTCATTAAGCTTAATTCTTGCCCCAACTCACTTAATTCTTTTTTCAATGCATGAGTTAAGCACCCTAATTACACAACTAAAGCTTGATTTCATACCTTAGGTTCTCAACTCCTTGAATCCTAGTGAGTTCTTGCTCAATTTCTTCAATTCTCCTTAATTCTCTAGCAAATTCCTTGCTTGAAGACTTCTCCTTAGCCTCTCTCTCTCTCTCTCTCTCTCTCTCTACACGTTTGTGTGTGTGTGAGCTCAAAATGTGTTGATATGAGAGAAAAGAATGAGTGGGAACACATAAGAAGCCTTATATAGGCTTGCCTAATGAGAGTTAATTAAGGCTAATCAAGTGGGCATTAAATTAATCTAATTTAATCGTTCCGAACTGAACTTTAATTAAACCTACCATAATTTTCCATAATTCCCAAATAACACATAAATCAAGTCAATTTCTAAATCTGATGCCGATAAGGCTTTCAATTCGTAAACCGAAACGGAAACATGAACAGATATTTCTACATTAAACAGATATAAACACACATAAGGCAACATTTGATGCAAAATTTCACTTTAATTATTTATTAGGCATAATTAAGCATAGATTAATGTTAATCATGGGTCGGGGTTGTTATAGACTTGTGGACTTGCTGCTCCTCTTCTACCTATTACTGTCTGGAGCAGTCTCTACATCTCGAATGTCTTCCCACTTCGACAATTTTACCAGTCCTTGGAGTTTCATCCGTTGGCAACTCAGTAAAGAAAACTGCATCCGAATAGTGTCCCTCATCTACTCCGAATGGCCTTTCAAATGCATTTGTGGTTACTATGTGCTTTCCCAACTTTGTCTTTACGCATTGGTGATAACTCGACAGGATAGCTCCATATCGGTGCATCCAAGCTCTGCCAAGTATCATGTGATAATTTGTGGTCGCTTTAATCACATGGAACTTAGTAACGGAGCGGATTTCGCCAATTGCTAAGTCCACTACAATATGGCCTTTAGTAACCTTATTCTTACTACCAAATCCCGTTATAGTGATGGGTTGGCGAACCATCCTGGACTCTGGGATACTAACCTTTACAAAGGTGTCAGTAGTGATGATGTTTATGGACGCCCCACCATCAAGGAAAGCACGCTTAAACTCTTCATCATTGATGTAAGTTGTGACAAAAAGAGGACGGTTATGAGGAAATGAGTATGCTCTGTCTGCTTCTGAAAAAGTAATGGCTCCGTAGTCGTCTTGGATACGCCGACACACATACTCCTTAGCCTCAACAGCTTCAATAGGGTGCACTTCGGAAATGTTAATGAGGGCCTTTGTTGCTTCCAATCTGGCGGCTTAGCTCAGCCCCAGCTGGTCAAAGAAGGTGAGAAACTCGACAGAGTTTTGCAAGGCCTGAGCATGAGTATCCTCTGTGAATTTTGCCTCTACAGGTACTGTCTCAAGGAGCTAGCTGCTAACGATTTCGTCTAGCTCATCATAGTAGTACGCCATGTGCACTTGATCGCGCACGGGCCCAAGGTACTCAATCCTATGTACATTCTTCTCCTTTTCTTTGTGGTTAGGATAAGGGTCCTTCCTTACATCGCGATTACCGGCATCTTTGAACTTCAGCTCATTTGCGTCAACTTTCTTCTTGAAGATGCTTTTCAAAGTCCAACAGTCCTTAGTAGGGTGTCTGGTGGTTCTGTGATAGATACAATAATCTGGGCTTTCTTTGTCCTTCTTGGTTGGAGGGACATCAACCGAAGGCAAAGTAAGTTCACCATCAGCTACTCATTCTTTAACCAAGGCCTTAACATTCTCAAGATTGCAAGGATATGGATTTCTGTCCTCATAACTCTTTTTCTTTCGAGAGGATGATGCCTTTCCTTGCGAGCGGCTCCCTCCTATAGAGGTTACCGCAGCAACTTTGTTACTGCGGAGGTAGCGGTGGCTGTCACGAGATCTGTGCAAGGGACCAGTGGTACTGAGGTTCTTAGCTGCCTCAATCAAGATTGAAAAGGTAAGCAGATTATGGTTCACCAAGAAAATTTTGTAGTCGCGTATGGCACCGTCCACACATATGCTAACTAAGTGGGCCTCATCCACTGGTTCATGATAGTCAATAGCCTTATTTTGGAACCGTTTAACAAAGTCTAGTATATTTTCACCTTCTTTTTGGACATCTCGCCCAAGTGTGAGGGTTGTAACTTTCTCTTGGACTTAGAAGAACTTCGTGTGGAACTTGTTCACCATCTCTTCCGAACTCTTGATCGAGTTAGGAGCCAAGTTTACATACCAGCTGTAAGCCCTCTCAGTAAGTGATTTGGAGAACTCCCGAAGGTGCAGTGAGTGGTCACTGCCATAGACACCAAGAGTTTCAATGAACCTCACCACGTGTTCTCTGGCATTGCCTTATTTTCCATCAAACTTAATAAACTTGGACACTGTATACCCAGTTGGGTATGGCATGGTCAATATCTCCTGAGAGTATGGGGGCTTCACATTTGGGTCGGAGAGAGATGGTAGTTGCTTATTGCTACGCTCTTGCTCGAGCATAGCTTGTACATCGGCTAGAGTAACGAAGTGAGTGGGCTGGAATGGTCTAGTCTGCTCCTGGGTAACTGAATCAGCAGCTGTACCGTTCGCATAAGGTACCACCGGAGGCACCTGGATCAAAGCCCGAACCTCATGGAGCAGGTTAGGCACTGGGTTTGGGACTATTACGGGCGGAGGTGTTTGCGCTGGGACTGGTCTGGACGCCATGGCCATAATAGCCTCAGTGAGAGTTTGCAAAACTGCCAGGATCTCCCTCTGCATATCCTGGAGTGACTGGACTGCCTCAACCATAACACTGTGGTCACGGTCTTCCATATGTGCTACTCTACCATTGAAAGAGCCTTGCTGCCGTAGGGGTTGATGAACTTCATCCTCTGCCATTTTTCTAGTGAAGTGTGTAAGCCACTGCAAGTATGAACCATCAACAAAGCAACCTCTCCAGTGGAGTCGCCAGAAATGTAGGGGGGTTCAAGGTTAGAGGAGTGATTAGAGAGGCAAAGCTATGTTAATGGTCTAACAATGGTGGAATGGTTGGAGAGTGAGCAGTAGTAACTGTCTGGGCAGTTAGAGAGTGTGTAGCTAGGTGAGCGTGAAACAAGTAGTTTAAGAAGAAATGTATGGCAGTGCACAAATGGGCAGCATCTCCCCCAAATTCCCAAAATTCTTCTCTTTGAACCTTGGGAAATGGGTCTAATTTATAGGCTTTTCCTTGGTGCCAAGAGGACACCAAGTGGTCAAATAGAGAGAAGATATGTGTCCTAGAGGATCACATGGAATATTCTGCCTTGAGCCACCAGGCTAAAGGTGCTACGTGTCCCTCTGCATGTACTGTGTACTATTGGTTTGCCTCCGTAACTACCTTTTTGAGCCTCAGCAAGTGCAGTTGCAGCGGGAATGTTTGCCCTTGCACTTGCCATCTTAGCCTAAACCTTAGCAAGTGCACTTGCAGCGATGAACTTTACTACTACACTTGCCTTCTCGGTTCTATTTGGCCAGTACATGTATTCTCAGGACTCTATTAGCCTGTTATCGGCTATGTTTGTGTTCACCTCAGTGAAACCTCCACCCTTAGCCACCTAACCACAAACTCCCCAGCTTCCCAGGGCAAAGGCCAGAGCCAAGCTTGCTATCAGCCATGCTGTGCCCTAGTACCAAGCCCAAGGGGGGTTCTTTAGTCCTGTCTATGCGACTAAGGTAGGTCCATGACCTGAGTAATGGAAAGGGAGTCCCTTAAGCTCGGGCTACCCTGCTCCCATTTTCGCGGGATCGTCAAGGTAAACTGGT
This sequence comes from Camellia granthamiana, assembly GCA_036172215.1. NCBI lineage: Eukaryota > Viridiplantae > Streptophyta > Magnoliopsida > Ericales > Theaceae > Camellia > Camellia granthamiana. The sequence continues at coordinate 147,311,641 of CM069904.1, read as the reverse complement.
ATCTCTAGGCCTACTATCAGCTCTAACCAGTAAGTCTTAGGGCCTGCTATCAGCGCCAAGTTAAATGAATTCGGGGGTTGCTATCAGCCCTAGGCTAGTAATGCCTTGTGGCCTGCTATCAACGCCACGCATTAGCCTCTACTTGCAGAGGGAAGCCTCTCTCAAAGGCTGCTATCACCTTGGCAGGATATTCCCTCTGTAACTTAGTTGCTACGATTGTAGTTGCTGTGGTAACCATTTCCCGCGACGAATTCAGACGCAGGATTGACAATATTAGAGATGGCGGCGCTGATAGAATGCCTCCGCAACTTGGACATTGTAAGTACTGCCTTTGTAACTTAGTTGCTTTGATTTTCTCCTTCTATTAGCAACTTCAGATGGCTTTAGTACCGACATTACTTGAGATGGCGGCGGCACCGACGTTACTCGTAATGGCGGTGCTGGGACGAAGTGTCTCCGCAACTTGGCCGTCGCAAGTGTTTCCTTTGTAACTTAGTTGCGTCGGCTTTTTCTTTCCCCCAGCAACTTCGGATGGTGGCAAAACCGAAGATATTAGGAATGGCGGCGCTGAGGCAAAGTGCCTTAGCAACTTTCCCGTTGCATGCGTTGCCTCTGCAACTTGATTTAGGCATTTTCCTTCGTGGAGTCTATTTGGACCCTTGGCGGGTCAGACCTACTTTGGCCCACTGTTGGCCCACTTTCCTTGGGTTTTAGCCCATGCTCCTTTAGTCATTCCTGGTCACCTTAAAGGGGTGACCCCAGCGCTTAGGTCCATAGTTAATTTGGGGTTTAATTTTCTGACCCTCTACAACCTTAAAATATCATTTGAACATACCTAAAATAAGACTATCAAATAACTTCTCTTATTGGCCGAATTTTTAACGACGGACACATACACAATCACTGATGATTCCATCATGGATGCTTTTAAAAAATGATTACTTAGTGAAAAGTTTATACTTATAGCATCATATGATATTTGGTCTTATTTTTTATTTTTTATTTTTTTTAGTGATAAGGATATGCATTGAAAATTCATCCCAAAAGTCATTGGTATTGTAAAAATCATCGATGGTTGGTAGCGTCGGCCAATGGCAGTGTTGTAGACATATTGGTGACATTAGATAAATATGTGACATGTATACAGATAAGTGATATTGGACAAATAGATAAAAAAAAAAATAGGTGACACATATACAGATAGGTGACATTTAGACACATAATTGGACAGATAAATGATATGTGTACAAATAAGTGACATTTTGACATATAAACATATAAGTAAGACTTGGACAAATAGATGAGAGAAAGAGAAGAAAAAAAATAATTGATGGTTTGAATGGGGTGAGTTGGAATGGTTTGTGAGGTGAGGGAGGGTTGTAATGGTTCTAGAGCGAGAGAAATGGGTGTTGACGAATAGGAGAGAGTGTGGCTCCGGTGCCAGAGGTGTGTAGCCATGGCAGGTAGTGGAGGTTAATAATAGGGTTTACATTTTTTTAAGGTTTTAAATCTTTTTAATAAATTTACATAAGAATAAAATTGGGAAATAAGATTAAAAAATTTTGAGACATAAGGCGTAATTGGCTAATTCTGTTGTAGAATAGAAGCATATTCTTTGTAATTGAGCAAAAGTCAATTTTTCGTTGTTAGATTAGCATCCTATGGAAGTTAACCTCTCTACCTTTGCAAATCACCAAGTGTTTGCCTCTTAAACACCAAATGTTTGTCTCATAATTCAATTTCTCCTTAGAGAGAGTTAAACCCATGACCTCTTCCTTTGGACTAAACCTTTAAAAGAGTTATGGTAGCCAACTCGGTTAGGCCTAGTTAGTTTTTTTGTAATTACTTTTGCAAATTTTATTTTTAGTAATTTTAAAAAAAGTTAAATTAGTTGTAATTTTTTACCCCAAAACTATTGTTACTAGGGATGGTCACACGTAGAATTTGGGGCAAGTTTTGTAGTAATCCTTCTTCACCCCATATCATATCGGGGGCGAAGAAAATCGAGAGTGGTGGCGCAGAACGAAATAGAAGACAAGCTTATTTTATAAGTTGAAAAATAAAAATATTAATACAAATTATAAATAGTATAATATATTATGGATAATTATTTATACTTAATGAGAATTACAAGATATAAGATAAAAAATAAATAAATGAGTAAAAATTAATATTAAGTATAATATTTTATTATAATAAAAAATATAATTATATTATATATATATAAATATATTTAATAAATATAATCGAGGTGAGGTCGGATATTACGGGATAGGAGAAGCAAAATCCATCCACGCCTTACTTTTTCATCAAGTGGAAACATCTTGTGCGGTACAGGACAAAAGACGTGGGACAGAGTGAGACAGAAGAAAACAGTCATGCTACATCCTCACAAAAACACCCTTTCATAGACTCTGACTAGTAAAAGTCTATTTACCTACTCTGTAACGCTAAACTATTGCCAGTCAGAGTTTATGAAATGATATTTTTGTGAGAGATTTTTATAGAGATATATCATTTTCTTGGAAGCAAATTTAGTAGAAAGTGAAAATGAAAGAAAATACACTGAAAGAAAAGAAATAAAAAATAAAAAATATTTTCTTACAAACATTTGATTAAAATGAAAATTTTGTAAGAAAAATATAGAAAAATTTAAAAGTTTAGTTATAAATAATTCACACATTCAATTTTTCCTGTATTTTTTACAAGAAATTAAAAATTAGTTACAATGCTAATATGAATTTGTTGGCACCATAAATCTGTAATTTTATTATTTATTATTTATATAATTGTAGGACATGTGGCACCTTCCTACTCATTTGGAGGTTATAAGAAGTTATGAAATGTGGAAAGATGATGGAGAACAAAGTGAAGAACATAGAGCATAAAATGAAGGTTGAAGGAAGTTATGAAAGATCGTGGAGGAAATGGAAGAGTAGGTAGCTTTTTCTTACAAATGTTTGTCTATAAATAGCCATTCATGGCTACATTGTAAAGGATCCCGAACTCAAATAAAAGACAATCGATTTCTATTTTTCTTGTCATTTATATTTCCTACACTTTATTTTATGCATTTCATTTTCGAAGTATAGGAGTAAAGATTAATTTTATGCACTTATTTTTTGAAGCACAGGAGTAGAGGTAAATTAATGATTAGTTTGATTGTTCACTCAATTACCCCGATTGTTCACTCAATCATCTTTTCCCGTCTCCCTCCTTTTTCTTTTAATTTTTCTTTTCTCTACACTTGACAAGTTTGAAGTCCTCTTCATTGAGGCAAAAGAACTGTCAATACAATCGCTTGATAATTGGCTTGAATTTAATATGTAAGGATTTTTCAATCCTTGCTAGCACGCTCACATTTATGATATTTTCCTTCGCAGGAAAAATAAGCCAACAATTTTTGACCCCAGTGGGATGTCAAATGTAAGAAATGAAAAATGAATTGGATTCGTCCATTTCAAATAGCCTAGATGAAATCTTTTGGTATAAACAAAAAATTTTGGATCTCCAAGAAGAGATCCATTTTCTTGATGAAATAAACTTTCATCCCTTACAATATTATTTGGTAGAAGAAAAAAGACACCATTTAATTGGAGAAATTCATCAACTTGATATGAAAATTCGCTAATGGAATGATGAGTTGTCAATTCTCACTACCAAGTCTTTAATTGAAACTTTAATGGCCGAAATTGGTGAATTTTTTCAGAATTTTTTCATGGTTAAAAATAGCAAAAGCAAAGAGTTGATTTCATCAATGACTCGTGGGGTCAAAAAACTCATTTTTAAAGAGCCAATTTATGAAAGTAACATGGCTAAAAAATATGTTGTTAAGCCAAGCATGATAAAAAAATAATGTTCTATATAAGACTCAGGGAGTTGAAAAACTCATTCTTAGATAGTCAAACCATGGACATAAGCCATTAATGGCTGAAATGGAACAACCCATTTGACCAAGAAATGATGAAATTCACATGGAGGATTTTCATAATCCATTAATGGATAAAATAGAAAAACAACCCCATAATGAAAGTTATTTGGCCAAAGAACATGTTCTCAAGCCAAACATGGCTAAGAATAATGAACAATTTAATGTTCATGAATTTGCATTTTTTGAAATTATTCAAAATGTCAAGCTGCTTGAATTTTTAAGGCCATCTTGTACTATGATTCTTGGTGTTCAAAATCCTTTTTGGATTTGTGGTTCACATCAAAATTTAATTTTGATGAAATAGCTACTAAAATAATTATCTTTAAGCATTGTTTTGATGAGTTTGATGCACTAAAGAACAACTTAACCATTTAAAATGTTGAACTTGGTTAGGAAAAGCCTATGCATTTGTTGGTTACATATTTTGTATAAGCCAATTATAATTCAACACGTGGCAGATTGAGGGTAATACGGGAAGACAACTCAAAATCTTCGATCGTGATTGTACACGTGGCAGTTAATATTGGTTTTCATAAGATCTGCGTAGTACTGAATCAACAAAGAGATGCAAAGTGATGTGGCTTCAACGGTTACTCACATTTAAATTCAAAATCAGGAAGGAAGACTAACTGCAAGTATTGGCATAGTGGAGCTAGCTCTAAGGCAACATGATCAGCGATCATGGAGGAGCAGTTCGACAGTTAGAAGTGCAGTTCGATAGTTCTCCTTGAGAAGTATAAATAGCAGAGAAGACCCCAGAAAAAGCCCCAGACTCAGATCCAAAAAACCATTTTATTCTACTTTATTTCCTTTCCAGTTTTTACATTTCTTATTCTTTACATTTCTGTACTTTAATTCCTGCACTGCACTTCGTTCATAGGAGTAGTTTCAAGTAGATTGTTGCTGTAAACCTCTACGAGGCTGAATTGGATCATTGTAAGTTTTCATTTTAATGAAATGTTTCAATCGTTCTTCATTTGATTGTTATTTGTTTAATTCTCCTAAATCAAGCCACCAGTAAAAGTCCTCTTCATTGAGGCTGAAAGAACTAAAATACAATCGTCTGATAATTGGTTGGCAATTAATTTTCTATAAGGACTAATTGATCCTGGCTGGCACGCTCATAATTACAATAATAACCTTCGAAAGCTAAAAAGCCAACATATATTTTTGGCACGCCCAGTGAGACTAATTAAAATGGCTAGACGTAGGAGACAAGGAGAAAATGAACGCTTGGAAAAAGGCGTGAAAGGAGAGGTAGAAATACCTAATCCAGAGGATAATGTGATAACACATCCTGTGGAGACACCTATTTTATCAGAACCTATGGTCGAACAGACCAGCACTTCGGAACAAGTACCACATGTTCATAATGTTGGACGAGGCCAGGGAATTGGACCATCCACTATTCTATCTACTCAGCCAATGAATCTATGGGGTGGCCTAGAAGATGCCATGGGACAGTAGTTAATGAATACAATGGAAAGGTGGGCAACATCCTTTTTGGATCGAATAAATACCCACCAACCAACAAACACAAGATACATGGAGGAAATTTCAAATGTCCCTCAGCAAAGATTGGCTAGAGATAAACAGCCTATGCAAATTAATGGACATTCTAATGGTCAAACTAGCAATCAAAACTATGAAAGACCATCACCTTAGTCTTGGTATGAGCCTCTTTCGAGGCCTATGGCAAGTCAAAATGTCTCATTACTTAACAGTGAAGCCATACAAACTGGTGGATCTGGCTTAGTATAAGAAAATGGCATAAGGATGGTTCCAAATCCCATGTTCGAAGCCATACGTGGCACAAGGGGGTTCACTAACCCTTTATTCGAATTTATACCCGGGGGGTTGGAAGGTTTTCTTACAATTGGAAGAGACACGACACCTGTGCCAGCACCTTTCGCAGGTCCTTTCGCAGGACAGGCTCAAAGAGGTTATCTATACCCTCAATAGCAGCCAGCACCACAGGGGCAACCAGTCCCAAATATACCACCTTATGGACTAAGAGGTCTCCAAGCACAAGGTTGTCTACCAAATTCTGTGTTTGTTCCTCCAGTAGTGGTTTAATAGGCACAGAATATGGCCCCTAGGGACAAATTGCTGACATTGTTAGAGAGATATGTGGACCAATGACTCGGGGGGTTCAGACTCCTATCTACAGGAAACCATACCCAGAATGGGTAGATAGGGTACATGAATACCCAAGAGGTTTCAGGATACCAGATTTTGCCCTTTTTTATGGGAATGAGAACCAGTCAACGGTTGAACATATTGCTAGATTCGTGGCTCAATGCGGTGAATTTACCAATAATGACTATATGAAGTTAAGATTATTTCCAAATTCTCTAACTAGAGGAGCATTTGTATGGTATATTAATCTTAACCTGGCTCTATCCAAACTTGGCAACAAATGGAAGAGACATTTCATGCCCAATTCTTCCAAACAGAACCAGAGGTTTCCATGGCAGACTTGGCAAGGTTGAGCCAAAGGCCTGATGAGAAGGCTACTCAGTTTATTACCAGATTTAAAAGAGCACGAAATAAATGTAGGATCATCTTACCAGAGCCTGAATTTGTGAGACTGGCTCAAAATGGTCTAGAGTTTAGGCTTCGAAAGAAGTTTGACTCAACTTAGTTTAGAGACTCAGTGGAATTAACCTATAAGATGTCTAGGTATGAAACATTACTGGAAGAAGAACAAGATCGGAGTAATGCATCATACAAGACATATTATAGAGATCCTAATTATGAGATTAATGCAGCAGAGATTGTAGGGAAAGAACCTGTGATCTGTGAAGCATTAATTCATAAAGACACAACGATTGACCAGCAGTTTAAAAAGAAAGACCTTCATAGGAAATACTTTTTCGATTTAACAAAGGCAGATGATATTTTTGATCGTTTGCTTGCTGTAAATTTCCTGAAGTTACCAAAAGGAGTCAAAATTCCATCTCCAGAGGAACTTAAAGGAAAAGTGTATTGTAAATGGCATAATTCTTGGTCTCTTTCAACTAAAAACTGCATTGTTTTTCGAGACAGGATCCAAGAGCAGATTCGAAAGGGGAGTTTAAAATTCCCAACTAAAGCAGAAAAGGCAATGGGGATTGATACTAACCCATTTCCAGAAATTAGAGAAGTGGCAGCCAATGTTATCACGCCAGACTTCCAGAACTTGTCCTTGAAAGAATTGGAAGAAGTCAATGTGCAGATGCATGTTGCCAGCCAGACAACTGTCAAGAAAGACACTGGAAATCTACCAGCTATTGGACAAGGTTTCTCAGACCAGAGGGAGGACTCTGATAAAGAGGCACTGGATGATGATTCTTTGGAGGCAGCCGTTATGCAAAGAATGTGTCCCAGATGCAAGTTGAGTTACAAGTGGTTGAAAGGACTTCCAATTGATGGGAAGCAATACTACAAGGATGTGTAGAGGCGTCCTAAACCAACTAGTGCTTATAATAAAAGGCCATATCCAACTAACATTAGGCAGCAGCCATTAATGGCTGAGCCAACAGCTGCTAAAATGCATTCTAAAGACAAGAGGCCTTTATATGAATCTAAACCACCTAATTATTATAGAACGGAGAGCAGTTATCCTGAAAGGAGGCCGGAGAAGGGTTCAGTTTATGGGATCAAAGCCAGAGATTGGCCTTCTAGACCAGCCTCACACAGGATGGAAAGTGGCTACCTTCATCAAAGGCCTGAGTCAGGCTTGAGGCAGGGAGTCAAGGCCAAACAGTGGCCTTTACAGCCAGCTTCGAAGATGGCTTCGAAGGAAGAAAGGAACAGTTCGATAGTTGGGTCAGTAGGTTCGTGGATACCTGGAGTTCCAGATTGGTTTGTCCTGGAGAACAAACCTAAGGAGATGTCTACCCAAATAAATGTGGTTGGGAACCTAGGTAGGATGGTCAAACCTCCTTTGGCGGCTCCAAACAATTGGGTATTACTTAAGCACCCGAAAACAAAAGAACCAAATATGGTTCCAGTGATTTCTAGGTTCCAAAGAAGGAAGATCCAACAAAGGTACACTCAGTACCAGAAGGATCTGAAGGAAGGAGGAGAAAGTTCTTCATTGGTTCAGCCAAAGAACCAGGCAGAAAGAGGAGGAGATTCGAATCTAGACCATAGTCTGAAATCGACTCTCCCAGACAAAAGGAGTTGTAGTAGGGAGCAGTTGGCCAAAGTTTATTCCGAGCTAAAGGCCAAGGAAAGATCCGGTTTGGTAGGATTGGAAAAGGCTCTGATGGAAAGTGATAGTGAGATAGAAGATGAGGTCATCCCAAGCCAAAAGAAATGGGTGGTTAAGGAAGAAATGTTTGAAGCCTTCAAGGCTGAACAGACATTTTTGGTCGAAAAACCAACGGAAACAGACTATTCAAAGGAAGTTATTAACATAGAAGTGCCAGAATGCAGCATGGAGGACGCTTCTGAAGTAATTGAACAAGTTAACCAAGAGGGGAAGCAGGTACAACTAATTGTCCAATTTGGCTCGTTCCCTCCGGTGTCAGTGAATATGGTACTTATATTACCGTAGGAGTTTCAAGCTGAAGATGAAAACCAAGGTCAGGAGGTTGACCCAATTCCAGTTTCCAGTGAAGACTCACTAGTAAGTAGGGTGCAAGACGAATCCGAAGCAGCCACACCAATGGAAACTAAAGACGGGAGTGAGGAAGAGGTAAGTATTAATCTCTCATACCCTTTTGAGTATCCCATGGCGTCCATGACACAGCATGTCAAACCCTTGTATATCAACGCCTTCTTCGATGGAATACCGATGAATCGGGTGCAGGTGGATAATGGGGCAGCAGTAAACCTGCTTCCAAAATCTCTGTTGAAGAAACTAGGAAAGAAGAACCCCAGACTAATCCCAACCAGTACAGCCATTGCTGGTTTTGCAGGAGACAAACAGATGGCCCAAGGTATTTTGCCCATCAACCTGAGTGTGGGAACCAGGGACTGCATGACAGCATTCTTCATTATCGACAGCAATGCTAAGTATAATGCTTTACTTGGAAGAGATTGGATTCACACCAACAAATGTGTACCTTCATTTTTACATTAGAAAATCATGATGGCCTTGTGCAATGGAGAGACGGAGGAGATCAATGTAGATCCTCAACCCTTTATAGCTTGTGCAGATTTTCCAGAGGCCAAATTATATGTTGAAGGAGTGGCACCACTCAGTATATTGAGAAAGCCTGATGGATCAGCCGATGTGACGGCTGATGAAGCATTTGCACATCTAAAGTACTTTGTCCAGGAGAGTGCTGATGAAGAGTTTGTCGTTAAGGATGACAATGATGCCTGGTTGTAGGCAAAGAGATGAAGCCCAAGAAGCCAAGTTTTTTACTTTAATTAAGTTCTCAATATTGGATGTAAACTCAATAATCCAGAAAGTGCAGGAGTAAGAGAAAGAAGCCATGACAATTGGTCATAGGAAGGAACAGCAACAGGTCAGATTTTTGGCCTTAGATAAATATTGTGCTGTGGACATTGAAACAAAAGTCCAGGAGATACAGGAGGAAGAAGCCTTGTGGACAGACTTTGTCTATAAGGAAAAGGGTAAAGATGTTGAATCAAAGAAGCTGAGATCAGAATAAAGCAAGGGGATTGCTTTGAAGTCAGAAGGAATTAAAGAAGGAGCATCAGTAAGTTCTCAGATGCAAGACCCCTTGGAAGAAATAAATTTAAAAGAAGGTTCTACACAACAGCCCACCTATATAAGTGCTTGGTTGAATACTCTTGATAAAAACCAGTTGTTGGTTGTTTTGAAGAAATATAAAGATTGTTTTGCATGGTCTTATAATGAACTACCAGGATTGGATAGGTCATTAGTGGAACATAGGCTCCCTATGAGGCCTAATTTCAAGCCATACAAGCAAAAACCAAGAAGAATGAGTCCAGAAGTTATTCAGAAAGTTAAAGAGAAAATTCTTAGACTCCTTAAGGCAGGCTTTATTAGAACAGCCAGGTATGTTGAATGGCTATCTAATATCGTGCCTGTAATTAAGAAGAATGGTAAAATGAGGGTATGCATCAATTTCAGAAACTTGAATCTAGCAACTCCAAAAGATGAGTATCCTATGTCTATAGTAGATTTGTTGGTAGATAGTTCAGCTGGGCATCAAATTTTATCAATGATGGATGGGTATTTTCGTTATAACCAAATCTGCATTGCAGAGGAAGATGTCCACAAGACAGCATTCAGATGTCCTGGGAATATTGGCACCTTCGAATGGGTTAAAATGCCATTTGGCCTGAAGAATGCTAGAGCTACATATCAGAGGGCTATGAATACTATCTTTCATGACCTTATTGGGGGGTATTTAGAATGTTATATTGATGACATTGTAGTGAAATCCCAGTCCATGGAGGAACATTTGTTTCAGTTAGAAGCAGCTTTTGAAAGAATGAGAAAGTTTAAGTTGAAACTCAATCCTCTTAAATGTGCTTTTGGCGTATCATTTGGAAACTTCTTGGGCTATGTAGTACATAAGAAAGGAATACAGATTGACCAGAATAAAACCAAAGCCATCATTGAAGCCAGACCTCCATCAAGTAAGAAAGAATTACAAAAGTTCCTTGGACAGGTTAATTTTCTTTGAAGATTCATTTCTAATACTACAGGGAAAACTAAAGTATTTTCTTCCTTGTTAAGGCTAAAAGATGAAGAGGAGTTTGTGTGGACAACAGAGCATCAAACTGCTTTCAAAGGAATCAAAGCCTACTTGGCCAACCCTCCAGTGCTGATGCCACCAAAGGGTGATAAGCCCTTGAAGTTGTACATAGCTGCAACAGAAGATTCATTGGGAGCTTTCTTAGCCCAAGACAATGAAGAAGGCAAGGAACAAGCTGTTTATTGCCTTAGTAGGTTTCTAAATTCTTGTGAACATAAATATTTAGCCATAGAAAAGCTGTGCCTTGCATTGTATTTTGCTGCAATAAAATTAAGATATTATCTTTTGCCTACAACTGTCTTGGTAATTGCAACCACAGATTTGGTTAAGTATATGTTATCTAGACCCATGTTGAGGGGAAGAATTGGCAAATGGATACTAGCTTTGTCAGAATTTCATCTAAAATATGTTTCCCAAAAGGCAGTAAAAGGACAAATTTTAGCTAATTTTTTGGCAGACCATCCATGTCAAACAGAAAGTCAAGAGATAATGGAACTTGGTATGGCTAGTATTGAACCATGGCAAATGTGGTTCGATAGATCAAAAGCCAATGGTTTAACTGGAATTGGTATAGTAATCAAGTCACCACAAGGAGTAGAAACCACGCATGGTTTCAGAGTGGATGAAATTACTTGTTCTAATAATCAAGTTGAATATGAAGCCTTAATAACGGGACTAGAAATACTTATTGGATTACAAGCTCATGCAGTTGACATATTTAGAGATTCACAATTGGTAGTTAACCAAATGAAAGGGATTTTCAAATATTAAAGTATAAGCATGTTGCCATACTATGTTGTTGTATTACATTTGCTTTCTCAATTTCAGATAGCAAATGTAACTCATGTCTCAAGATTCTTGAATAATAAAGCTAATGATGTAGCTCAGAAAGCTTCGAATTTCAAGAGAAGGGATAATACTGGAAGAGATATAAGCCAGACAACATATCAAAAGGTAATACTACCCTTGAATAAAAGGAATGTGGTCTTGGAAGTCAATCATAATGACTTACAAGAGCAAGATTGGAGGCATCCAATAATGCAGTATCTAACTGGCCCAACTTCAAAAGCCAGTAGAAAAATTAAATTACAGTCTATGCAATACATAATGTATGGTAATGCTCTCTATAAAAGAGGGGGAGATGGGTTACTATTGGAATGTTTAGGTCCAAAAGAAGCATTGACAGCTATGGCTGAGGTTCATAAAGGCATCTGTGGTGCTCAACAGCCTGGTGTGAAGATGAGATGGTTGCTTCGAAGGCATTCCTACTATTGGCCAATTATCCTTAAAGACTGCATAGAGTATGCAACAGGTTGCCAGGTATGCCAAAAGTATGGCACAATAAGGCACGTGCCCATAACTGACCTACATGCAGTTGGGAAACCTTGGCCATTTAGAGGATGTGATATGGACATGATGGGGAAAATACACCTACCCTCTTCGAAGCATCATTGTTTTATCTTAATGGCCACTGATTATTTTACTAAGTGGGTTGAAGCTAAGCCATACAAGGCTATAGACCAGATTGAAGTCATTGGATTCATTAAGGATTTAATCCATAGATTTGGTATCCCATAGACTATAACTGTTGACAATGGGACTGTATTTGATGGGAAAATTGTGAAGTCTTTTGTGGCAGAATTTGGAATTAGCCTTGTTAATTCCACCCCCTATTATGCACAAGCCAATGGTCAAGCTGAATCATCCAATAAGTCTTTAAAAAAGAGAATACAAAAAGTTGTGGAAGATAATCTAAGGGATTGACATAACTTATTGTTGGATGTTTTGTGGACTTATAGAACTTCTCTAAGGTCAAACACATGAGTCACTCCTTATGCCTTAGTATATGTGCATGATGCATTGTTACTTGTGGAAATTAATGTTAAGTCCTTGAGGGTAAGATGCCAAGACCAGTTAGATCTTTAGCAATACTATCAGAGTATATGCTTGGAGTTAGAAAGTATAGATAAAGCTAGAATTCTGGCATTAAATAGCATTCTTTTCCAAAAGAAGAAGGCAGCTGTAAACACCCCATTTTGACCAACCTTAAGACTCAGATGTCATCAATTAAGCGCTCGGTGATGGTGCATGTTGTGCTCATTCTGAGGTTTCGGAGTTTCGGCTAAGAGCCTTACCTCCGGACCTTGGGACCCTTTTGTGCCTTACCTCGGTTTGCGAACCAGGTCTTGTTTTCTCTTCCCGAAGGGAGGGAGAGGTCTCATAGACCATCTCTCAGTGGCCGTAGGCTACTTTTTGTGGTCGTAGGCCACTTTTCCCGTTTGGAGACCAGTTTTCAGTTTTCGGAGCCGTCGGTCGTGCGCCTAGGTTCGGGACCGCTTAACTTTCTCCGTTTGGCATGGTTTTTGGAGAGCTTGAACATTTTGAACCTTCATTTTAGCTTCTTGAGGAAGCTTGAACCTTTTGAACCCTTGTTTTAGCTTCTTGAGGAAGCTTGAACCTTTTGAACCATTGTTTTAGCTTCTTGAGGAAGCTTGAACCTTTTGAACCTTTGTTTTAGCTTCTTGAGGAAGATTGAACCTTTTAAACCCTTGTTTTAGCTTCTTGAGGAACCTTTTGAACCTTTGTTTTAGCTTCTTGAGGAAGTTTGAACCTTTTGAACCCTTGTTTTAGCTTCTTGAGGAAGTTTGAACCTCTTGAACCTTTGCTCTAGCTTCTCCAAGAAGCTTGAACCCTCTTGTTTCTCTATAAGAGAGGGCCTCCCTCTCCTTTAGAGAGGTTGAAAAAAATTTGTCTAAGGAAAAACACATATATCTATCTATATCTCTACATTCTGGGCTTAGAAATGGTGTTTGTTCTTGGCCTTTAACACCACACCTCATAGCCACACAACTCCACCATTGATCTAAGGTTCTTGGAGGGTCTTGAGAGGTTTCAAAGAGCTGGTTTTTGGTTCAAGAAGCTACTGGTTTTGCCGAAGCTACAAGGGCAACACACTATTCCCTCTTTTAAGTTTTATTTTGCTCCATCTTTTAGCCATACTTGCAAGCATATTTGAGCTTTGGTGTAAACTAAAAAAAGTCTTATTTTGAGGCCCTTAACATGTTTGTTTTAGATCATTTTTCTGTTGGGGGTCATCTACCCCATTGCATGCTTCATTTTACCTTGTTTTGAGCCATGCCCTAAGGCCTTCGATTTAATCTTTGCTTGGCCTTTTGGCCACTGAAATTCAGTGTATTTTCAGTGTTTAGAATGCTATTTTGAGTGCCAAAATCAGAGAGGGGTGACCCTCTCTCTCCTTGTTTTGTTTTCTAGCATTTTTGGCCTTACAAAGGAGCCCTTATTTGCATGCTTCCAAGCCATGTTTCAGGCCATTTTTGGTGAGTTTTAGGACCTGCATAGGCTCTGTCCAGAGCTTGTTTTGCCATATTGGATGTCCATCTTGCATGTGTAGAATAACCCTCTTCATAGCATATCAAAGGAGCATCTCATTCTTGCATGCATTAACCATGTTTCAGTGGGTTTTTCGGCTTTATTTGGCATGGCATACCTCTGACTTTTGCTGGTTTAGTGGCCTCTTCATTCCCTCACATGCTTGTAGTGCAAATCCTTTTTACTAGCTTACATTGCATGCTATTTTGGCATTTGATTCTAGCACTTTTTGGCCATGCCTTAAACTGATTTTGTGCTTGTTTTGGACTGCCTTAACTCTGTTTTTGTGCCTCATGGTCGAATGATGTTTTCTATGCATGGTTGTAGTTCAATACCCTTGCCTAGCTTTGAGTTTTGAAGCCTATTGCATGCGTATGTTGAGGTGTTTCCATGTTTTGGCATCATTGTGAATCATATTTCAAAGCTTATATGTATGTCATATTCCCATGTTTTCCACTCTTTGAATGTGTTTGAGAGTTATGCATGAATACCTCATTTTTGGACCATTGCATGAGCTTCATTTCCATGCTTTACGAGCCATCATTTTAGTCCATATTTGCTACTTTTTTGGCCTGCATAGGGACTATTTGGGGCTGGTTTGGCCATTTGAGTATGGCTTTGTATGCCTATAGTGTAATCCACTTCACTAGTTTCGGTATTTTGGCCATCTAGCATGCATTGTGTGAGGTGTTTGCATGATTCGGGACCATCTTGCATGTCATTTCAGAGCTGGAAAATATGTGATTGTATGCCATATTTCATGCTTACCATGCTTTGGTGGAGTTGTACTTTGTGCCTTAGGTTTGGTCCCTTGCATTTGTACATGTTTGCATGTGTGTTGTTGCTTCATTTTCATCATGTATGGCCACTGATTTGAGTGTGGCTGAGGCCCATTCATTTTAGTTTTCAGTCCATCTTGCATTATGTATGCCATATCCATGTTGTCGCATGCTTGATCGTCGCATTGTGTATGCTTTGTTCAGGTCTTCGTGCATGTCCATCTTCGTATGTGCATTGCGTATGCCATATAGTTCATGTGCATTGAGTATGCCATTCTTAGTTCATAGCATTGTGTATGCTAGTTGCATGTTTGCATATCATCCCTCGCATGCTAGCATGATTAGGTTGCATTGCGTTTAGGGTTGCATGCTAGTCGTATTGTGTATGCCATGTATATTGCATTGTGTTTGGAATAGGGTTTAGTCCAAACACGGGAAACGAGGGACGTTTCGTACTCCAAGTGACGAAACGTGCCTCGATTCTCGGTCGCCGACACTCCGGATTACCCATGATGGAGTTTAGACCTTGTTGTGTTTATATGTGCATTCATTTTACATCGAGTCGTGCAATCCGACTCCTCGGCCATCATGCATCGAGATACGTGATTGGTGGCACGAGGATTGAGGACTATACTCCCTAGAGCTTGTGCAATGATGGGGAGAGTGGTCATGCACACATATGTTGAAAATACTTTGCCATGCCCCTTTCTCACTCTCTGTTGCAGCAAACCGGAAACCAGCAGCAAAAACTGGTCAGCAGCCTTCCGGAGCTTTGTACAGTGTTCTGGGACCAGTTACAAACAGAGGGAAATCGGGGCATCGCGATAGATTTCCCGACAAGGCGACTTGAGCATACATGCATCCCTATAATTCGGAACAGAGCTGAAGCAGTCCATTTTGTTTAATTTGCATGCTAGTTTCCTTGCCTCCTTAGGTTAATTTGTTAATTAATTAATGTTGTGTAATATTTAGCTATAATTCGTTATTCATTTTGGTTGTGTAATAACTAGTTTAATTAGCTTAGATTAGCTAGTTGGTTCTGTATTATTTATTCGGACCCTCTGAGAGAGGGTAATGTTGTAATAAGTGTGCGTGTGTGTGATGCGTGTCTTCCAACCCCACGTCTTTCTCCCATTTATTTACCAGCTTATGATGGTTAGTTTTAGGGCATATTTCAATTAGCATCTATATGTTCGCATGTTTGTATTCATTCATCTGTATTGCATGCACCGGGCTCGGCGCATTATGCTAACTGCATTGTATTTCAATTCCAAGTTGAATTATGTATCGATTGTTGCATCTCATATGCCATCTTAGAATAGCCGAGCCTATTGTAGTTGCATTTTGCATGTGTTGCATTAGGCATTCTTAGCATAGTTAGGATTCATGCATGATTTCTAATTAGCTTCTTTCTTTGGCTCGGAGTACTCGGTAAGTGTTTATGCTTTAGCATCCTTGCATGTGTGTGAGTGACTGCCATGATAACGTGCTTACCATGAGGCTATGTGCTTATGTGATATAACTGCCTGAATGCCTGTGGGTGAAGGTTGGATTACTTGAATTAGAACAATGCATTGATTGTGAGTTTTAAGCCCACTTGAGAGTGGCAAATCACCATGTTTTTAAAGCCCACTTGAGGGTGGTAAATCCACGTCTTAGCCTACTTGCGAGTAGCACCATCAAACCATCTGTCAAATAAACAAACATGACATGTTTGTTCCAACTCAAACGATCCAGTATATACTTGTATGTTGTGTGCATCACATAGTAATTCTAGGCTAATAAACCGGAATAAGAGCACATGTGTTTTCAAAAACTCGATATCATTAGTAGTGGCCGATCTTTGATCGGGCGAGCGGGGTTGCTCATAGCTGACCTTCCCCAATCGTACCCAAGTTCCCAAGCCGAGGCAACTTTGGTGATGACGGACACGTGGCCTTAGGCACGAGTCAGGGTTTCCTAAATTCCCCCAAAATAAAATATTTAGGTGGCGACTCTGTATCTGGCAAAGCAGTCCATGTTTGGCACTTCTTTCTAAAAATCTGTTTTTCAAAACGATTTGCCGGATTTGGACTCTTTGGTGATTTATCGGTCTCGCATTGCACTTTGCGGGATTAGATTCAGAACCGTGACATTTGAGTCCGAACTGTAGTAAGCCTAGTGAACAAAACGGGATTTCTCCCGGGACGTTCGGGGACGTCTACAACAGCCAAAAATTATAATAAGAAAGTCAAACACATTGGCTTTGATGAAGGTGATTTGGTATGGAAGACAATACTTCCAATAGGAATCAAAAGCCATAAGTTTGGTAAATGGTCACCTAACTGGGAAGGACCATATCAAGTTCATAGAGTCCTGCCTTTTGGAGCATACCATTTGAGAAATTTGAATGGATACATACATCCCAAAAAGATTAATGGCAGATATTTAAACCTTATTTTCCAACCATATGGGAAACACAAGGAATAAAATACTAAGTACAAGAACACAAGAATACTCAAATGATAAATAAGAATTTGTTTTTTCATTAAGAGTTAAATACATTTTGCCATAAATTGGCCCAAAAGTCAGTACAGTGCCTCAGTTGTTCTTTTACAATGGATGTTCTATTCTTAAATGATGAAAACAACTGGATGGCTGTGGTCATTTCCTGCTTTCGGTCGGCCAGTCCTTGATTGGTAATCTGCAACTTGGTGTCAGTTCGTATTAAGGCCTGGTTAACTGCGGATAGCTCCTTCTCAAGTTGAGCTTTCTTCTCCAGTAGTTGAGTTCGAAAGTGGGAGACAGAGGAATGTTGTTCCTTTAGTTCTGATACTTCAGTATGTACTTTGGAAACAAAGCTCTGATCTCTAACCAATTTCTCCTCTGCAGCCTTGGCAGCATGGCAAATGTTGATGTAAAAGTCAATAGTGGCTGCTGCCTGAGATAAATGACTTGAGACTGTCATGCCGGATTGCTCAACGATTTTGAAGCACTGAAGGAAGCCATTTCTTATTATAGGCCTCTGTAAGGCCTCAAAAGGGATCCTCGAAAAGGATGTCAACAACTCTAGACAGCTGTCCAAGTCTATCAGAGGCGAAGAAGTCTTACTACTGGTGGAAGAGCTCTCAAAAATTTCTAGCAAGGAATCAGCCAGAACTAATGGCTCAGTCTCATCACTAGATATTGGAGAGGTGGAAGGTATGTTGAAGAGACTAGCTAGTCTAGTTTCGAAGATGTCTACCTCATCCGTGGACATGAAGGGTGCAGAAAGAGCTTTGGTGGAAGGCACAAAGGACTGCATAGGAATAAGAGAAATGGGTGGAGCATCTTCAGTAGTTTCTATAGTTCTAGCCACCAGTAGGTCGAGGGAAGAGGGGCTGGAACTAGGCAGAGATAATAGACTATGAGTTGGAGAGCTACCAGCACCCTCTATAGGGGAATCAGCTACCATCAGAGATGTAGCAGCAGTTGGAATTCCCTTAGGAGGAGGAGGAGGAAAAGCAAGGCTCGAAAGAGAATTAAATTGAGATAAATCAAAAGTCAAATGAAGGAGATATGGAGTTAAGCCAGAAGGGAAATGAGCAGGAATACTTGGCCTCAAGGAAGGTACAGAGAATGTAGGCCTAGGAAGTGGGAGTATTAACTGAATAGACTTCATATTTTGCAATTGATCAACTTCAACTGAAACTGAGGGAGTCCTTATTGGAAGAATAGGCTCAGTAGTTGTTGCTACAAAAGAAGAAGTACAAAGTAATGTCAAGTCTCAATACCAAGAATTTGACAAGAAAAGAATAGAGGCATGAAAGAAATTACTTGTTTCAGAAGTGATAGCAATGATGGGAGAGCTACGAAGGGAATAGTGCTCAGCAATGTGTTGCCTTCTTGCAGTTTCCCTTTGGATTGCATCAGCAGCAGCAGTTTCATCTCTTAATAGTTGCTGTTGCCGCATCTTCTCAGCTCTTTGAAAAACAATTATTTCTCTGGAATGTTCCTCCTCTACTGCTTTGGTAGCTGCCTCGTGAGTGGGGTCTTCGACCAAATCAGAAGGAGAGATAGTCATCTTCTTTCTCTTTCTTCTCGGTAATGGTATTTCCTGCTCTTTCTCAATCTCTCTCTCTTCAATCTGGGATTCAGGCTCTTCAAGAGTAAGTTCCTTTTCCACTGCTTTGGCAGCTGTCTCATGAGTAGGGTCTTCAACCAAATCAGATGGAGAGACAGCTACTTTTTTTCTCTTTGTTCTCTGTAATGGTATTTCTTGTTTTTTCTCAGTCTCTCTCTCTTCAGTCTGAGATTCAGATTCTTCAGGAGTGAGTATTAGCTTCCTTTTCTTTTTCTATTGTTGTTTGTCTTTGAGAGCAGCTAGAGTTTCAGCTCTTTTAGGAGATTCTTCTTGTGGAGACCTTGCACTAAGAGGTATGAGTGTAAAGAAAACAAACAAAAGAGTCTAAAAGAAAAGGAACCTGAAAATACTTACCCTTTTTCGAAGCAGCTTTGGTAACTCTAGCTGGAGGGGGTAAGGCTACAGGAACAGTTTGGGTAGCTGTGGAAAGAGAGGGTATGTTTTCAACTGTTGTTGGTTTAGCCTTAGAAGGCACTCCTAGCCCTATCAGCAAATCATGAGGGTGTACTGATAGGCGAACTTCCATATTGGCTGTCCACCAGTTTTGAAATCTTTTCAAAGCCAAGCCAGAGAGAAGAAATGGGACAAATTTGAACTCATTCAATTCTTTCAACAGTTTAAATGTTGCTGCCTCTAGTTTTGATTTGGGTATTCTTAGGTCTCTGGCCGTAAGATGGACATTCGAGAGGCTGCAAAGTGGAACGGGAATCCCTTGAGTAAACCCAAATTGTCTGGCAAACTGAGAAGGGCAGTATACCTCAAATATACACTTATAAGCTCGAGGGTTTAAAGTACCAATGAACAGCTCCCTCGGTAACAAAATAGAAGCCCACACATCTTTGTGTGGTGAGATGGAGCACTCTTTATCAGCCAAGAATGTTTTCAGCCAAGCAGGTCCTTTGTTGGCATCAAAGGGGCAGAAGCAGGAGGCAGATGGAGAAATAGGAAGTTGATGAAAAAAGGTGAGGTAATAGGCAAAGGAGGCAGGATAAAGAACAATTCTAGCATATTTCTCCCCATAAGTGCTAGGATCCTGAACAAGGAATTTTAAGCATTTGGGATGCAAATCAGTAAAGTAAGTAAAGAGCCAAAGTTGGAGCACCCAAAGGAGACCTCTTTGGTTGATGTCAAGAGGCTTCTCACAAAATTGGGAGCAAGCTCTATAAACATGGCCTAAGAGATATGGGGCCAAGGCTATGCGTTTCTTCAAAATAAGGGCCTTCGCAAGTGAGGCGAATTCAGGCATAATCCGTTGAGATAATGTACAAAAGAGAAATTTACACAACCAGTATAATATAAAGGAAAAGAGTTCTCTATCTCTCACGGGGCCTACCCTTTTGTTTTCAGCCTTTACAAAGTCACTGTAGGAGGAATTTAAGGGTGGAAGGGAAAACTTAACAGAAAGGTCCGGGTAGCTGGGTGTAAAAGGAGTACCAAGGGGTGAAAGCCCTAGGAGATGGCAGATATCAAGAACGGTGGGGGCTATCATGCCACACCGAAACTGAAAAAAATTAAAAGCCATGTTCCAAAAGCAAAGAGCAGCAGGAATCAAAAAAGGGTCTTCAGGAATGATAAACCTGGAAAAAAGAAGGGCGTCGAGAATACAGAGCTCTTGCAGGTCACCTTCTCTTGCAGGCACAAGTCTGTCATACCATTCCTCCCACTCAGCTCTCAATGTCGGCCAGTAATGGTGAGGACAGGTCATTCTCCAATTTCCCCAGTTGAGCCCCCTTTCATAGAGAAGAAAGTGGTCCTCCAAGCGAGGGTATAAAGCTGGAAGTTGAACGGGAGCTTCTCGAAAGATGGGACCTAGGACGTATTCTTGTTTATCGCTATGGCGAGGAACAAAGAGGCGTCTGTCTATGGTGCTTGACCCATCAGCTGTAAGTTTGGCGATCTCTTCCTCAATATATCTCTTCAAAGCCATTGTTGGGCTTATACGATCACTAGTTGGTACTTTTAGAGAAGAAGAATCCATTGGTGGCAAGTAGCAAGGAAAAGAGGGTTAATAGAGGGGAAGGGTTTGTGTGTTGAACAAACAAGTGATTTTAGAATACGAAGTAAAAGGGTTTTAAAAACCTTTGTGTCTGGAAAATATATCGTGTAATTCATAGAGAAGTACTAAAAGTACAGATACGAAGAGTTTCCTTCAATATTGATACTTTTGGAGGGAAAAACACATCCCAAATGTTGCTGTCTGCTTCAAAATAAAACATTTGGCTTCGAAGCCAGTTTTAGCACCAAAATGAAATGACAAGCGGTTTCGAATGTCGAAAGCCTGCTTCGAAGCACATTCCATACCTAAGGATGTAAAAATGTTCAAGTATTTGTTTACTTCGAAGGGGTTTAAAGACCTGTTTTAGGTTTCTTAGTGAGAGTAGTATCCTTCGAAGCAAAACTTAGGATCCCTTAAGGATGGGAATTGTTGTTTGAAGTATAATAAATCATTTGGCTTCGAAGCCAATTTTTGGCGCCAAAATGAAATGACAAACGGCTTCGAACGTCGAAAGCTTACTTTGAAGCGCCTTCCATGCCTCGCGGTGAAGGAATGTTTTGATATTTGTTTACGTCAAAGGATTAAGAGCCTGTTTTCTGGTTTCTTAGTAAGAATAAATCCTTTGAAACAACGGAAATTGTTATTCGAAATATCAAAACCAATAGTTGGTTTGGCAATATACAGAAGAGTTTGTTTTTTCGAATTTAAAGGCTTACTTATTTTGGAAATTATGGACTATTGTTCGGAGAGTGGTCAATTTAAAACTAATTGATTGCACTAACCGTATGACCATATGTTGGATGTGTTTAAAACAAGCTTTAGAGGGCAAGATTGTCAAGATTTGAAGCACTGATTCTAAAACAGAAATCAGCAAAAGTTGTCAACCGTATTCCATAAATTGGAAAATTCATGTTGGTTTTTCAGTGTTTCATTTGAGATGATTGAATCCAAATTCGAAGGATGAGATTGGTTAGTTCGAAGCCCTAAATTTGCTTATGAAGACAAACAGAGATAAATTCGAACCATGCTAAACAAAGAGAAAAGACTTAGATGTATTAAAACAAAAGCAATTACATTAAAAGTTCCTCTTTGGGTACAAATTCAAGTTCAAAAAAGTAAGGAATAGAATAAATAACGAGATCATGAAATTTAGTCCAACTATGGTCAATAAATTTCCGTTCATTTTTTTATTCTATCCTCTATTTGTTCCAAGCTTGGCTGCTGAAGTTGATGTGCTCTCATTTGATAAAAGAGCTCTTCAGCCTTCATTTCGAACGCTGTTTCTTTTAGCCCTTGTTCCAGGTCGTCCATATCCAAGTCATCCCAGTACGCAGAGTCTTTATTCTTAAAGTCGTTATATTCCTCGACGAGGTTCTCTGCTTCGTACAGGGTATGAACTCGGAGGGATGAAAGTTGGTCCAAAGATTGGGTGGTGGCCAAAGAAGTCTGGTGCCAATGGAGAAGCAATGGGAGTTGGTCCAAAAACATGCGGAGTTCTACTTGGGTGATGAGGTTGAGGACATGACCCCGAGTCAGAATATCACAAGCCCATCGAAGGTTCTTGAGAGGAACATCGTTCTCAAGAACATTGAAAGACAAGTGAGAAAAGGCCGCAAGCTGAAGTTGGGCTTGCTTTCGTTGAGCTGGAGTAGGAGGAGGTGGAGGCTTGTAAGGAGGAAAAACCTTCTCCGCAGAGAGGGTAAGCTTCAATCTCTCTATCCAGGAAGGTTTTTGCGGAGGAGGAGGTATAGAGGCTTCCATTTTGAAGGAAGGAGGAAACCGAGGGACATTAACACAATCAAGCCAGTCAGAAGGATGAAACTTCACATTCTTGGCTAAAAATGATGGGTTGTACCCCTGTGCCTCTTCTGGGCGACGGGTAGCTCGTACTATCTTTGTAGGCATAGAGGATGTGTACCATGCTACAAGTAGATTGTCCTCTAAACTACGTCGGAGGTCGATGGGTACATAGGGATAAACCACCGAGCTTCGCGCATAGGAAGGGAACTCTAGATGATCAGTGAACTCGACAAAGTGATGGTTAACTCGCTCCTTTAACTCACAGGCCTCAAAGTCTGACCAGCTTCTCCAACCAGAAGCCCCAGAGGAAGAAGAAGCCACAGCCTCATCCCATGCAAAAGATTGTGGATTAGAAGAGGAGCTTCCGATGTCCATTTTTACAAAATTTTGGGTTAGAGAATTATGAGTAACGAGTGCGTAATCCAAAGGTTCATAGTTCGCAAAAGCTTCCATGACTTGAATATAGGAAGGTGGATAAAGGTGGCTAATCAATGCATGAAGGCTCTTTCGAGGAAGAACAGCATCATCTAATGACTCTTCGTGTAATTGATCAATAGAAGAGAGAATTAATTTGGCCATAAAAGATGTATTAGACTGTTCGAATACCAAAATGGTAGGGATGTTCAAAGGATTAAACGAGAAATTAATGCAAATGATGAATGACAGTTGCATTTTTAGGAGAATGCAAAGCCCATGCATGTCCTAGGATGTGGTTAAAAGACCTTGATCCACTAATATCACAAAGTATTGGGTATATTAGTGCGGGGGGAAATGTTGGCTACATATTTTGTATAAGCCAATTATAATTCAACACGTGGCAGATTGTGGGTAATATGGGAAGACAACTCAAAATCTTCGATCGGGATCCTACACATGGCAGTTAATATTGGTTTTCCATAAGATCTGCGTAGTACTGAATCAACAAAGAGATGCAAAGTGATGTGGCTTCAACGGTTACTCACATTTAAATTCAAAATCAGAAAGGAAGACTAACTGCAGGTATTGGCATAGTGGAGCTAGCTCTAAGGCAGCATGATCAGCGATCATGGAGGAGCAGTTCGACGGTTAGAAGTGCAGTTCGATAGTTCTCCTTGAGAAGTATAAATAGCAGAAAAGACCTCAGAAAAAAGCCCCAGACTCAGATCCAAAAAAATCATTTTATTCTACTTTATTTCCTTTCCAGTTTTTACATTTCTTATTCTTTACATTTCTGTACTTTAATTCCTGCACTGTACTTTGTTCATAGGAGTAGTTTCAAGTAGATTGTTACTGTAAACCTCTACGAGGCTGAATTGGATCATTGTAAGTTTTCATTTTAATAAATGCTTAAATCGTTCTTTATTTGATTGTTATTTGTTTAATTCTCCTAAATCAAGCCACCAGTAAAAGTCCTCTTCATTGAGGCTGAAAGAATTAAAACACAATCGTCTGATAATTGGTTGGCAATTAATTTTCTATAAGGACTGATTGATTCTTTGCTGGCATGCTCATAATTACAATAATTAAAAATGATATTTATTTATTTATTATTTTTTTAAGGCACAAAAACACAAAAATAATGACAATATGTGTGCTTCAGTTGTAGTCAAACAATGGCTCTTGGATTCAATCGACAAAATTGTAAACATTTGGTGCTATTATATCATTTGAAGCACTTTGTTGATATTATTCGAAAACACTTTATTGCTTAGATTAGTCATGTGCTTGATTCGACCCTTCAAAATTCAAGTAAACATCATTTTTAATGGTCGCGCGAGTAATGTTGGCACCATAAATTTGTAATTTTATTATTTATTATTTATATAATTGCAGGACATGTGGCACCCTCCTACTCATTTGGAGAAGTTATGAAATATGGAAAGATGATGGAAAACAAAGTGGAAAACATGGAGCATGAAGTGGAGGTTGAAAGAAATTATGGAAGATCATGGAGTATGAAATGGATCAGGTAAAAGAGTGGGCAGTTTTAGGTAGTTTTTTTTTACAAATGTTTGCCTACAAATAGCTATTCATGGCTACATTATAAAGAATCCATAACTCAAATCAAAGACAATTAATTTCTATTTTTCTTATCATTTATATTTTATGCACTTTATTTTATGCACTTCATTTTTGAAACATAGGAGTAAAGGTTAATTTTCTGCACTTTATTTTATGCACTTTCTTTTCGAAGCATAGGAGTAGAGGTAAATTAATGGTTAGTTTGATTATTCACTCAATCATCTTTCTCCGTCTCCCTCATTCTTCTTTTAATTTTTCTTTTCTCTACATTTGACAATTTTGAAGTCATTTTCATTGAGGTAAAAGAACCGTCAACACAATCGCTTGATAATTGACTTGAATTTAAATCCGTAAGGATTTTTCAATATTTGCTGACACGTTAGCATTTATGATATTTTCCTTTATAGGAAAAATAAGCCAACAGAATTGTACAAGAAAGTTAGGGGTAGTTTGGGATGATCTAAATAAGTGTATTTTTTGACTTTTTATGAAATATGAGTTGGGTTTGAAGTGATGTGGTAAAGAGGTAATATGACTTAAATAAGATAATGTAACTTAAATAGGATAGAGACTTTTTGATTTTTTTAAGTGATGACAAACAATGACTCAATTTTCTTCTACTTTCCACCGCTTTCAAGTTAAACAAACTTATAAGAGTTAATTTTTTAGTCCAAAAAGTTAAGGTAGCGTTTGGTTGTGTTTTGTAAATGTGATTTGCGAGTTATGAGTTGTATTTTGAGTTTGTGTGTTGTGGAATTATGATTTGAGTGTAGAAAATTTGTTTGGTAAAGAGTTTTGAAAATAGTTTTGGAAAAGATGTTTGATTTGAGTGGGGAATTATTGATGTGACATTTGATATGTGATACAAAAATTTACAACTCATAACTAAACATACAACTCAAAATTATTTTAAAGTACATAAAAAATTTTAAAAATTTCAAAAAATATTTGTCCCGATTATGTAAATCAATTGCACCAAAAAAAAAAAAAAAAAAAAAATTCTGGAAATCAGCCGGACATCCGGGTGGACATCCGGGTGGTCTATCGGGTGGACAACCGGGTGGACAAAAAAGGCGCCTGTGCATCAGAGTTTTCTCTGCAGAGTGTAGAAAATTGATTTGAAAACGAAACCAAACATCATGCTCCAACACACGGGTAGAAAATTGATTACAGAGCACAACCAAACAGAGCCTAACTTTTTAATCTAAAAAGTCAAAAAGTGCACTTATTTAAGACATCCCACAAACAGCCCCTTATTTTAAACAAACTGAATCTAACTATTGCATTTTTTTTTTCCAATTATTTATTTATTTTTCCCTTCCCTCCTTTTAAAACTGATTCATAATTTCGAAAGACTGATTCATAATTTCGAACAGTCCCCAAGGGACACATTGGGTCAACCAGATCGCCCCTACTTTTGAAACCTCCGACGAAGCCCCCAAACGTTACTACTTCGACTAGCCGACACAGACCATAAAATCACACACAAAAGTGTCCAAAATTCACATTCTCTCTCTCTTTCTCTCTTGTTCTTCCATGTCGTCTGTTCTTATGTTTCTGGCTCTGTTCCTCTTGAGCTTCCAAGCATCGTCACCAGCTTCAATTGTGCCTCGTTCAATTCTCAGGTCTATCAACGACAACAATGCTGATCATCCAGACGTCGCGCTCGATCTAAATGTTGCCAATTTCGATTCAGTTCTTAAGGAGACTCAAGCTACCTACGCCATTGTCGAATTCTTTGCTAACTGGTCTGTCACTTTGCGCTTCTTTAGGGTTTTTAAAATTGAGATTTTACTTCGATCCAGTCTTTGATTCTCTGTATTTTTTTTTGTGATTATTGAATAAAGAAATGCCTTTTTTAAAGTTAAATTCTTTGTATTATCTCTTAGGTTATCAAACATAGTGTGAAGTGCAGAAAAATTTGGAAAAGTTTGGAACTATTAGAAGGGAAATTGATTTGATGGTTGATTAAACTTTGGTGCTTCATGTTTTTGATAAATGTAGAACTATACACTGAGCTAAATTGGTAAGATTCAGGGTTAGGGGTTTCTGAAAAAATTGTAGTTTTTTCTAATAGCTTTGAAATACTATTTTAAAACTTGGGTACTGGAGAAGCCATCTGCGATTGTAGTCTATTGGCAATAATTAGGATAGTGAATCCAGTCAAAGTTAAATCAGATAAGTTTTTGGTAGAGCAAACTTTTATGCTTCTTATAAGAGGATGGTGACTCTGTTCTTGTTTTTTGGTGCTAGTCCCTTTTATTTGTTTTTTTGATACAATTTAGGAAAATAAATGCTGTCGATATGGGAGTGTAGATCTTGATTTTGGTGAAGATGATCAAGCAAGTGATGAGGAGATGTATTGTGTCGAAATGTGAAGGCCGCTTTAGTGTAACTGTATTGTTGATATAAAGATTTTCAGTTTTCTTCACTTGCAAATGCGATCTATAGTCTAGAAGGATGCTAGAGAGGCCACTCTTTCAGGGTGTCCAACACCTAATTTTTTTCCCCTTCAAAAATTCCATAAAGAGTCTTGTGTGGCAGTTGAGGGCTGAAGCAAAAAAAAAAAAGAAAAAAAAATGGGCGGGGAAGACTCAAGTGATTTGATTAGGGTTAAGATATTGTGGTTGGATTTAGTCCAATGATTTGAGTTAGAGGAGAGGCTGATGTAATTTATATATTTATATATATAATACAATCTATAATATACAGAACTCAGGCTTGGGTTGCTTATGTTGCTGAAGATCGCCGCCTAAGAGTAGCCCATATTTTAATTTGGGTTGGAAATCTTAGCTCATTCCCGAACTTGTGTTTCAATATATATATTTACTAAGAAGCCCTAAAATCTTACGGGCTGGGCTCCAGTTACTTGGGTTTGGCCAGCCTAAGTTTCACCCCTAGTCAAATCAAAGGTCGCTCTAGCAGTATTGCTCTTTTTTTTTTCTTTTTTTTTTTGGTGCAATGGGAATGGTAGTTTCCAACAGATGTGTGAAAAACCTTTGGCACGATTGAGCACATTGAGCACATCAGTGATTTCAATGTTCTTGTAAGACAACTGAAATGCGTTCATATATCATTTGACAATGCTATCCAGTCTTCTTGAGAGTTAGAATCCCTTGATTTTAGTGGTAAGGAATTCCATGGGTTCGGCAAAGTTAGGCATGAATTGTAAATAGAGAGATAACACTAGATGGTAAAAAGAACTTCATATGCTATTAGAAAGTTGCCATTGCACCGAAAAAAAGTTCACGATCTGTTGAATATCACATGTTAAATGAAACCTGTTTAACATGAATCTTTGAACACAATTCAATTCTGTTATAGTTGTCTATTATTGTACAACTAGAAGGGTAAAATGAAGTTCTCAATTTCCTGTGACAAGATTTTAATTGTGCCAGTATTAAAATAAGAAAACGCATGGTTATTTCTGCTATTAAAATATGTTAGATTTTTTTATTAGTGTTATGACATCCCAGTTCCCATTTATCCATAAAAAGTTTACAGCCAGTATACTATATGCAGTAGTCGCATCATACTTCTGCTTCTTTTCCTTTGGAAGCCCATAGGAGATTGGATTGGTAAAGGACAAGTGACAACCATGGGAAATTTACACCACCACATCAAGCTGCCATAGCAAAAAGCAGAAGGAAAAAAAAAAGGATTGGTAAATGACAAGTGACAACCATGGGTGATTTACACCACCACATCAAGCTTCCATGGCAAGAAAAAAAAAGAAAAGAAGATGTCAAGCCTGTTTATTTACGCAACATGGTAGATACCCCATAAACTATAGAAGAGATGCATTTCATGCTCCTCATGAGTACTGCAGTACTGCCCAAGGGGGAAGAAAGGGAGCATTTTGTTAATTAACTGAAAATTAGCTAGCTTTTTAGTACCTTAAATAAAGTGATAAGATAATTTTTATAAAGTTTTATTATTATTATTATTATTATTTTTGAACTTTATATCCAAGAAGACCATACTATTGTACCAGACTTAGGTTTTGCATTGAATGCATGTATCATTTTTGGGAAAAGAGAATCACACTTTCATTGCTTTTACTTAATTCAATGGATTTGTTTTTGTGGTCACATCAGTTTGCGTTTCTTGTGGAAACAACCAAACAATTTAGATTCTTCTGGCATGTTGGTACTTAGTGCTGAACTTTCTGTTGACAGTATTAGTTCTTTACATGTTTGCTTGGTCTTGCAGGTGCCCAGCTTGCAGAAATTACAAGGTATGTACTATGCTGAATGTTGTGTTTAGCATCATAAATTAATGTTTTCTTATGTTTCTTATTACTTGAGCTACAACTTTGCAGCTCCATTACGAAAAGGTAGCAAGACTTTTCAATGGACCTGAAGCAGTTCATCCAGGGATTATATTGATGACAAGGGTAGACTGTGCATTGAAGGTATTGTTGCTATGCTTTCTTGATACTTCCTTCTTAAGTGGTGTTATGCTTGTATTGGTCATCATATTACTGAAATCACCTTTTAGTTTCTCACTGTACGTCTCTAAGACCTTGTGTAAGCGTGAGCCTTGTGTATTGGGTATGACTAACCAATCACATAAATAAGTATAAACTGTTCTAAACTAAAAAACAAGCATCTTAGGAGGGTTGATTTGTTCAATCAAGCAGTTCAGGGTATGATGTAGGGTGACTTTATTAAACTTGGATTAACCAAGTACAATTTTTTTTTTTTTTGGTGGGTTTATGTCAAGGAAAGCTTTTGGTGTCAGGGTGCCATTAGGTAGAAGAAATTTTTGAAAGTTTTTATCTCAGTAAGATTGAAATCAACTCAATTCAGGAAGTTTATAGTTGCCTGATATTTAGAACATAGGTTATAGAATTCTCTAAACAACAAAGCTTTTAAGGGTTTTAGGTGTGGAATAAATTGCCATAGGGAAGGAGAAAAGGTTGATGATTTGGGCATTGATTGGGTATGGTTTTGTAGTTGGAATTGGGGCTGTTCAAGATTGAGGACAAAGTTCACCGATAATAGGATTTCATAGCTTTGTAAGGAAGAAGGAGAAGAAGAATAAATAATATAGTAATTTTACCTAGAATTCCTTAGGAGCTACCTCTTAGGCTCTGTTCAGTTGTTGGGAATTTAATGTGGGAAGGTTTTTCTCAGGAAATATGCAGTAGAGTGAAGTGAAGGAAAAGAAAATTATTTTTCCGCTTGTGTTCACTTGTTAGGAAAAGAAAAGTTATTTTAGTTTTGTGCAGAATCTTTTGTTTTTTGCTGGATCAGTTTTGAGAGAAACTATATCTAGTGGGAAAGTTGGAGATGTAGGTCCCACAACTTTCTTGCTAATTGAACATGAAAAAAAATGCCAGAAAGTTGATTTTCTCATCCTTTACTACACTTTCCCATCAATTGAATGGAGCTGTAAGGTTGGTATAATACATTACAAAAAAACTTCATGCAAATTTTCAAGAATTCAACTCCATTGAAGAAAGATCCATTGAAGAATTCAACTTCACACTTTAAAATATTGAGAAAAATTCATTTTACCCTCTTGTGATGTAGTCCTGGGGCACTTTAGCCATGTCTTTTAAAAATAGTCAAATACCCAAACACCCTACGTGGTTTTACGCTAAAGTGCTATTGTTAGATTTTCTATCCAAATAGACAAAAATGGTGCCACATGCCCTTCTTTTGAGAGTTGGGGGAGAAAAAAAATTGTAAGTCGAATTCTAATATGGAAAGACAAAATTGCCCTGGCCTTCATCTTCTACCTAAGTCATGTGAAAACCCTAGTAATCCTAACCTTAACCCACTCACCACCTCCACCCATCCCTTCCTACCACCTCCAGGCTCCAGCCATGTCCTTACCACCTCCAGCCACCTTCTCCTCCCTAGCCTCTGTTGCCACCCCCTCACCCCTCCCCAACTTCCCTAGTGCAATTAGAGAGGATGAGAGAGCTCGTGAAAGAGGGAGGACCCAAGACGTGGTGAGCATCCATGGGCATGAGTCCTGACTAAGTTTCAGTACAATTTTTTCGTGAATTTGTTAATCTTTTGAATCAGTCTATTATACCCTCTTATTATTATTATTATTATTATTATTATTATTATTGTTATTTTTATATATAGCATACATTGAAACCCACTCTTTTTGACATGTGTGGCTTAGTAATTACTTCCTCTTCTTTTCAATTGTTTGGCAGCACAGACAAATAATGAACTTTGCAAAAGGTTCTCCGTCAATCGTTATCCCATGCTTTTGTGGGGCCCTCCTTCTAAATTTGTTGCTGGTGGTTGGGAGCCTAAACAAGACAAAAATGAGATACATTCTATTGATGATGGACGAACTGCTGATCGCTTGCTTAACTGGATTAACAAGAAAATGGGCAGGCATGTACTATCTTTACTTATTTATTTCTAACATATGTCACTGCATGATTTCCAAACGTTAGTTATGTTGATCTTAGAGTAATATCAATTTCCCCCCTCCTTTTTTAGGTTTCTTTTTCTCGATGAAATTGTTCATTAATAATTAGAAAGTACTGTAGCACTTTCATACTTTAAGGAGCTCGTGTTTCTATTGATAGACAATGTTGGTCTCTCCAGGAAACTAGTTTGCATGGTTCTTGGTTTTTACAAAACATAAATTAATAATCATGAAATGAAATATAATTATGGGGAGAAACAAAAATAATAACTTTAGTGTAATGGAAGAAATAATTAAGTCCTGATGTGTTTTTGATTAAGTAGATTCAATTCTTGAATTTATTATTTTCTGGAAGGTGATTGTAATTTTCGCTGAAGCATTAGAACTTGTGCAAAAGTTGTGTTGAAAATGCAAACTCTGTATTCTGTTGTCAAAAAGGTATCTGATGCCAAATAGAGGAAAGAGATAACAAAAAGGATTAGCTTCAGTGCAGAGGTGCAGGCTCTATGGATACTAGAGAGTGATTGCATTCTTATTGATGCCACAACTGTGACTTTTCAGCTCCTCAGAATGAGTCTATTTCACAAGATAGCAGCTATATATGTTGCCATGAATGGTGTAGTGGCTTGCTTCTACTCATGATGTTGCGAAGTTAGAGCACCAGTCAGATGCTACACTACCGTTATTGGTGCTGTCTGCTGTGAATGGACTTCATATTATCTTCTGTCAAGCTTATAAAACTGTGGGTGCTTACTATGTGACATACTGATTATATTTTTAAATATTATATTGATGAATTTCCTTTGAGGTAAGGTAACTAAACAATGGACTCTTTATTTAATGAGGTTAGTTATATATTTCTGTAACAATTCAAGTTTGACAGCTGAATTTTAAGCTTTAACAGCCGATTCTATTAATGTTGAATCCCTACCTATTTGGTCAATTTTCCCACTTCCTACCCACCCAAAACTATAAATAGAAAAAGAGAATCTGTTTTTGTAAGCGAGACAAATTCGAATGGGTCAAGTAAATCTTTGATCAGCCCACTTAACCTCTAGCCAATGCCATGTAACCAAAACTGGAAGCCTACTAGCCATGGGATCCTTCAATTCAACTAAAGCCCTCATTCTGAAATCCCAGTAGGATTCGAATGACTTGATATTGAAAACCTACAAGGTTACGTGAACAAAAGCTATTGATTAAAGAGTTCCCACTTAGTTTTGGGTTCCAAGAAATGATATCCTCATATGATTCCTTGTCATTCCATCACTAGAGAAACTAATTTGGGGATTAAGATATCAGGTGGGAAGGGGTTCAACCTAATTGATAAAGTCAGAGTTCATAAAATTAATTTCAAGAATGGAACTTAAGTGTCACCTGATGTGAGTTTGTGTAGCCACGATAATGAATTGGATTGAGTTTGTTTTAGATTGATTTTAACAACCATACGATTCTGTTTGACAAAGCTATTAAGTTGGATTGTTTGGATTATAGCTTCAAAAAACTCGTGGACGGTGTTTGGTTACATTCAACTTGTAGAGTTTAATCAAAATCTTCCAAGCTACACGGGGGGTGCTTTTGCAGCTTAGCCTTTTTAGCTTTTGGATGTTGGACAAAAGGTCGCCTCAATATTTTCATATTTACAGGCATACCTTTTAAAGAATAGTTAGGTTAAAAAATCTATAGGTACTTTGGACTTTACACTTAAAAAAGCTACTTTTAGGATTATTTATGGAACACTTGCATTTCACATATCATCCAGAATGTTGCACAAAACACTTCTAACTTTATTCAAATCACTTTAAGTCAATAAACTAAAAAGCTAATTTTTAAAATGTTCATGCACATCTATTTTTATATCTGAATATTAAAGTTCACTACAAGTGTTTATATTCCATATTAGCTCTTGTGGTAGTTGATGTGAGTAATTTAATCCTTTTGTACTCTTCCATTCAATCTTGTGGTAATTGATCAGTTATTATCATAAAGCGAGAACTAGTTATGATAGTCTTGGCTGCATAAGAAAACCTGTAGTAGATTAATGACAAAACAACCTTCTTGATAGTCTTGGTGTGAGTAATTTAATCCTTTTTTACTCTTCCATTCCTTCTTGTGGTAATTGATCAGTTATTATCAGAAAGTGAGAAGTAGTTATGATAGTCTTGGTTGCATAAGAAAACCTGTAGTAGTTTAATGACAAAACAACCTTCTTGATAGTCTTGGTACTAGACAACGCAATAGTTTCTCTGTCTACTGAAACAAATTGGAAAGAAGTATTATCATGTTAAAAAAAAAGGGAACGAAGTTTTCATCCTTAAGGTGGGGTTTTTAGCTTTCCCATGATAGAGGTCTAGAGTGCTTTTCTTTATATCTTTATTACAATGGATATGTTAGCTCATTCTATAATATCCGTTAGGGGTTGGAGGACAGAGTGGGTTAAAGCTGTCTATGTACGATACATATAGTATATATACATATATACAGCATGCATGTGCACATGTGCGTGCACAAGCTCACCGAGAGAGAGAGAGAGAGAGAGAGAGAGAGAGAGAGAGAGAGAGAGCTCCATTAAGTGTTTGATATGTTTGACATTGACTTGTATCTTAAATTTAGGGGTAAAATTTAATTTTCAATTATAGGCTTAATCAAACATGGTTGATTGCCATTATTTTGCTGCCTTCACATGTTCTTTTTAGGTGATAAAGAAGAAGCTTTCTCAATGTTAAGTCTTTGATGCTTATTAAGTGAGCCTTTATATATTATCTACGTCTATGGTTTTTCTTCTTCTTTTAATGTTCTTTTTACTTTACAGCTCATATGGATTGGACGACAAGAAATATGAGAATGGGCATCTTGAATCAAATGTGTCTGACGCTGGACAGGTCCTTCTAAAGCATTACTCTGTTTTTTTTCTGAGTGTTTTTATGAATTATGACAGTAAAATTTAAAATTTAACTTCTATAATGCTGGCTTGTGAAAGATTGTACATGCTGTATACGATGTTGAGGAGGCAACATCAACTGCCTTTGACATCATCTTAGAGCATAAGGTAAATTTTTGTTTGTGCAGAATCAGTAGCTTTTCACATGTCAATGTTTATGACTTTGACCCACTCATTATATGCACTTATGCAGATGATAAAATCAGAGACTCGGGCATCACTTATAAAGTTTCTTCAACTTCTAGTGGCTCATCATCCTTCTAAGAGGTTAGAACCAAGCCTTTTTACATCCATGCTTTGCGCAATGTGCTGCTTCTTTCATTAATCAACTCTTGGCTCATTAGGTGCCGGAAGGGAAGTGCAGAATTACTTGTGAACTTTGATGAGTTGTTGCCACCCGATATTTGGTCAGCCAAAAAACAAGAATTCATCATTGTTAACGGAAAGGGTGCACTAAAGAATTTCCAGATTTGTGGAAAAGAAGTTCCTCGTGGAAATTGGGTGGGTACTCAATAATTTGTTCTTCCAAATAGTTTATGTTGTCATCCTTTGTTTTGCTTATTATACAGTACTTGAGTAGTTATTTTTGACATTTTTGGTGTTCTAAAAGCTCTTATCTTGCTCATACTCGTTAAGTGTTGATATTTTATGTTTATCATTGAATGTTCTTCTGTTGCAGAATAAGCCGATGTGCTCGTGAAATTTGTATATCCTTTCAGCGTTTCTTGCTTGAACCACATTACTTAATTGATGTGCTTATTGGGTGCATTGGGAAGGGGAGTCGCCCCAAATGAGTTTTTATAAAGTGAATGAGTTTGTCATATTTATTGTGGAGCTTCCGGAATATCAAAATTGTTTGTTTCTCTATTTACATTGTTATGTAGGAGTGATTTAGGCTTGATTTGGTGTGTTTTGGGGCTGAGTAAGGGGTGGTTCTATGGCTATGAACAAGAATCCAAGAATAGCAATTGGTTTTGTTGTGCAGAGAAGAAGAAAGGAAAGAAGGTAAGAAAGAGAAGGGAAAGGGCTTACCCTCACAAGGGCTTAGAAAAATCACACACAATCATAAATTCTCTAAACTAACTTTTCATTGAAAAGAATTATTATACACGCACACACATATGTGTGTGGTGCTGCTACTCCTAAACTTAATAGGAATAGACTTTAAATTAGGAAACTAATAGACTTTGACTAATGAGAAGATTGTAGACCATATGTATAACCTAAATAACATTACGTGACCCACAATGTGACCCATAGGTGACTCTACAGTTGATGTCCAACAAATTAAAAAATTATCAAAATGCCGTTCACTCTCAAAACATGTATAAATAGAACCCACCATCAGTGAACGTAAACACTGCCAGGGACATTTCCCTTCATGCCAAAATGTTTTTTTAAGGCCATAGTTTTTGTTTTAGACTCCCAAAGTGGATATGCCTTCTCCAACCAGGTTATAGCTGCTGCGCTCTGGAATTTTATTGCAAACTCATTACTAGGTCTGATACTACCGTGGGGCTCTCATGATTTTTTTCCTCTTGTTTTTCGTGTTCAGTTCTTTTTAATTCCTCATCCTCGTGGTGGCTTTTCTTTTAATAATTTTATGGAATATAGATTCAGTTTAGCTCATGCTGCTTTCATTTATTAATGATGATATTATAAGCAAAGTTATTCCTGATTGGTTTAATCTGCTTTGGGTGTTCTTTTCAGATGTTTTGTCGTGGTAGCAGGAATGATACTAGAGGCTTTAGGTAATGGTGTGTTTATTTTTGATACAGCATTTAACTTCCTTCTGTTAATTTATTCTTTGTTCCGTTCAATAACTGCTTGTATAATTGACAGTTACATGGAATGATATGTTTCAAAATAAAAGTTGTAGAATATAAGAAATCTTTAAGATTTGATATTTGTAAAGTTGAATCCCACCTCAAATCAGTGACATTGGTTCAACAATACAAATAAGAAAACGCCCAAAGAGTAAATTTTAATTTGAGCCAAAAAGAAAATGGAAAAAGAGAAGTGGATGTGCCAGTGTTGAGGGAGAGGCCAGGAGCTTGGGGTTTTGGGGCAATTGCAAGGCAGAGAGTGGTGGGTGCCAACACCACTAACCCTATTGAATATCAACATGTTCATATTGAGTTTTCATCACCTAAAGTACAGAGTCAAGAAGCTACTATATTGTCATGATTGTCATCAGATTCCAGGAAAGTAAGTTTCGTAATGCCATTTGTTGATATGATCTGACCCCAACGCTGTTCATAACA
Organism: Camellia granthamiana; assembly: GCA_036172215.1. Lineage (NCBI taxonomy): Eukaryota > Viridiplantae > Streptophyta > Magnoliopsida > Ericales > Theaceae > Camellia > Camellia granthamiana. Next base: position 147,275,349 of record CM069904.1, on the reverse strand, counting down.
GTTAGTTCCTCAAATATATATATATATAGAGAGAGAGAGAGAGAGAGAGAGAAACTTCATTGATCAGCTCATCTGAATTGTGTGAATAAGGTATTTTCTAAGGTAATAGGTACTACATTTTTTGATTTGTTCTTCGTGGATCTCCACTTTGTTGTAAGTTCGTCTAAGGTGGTCTTCGGTAAAGAAGGTGGATATGGGTATGATTCGGGGTACGGTTCTGTGAGTGATTCTGGGTATGGTGATTTCCAGGAAGGATATGGTAGCAAGGTGGACTCACTTTGTCTTAATTTATTTTTTGGTTTTTTAGTGAGAGAAACGAGAGCAGGTGATAGATAGAACGTCTTGTTTGGATGAGAGAGACAAAGAGAAATGAGGGTAAGAACATCTAATGGGATTAATTGTTGTGCCACCATCCAAATATTGTGTGACATTATCCACACCCATTTTATTATTATTTACTCTTTTTTTTATTTGCCTAGGGAGGCGGACATCAGAGTGGATTCATTTTTGTTTAACCAAGTAGTTTTCGTTCATTTTGCAGCTGTGGATTATGGGTTCTATTGCATTCACTCTCCGTGAGAGTTGAAGATGGGGAGAGCCACATAGCGTTCACAGCTGTTTGTGAGTTTATTCACAGCTTCTTCATCTGTGAGGAGTGTCGGCAACATTTTTACGAGATGTGTTCAAGGTAAAACCCTAATTTAGGTTCTGTTAGTTCTTGAAGCTCATTTCATCTGACTATAAATAATTATTTCTGTTTTTCAGTGTTTCAACTCCTTTCAACAAAACCCGTGACTTTGTCCTCTGGCTGTGGAGCGCACATAACAAAGTCAATGAGAGATTAATGAAAGAAGAATCATCTCTTGGAACTGGTGATCCTAAATTCCCGAAATTCATTTGGCCTTCAAAACAGCTTTGCCCTTCATGTTTTCTTGCTCGAAGCCGGATTGATTGGGATCGTGATGAGGTTTTCAAGTTCTTGGCTAGCTACTATGGAAAGATGCTGTTGTCTACGCACAAGGGCAACGAGCTTCTTGGTGATGGTGGGACAGAAAGGGTTGCTCTTGCTGAAGATTTGGCAGCCTCAATAAATGCAGTTGTAGTACCGTTGGGTGCAGCATTGGCAATTGCAATTGCCAGCTGTGCGTTTGGAGCACTTGCTTGCTTCTGGCGCTCTCGGCAGAAGTATAAGAAGTTACATCATATGCACACTTTAAAGAACATATAATTTTTCTGAAGATTATTGTGTTATTTGAAAACAGGGACGGAACAGAGAAATCAAGAAACTTAAAAGAAAAGAACGAAAAAATGAGAGAGAGAGAGAGAGAGGTTGATATTTATTTGTTTTTGTTCCACTAACATTGCAGGCCGAGGAGAAGCTGGAAATGAGATTGTGAAAGGACAGATTTACAAAAGGCTTCAAATCAGGGCACACACAGAGGTGAAACTAAGGCACTGGGATAGAGGAACCTAGATTTGTGCCAAACCAAAGTTATTTTTTCCTTTGATTATGTAATGTTGGAATGTATAGGTTATATGTTAAATGATGCAAATGATTCTATAGACCAGAGTCCTCTTGTTTACCCCTTTTTTTTTTTTTTTGGTGGGGGGGGGGGGGGGGGGGGGGGAGAGAGAATTGTGTGAGTCTGTTCAAACCCATAAATGAAATACATTATTGAGCAATTACAATTGTTTAGTTAGTGTAATAGATGGTATGTCTTGTTTCATTCATGGTATAAAAAGAAATTAAATAGCTGTGTTTAGAAGTTTCCCATTCGATTTCTACAGAGTAATTTTTTTTTAACTATAATTTTATCTTAAAATAAAAATATCAAAATGGATTAATTTTTTTCTTCCTAAATCTTAATACCCCGCTACTTCCCCACCGCTAGAGTCACTAGACTCCCTTACATCATGTCAGTCAAGCCTTTCCAACCCCTTCGATGTTGTAGTACTTTGTCATCATGGATTCGTTCAATTCGATCGAATCGAGTCGACCTAATTGATTTTGGGTGGATGCATGTCTTTTGGTAGACGAATGCATATGAAATATTTCAAAATTTGTAAATATGGTTCTGGTGATGGATCAACTTTCTCGCATTTGCATAAACTCAATTCGCCCATAGATGAAGTTAAAAAAGAAAAGAAAAAGAAAAAGAAAAAGAAACTGCTAAGAAGTAACTATATAAAGTGGAAATAATAAAATATATATTTTGTGAAAATGAAAAAAAATACCTTAAAAATATACATGCTTGGTTCTATAGACTTATAGAGAAATAATACATATTTTTTCACATTATTAATTATTGGAGATCGTGAAATTATGAATTATAATTCAAAAAAATGTCCAAAATTTATAAAGTTCAAATCGTCAAACAGATCGCATCTATCAACCAACCCACATGACCTGCTCAATCCGTATCAACCAAACCAATGGATGTATACGGATTGATTTTTTTTCAATTCGTCTAATTTTAAACAGATGACAAATGAAATGTCATCCAACTCAACCTGATTCGCGATCACCCGTAGTCATACCCCAATCCCTTTTTTGGCGTTGCTCCCTCATCCCAATCCTAGTAGACGGTGCATACGACCACTCTCAAATCCTAACAATTCTTCCTCATTGGTCGGACTATTAGCACTGAATGAATTGTTGCCAATCGCATATCAACCTTTGAACTAATAATAAAATTTATTCGGATGTCAAACATTGAATCAATAGTGTTTGTTCAGATATCATCAATTGAAAGAGAGAGAATCGTAGTGGGTGATGGCCAGAGTTGTGATGGTGGTGGTGGGTGGCAGTTAGGATTAGGGTTTGAAACAGTAAATAATGATTTCGTATTTAGTTCTCTTTTAAACCAAACCATACTCCCTAATTGCTCTCATGATTAGAGTCCAAGCTTAAAAGCTCGACTTGAGGAGAAGTTATTTTGGTAATTTTAAAAAAAAATGTTATAGGTCTCAAATTTTTTACGAAATGAATGACCAAATAGGATTTACAAAAGAGTTCCGATATGGAGCTCGAAAATAGGTAGCTCGAAAGCCCCGAAAATGAAAATGGCGTCGTTTTATATATATATATATATTTTTTTTTTTCTGCAGACGCAGACGAAGGAAGAAGACGAAGGAGGGGGAGGGGGAGGGGGGAGGGGGGGCCCTAAAAAATGGGGTTGAAGGCGAGGCAGAGGCATGCGATCGGCGGAGGGGCAGCGATCGCGGCCGAGGCGACGCGATCGGCGGCCGAGGCGACGCGATCGGCGGCCGACTCCCTCTCCCTCTCGTCCTCTCTCTCCCTCTCCCTCTCCCTCACCGTTTCAGAGTTGCAGACACGAGGAAGAAGAAGAAAAAAAAAAAAAAAATGTGAAACGACGTCGTTTCATGAATTCGGGGCTTTCGTGCTACAGCTTTTCGAGTCACAAAACATTTTCCCTTACAAAAGTATAGCCTCCACAGTCATCTAAGATATTTGATCATTTATTTAATAAAAATTTTAGTATCTCTTTCCTTATCCAATTTTAAAATAATGTCTCACACTATCTATAAAATAACACTTGTTAAGTTACTTTTCAAAAATTATTAAAAAAATATTAAATCTTACTGTTTTAATCAATCAAAATCATATTAGAATACCACCTGTATTTGTCCCAAGCTTGAGTTCCAATCATTTAACATTGTCCATTCAAGATGCTCTGTACAAGCCACAAGGGTTTATTGTGCCTTGGCTTGTGTTCCAACCAAAGTGAAGAGTTTCCAATAGTAAATAAATAAAATAGAGGTCCCCTTTCTCTTCATAATCAAGAATGCATTCATTCATCCCTTTCTCACTTATGGTTGTATATTGCATCAAACAAAAGACTTCCACAAAACCGCTCAACTAATCAATCATAAACCCATTGCTTAAACAAGAAACTATGGATATAACTGGTACCCCAAGGGTCAACACCTAGCTTCTCAAACTATCAACTGAACATACTTTTAAGTATATTTTCCGTTAATATGAAGAAAAAAAATATTTATATATATAAAAAAAAAAATTGCAATTATTTTAGCTTGTCTAACCTTGTGCATTAGGTTGCGACCGAATTAAATTGTTCCTGAATAACTCGATCTCAGTTTATTTACAGCTGGTTCAATTGTGTATTTGAGCTGAGCTGAGCTTGAGCCCAAGTAAACAAGTTGAGTTTGAGCTAAAATAAGCTTAGCTTGGTTGTAAAATGTTACATAATAATATTGTATGTAATAATGTGATTTTTGGTTTTGATTCAAGGCAATATCGAGCAATAAATATTTAACAAGCCAAGCTCGAGCTCATTCAATTGTGTATTTGAGCCAAGCTCAAGCCCAAATTCGAGCTCAATTAATAAACGAGCTGACCTCAAACATTGCACTACTTGGTTCATCTCGATTCGTTTGCAACCATACCCTACCTTGCATACAAATATACACTAGGCACAGAATAACAGGGCTATAAGACAAAAAGTATATTTTAATGCTTCTTTTATTTTCTTGTAATAATTATAAATTCTTATATCTATACCGTGGGATATATTTGGACTGTACATATATTTTTCAGAAGGTGCAGTAACAATCTGCACAATCCAATGAGAAAAAGAAAAAAAAAAAAAAAACTGCATTTAGGAACCTATGGTATAACTGGGAACTTAAAGGGTGCTTGAAATGGTAGCACCACTTTCAAATTCTCTTTCCCCTTTCCATCATAAAGATAAACAGATGACGATATGTACAAAGTCAACTTTTTCAAGATTCCGAATGTGGTGTTCTTCAAATTGCAGTAACAAACACCGGATTTAGTGCACACGAATGACTTGAGGCAGATGCGGATTTAGTGCACACGAATGACTTGAGGCAGATGCTGCAGAGTAGGAGGTCTGGCTTCCTCGTCAGATGAAGTATCTCCGGCTTCCTCGTCAGATGAAGTATCTCCGGCTTCCTCATCAGACGAAGTATCTGATATGTTTGGAGACCTCTAAAGGTCACCCGATAGAAAGTCAAGTAAATGTGTTTACGGTGATGATTGATGACCCTCTCTCCAAGGCCCCCTTCAATTATCATGAATGCTCCGTTTAGTTGTCAGAACTTTTGTGAGAAAGTTATTCCCAGGAAAAGTGTAGTAAAGGAAATGAAACTTTCGTTTCCCATGTGTATTCATTTGTTAGGAAAATGAATGGATTGCTGAGATTCCTACAAAATCTTTTTTACTTTCGCAAACTGAACATGAAAAATATTATGGAAAAATTGATTTTCATGTACTCAGTTAACAAGAAGTTGTGGAACCATCTCTTTAACTTTCCCACTACGATAATTTTCTTTTCAAAACATGTTTGGCAAAAAATACAAGATTTTGTAGGAATGTCAATAATACACTTTTCTTGACAAATGGACACAGGGAAAAAAGTTTCCTTTACTACACCTTTTTTGGGAACAACTTTCTCATACAAAATTCTTGACAACTAAACGGAAGGTGAGAAAGGGTACTACTGTAATATAAAAAAAACTATGTACTCACCCGTTGGCTTTGGCAACGTTTGATGGCATTCACTGTCTTCACCATAATGTATATTGGCACAATAATTCCAGTAGTTCGCAAAAGCAACAACTGCCATAGAATGTAACAAAGAGTGAGTTTTATATCACAATGAGTCTCATAACTGTCAATATTCTACTGTGTGTGTGTGTGTGTGTGTGTGTGTGTGTGTGTCTCAATATGAACTAAGTATTATCTTACCAAGAACAATGGTAAAGAGTAGTCCTGTGCTCCATTAACTAATATGGGAAGAGTATGCCGTAAGATCAGAAGGACCATGAACTGCAGACAAGAAATGAGAGAAGTTGTCAAAATGCTAACGTCAAAACCAAGTAGCCAAGGATAAATATTTCCCTGCTTTAGATATTGCTATGAACAGAATATACACAAGCGCTCACACACCCCGAGAGAGAGAGAGAGAGAGAGAGAGAGAGAGAGATTACAATTGCAGCAACAGAACGACAGCAAAACAAGCTTCTTGATTCAGAAGCTGCATACTCATCATAGTCTCTATCAACAAAATTAGGTTCAGTTGCCACCGTAGCTATAAAGCGAGGGTTATTCAGGTACCTTCTGGAGATCTCCCAATTTCCTCTGATAAAAACATTCGAATCACAGACTAAATCTAACAAAAACATATGAAAATAAAATATTTAAAAACAAAAGAAACTTGAATCACAAAAGTACCTAAAGTTCATTGGAATACTCCCAAGTTGAAACATAGGAGGAGGTGCCGTATAGCCTGGTTTGAATGGCTGCAATGAACATACATTTGCCAATAAATAAACTAACAAAAAATGAACGAAGACTGTTAAAAAAAATTTCCAATTTGACTGAGGAAACAATTGTATAAAGAAATAGTTTCCAATGTAAACTCAAAACAGTTTTGTAAAAAGAAAAAACACATTCATAAGATTAAAAACAGAATTGAAACAGAATTAACCCACCTGGTGACATATCTCACACACAGTGTCACCCTTCTCGTTACACCATCTTTGTATGCATCTGCGATGAGCATACTGCAAAAATCAAGCAGAATTGCTCAACAGAAAAATTGAGGGTACTTTTCTTGGTCCTGGTTGATTGGAAAAAATAGAAGACAGTGATGTTTGCATGCATTATATGTTAATATTGGGTAAGTGGACAAAAAATTTATTTCCCCCAATAGTAACCTTCAACTAGGGCTGTACAACGAACCAAGCTACTCGTGCTCGACTCATGTTCAACTCATCAAAAGCTTGTTCAAGGTTGACTTATTATGTAAACAAGTCAAGCTTGAACACATTTTTGAACTTGTTAATTTTTGGGCTTGGCTCAAACTTGACTCGATAAACATATGTGCACTATTAAATTGTATAAAAAGCCCAAGCTATTCAAGCTGAGGTTGTGATGGGCTTGATTGAAGCTCATTTGAGAATAAACAAACCAAACTTGAACATATTTTTGAAACTCATTATGTTATCAAATCAAACTTGAACAACTCAATACTCTGCTAGACTCTTCTCGTTTACCGCCATACCTTCAATAACAAATGGGAAAGTGAAATCCACACTCCATTTGAGGATCAAATCTATAATCAGAAGCTATAGGGTACACAGGTGATGATAGCATGATTTTAAACAATATATTCACAAAATAATCAAGTAGAGCCAAAAGGTTCCACTGAGGCTCATCAAGACCAGTTTAATCGAATCAAAAAGGTTATAGACCACAAATCATCAGATCAGACAAAGATTCATGGGAAGTATAACATGATTTTGTACAAATAATTACAGAACACTTTAAAAGGACAAAATGATATGTCAATTCACAAAAAGACGAGGTCAAAATTTTAAAACAATTAGAAAGTTTCTAATTAGAGAGGCAATCATAACAATTCATATGCAACTAACCTTCAAGCTGCCACAGCAAGAGCAGGGTGTCTCCATATTTGAATCTTCATCCTCATCCTGGCATATCCTGCATTCTACAATCTTCCTTGGGATTGAACAATCTATTGAATGTATGTCACGTGAAGAGATATCAATTTTGATGTCATCAGTTCCTAAGGTTGTTGTCTGCTTTGACAAGTTCAAGCTCTCGATTGCAGCTTCCAAAGTCGATTCAGTAAGCAAACGATCAACCAGCAATACAAAGTGATCACCCATCCTCAAATACCAAGCCCCCAACAAACTAAATTACTCTGTTGAAAAGAAAGAAAATGAATCCAAAGCCTGCAAGCGCTTGAACAAGTACTTATGAATTAAATTAATTCAATTATAGAGCAAAGGAAGGTATGAAGAACATGATGAATACAAAAGACAACATAACAATAACACCACCACCAAATAAATTCACAAAGGAATGTGAATTTGAGTTGATAAAAAACTGTAATTAACTTTTGTAATCCTGAGCAAAGTGTCCACAAATGACCTTAACCTGAACTACAGTGGAACCAACTAAAATTATAGAAAATCAAAACAAAACACCAGTTTTTATTTTTTATTTTTTTATTTTTTACAGAAGGGAGGGAAACCAGAGCTAAACTGATAATAAAAACAGCAAAAAAGAATGTTCAGAGTCATCACTTAAAAGCCCATCCAACAAATTCAAAACAAACTGAAGAAAAGGGAAAAAGAAACAAACAGAAACCGTTTGAATCATGAGGAGAGGGAAAAGGAAGGCAACAAAAAAGCATTGATGAAACTGCTTACCAAACCAATAGGTCCCAAAAGGCCAAAATCAAAGAAAGTAAGAAAACCCAATTGAGGAAACACCCTCCAAAGACATTCCAAAGTCATAAAAGCACGAAAGAGATAGTACCCACATAAAGGAAGAGAGAGTGAAGGAAGAAATACAAAAGACCTAGATGGAAAAAAGTCACCTTTCAATCAATTTGATGCCTTAAGACACACAAACATGAAAAGAAAATGGAATTTAACAGAATATACTGGAAAGCGGGAAGAAAGGGAATAGAGAGAGAGAGAGAGAGAGAGAGAGAGAGAGAGAGAGACTTGCAAGAAGGGGATCAAATATCTTGAAGCTAAGAAAGTTTACAAGAAGGGGATCAAATATCTTGAAGCTAAGAAAGTTGCCTCTCTTTCTCTCTCACTTTCTGTCCCTATCTTTGTATGTGGGTTTTCTTTCTTCTCTGTTTTGGAATGAAGCAACAGATTGAGTGTCGTTGTTGTCAGCACTCAACAATTTTACATATATACAAATACAAAGTCTTTAAAAGAAATATAAATATACGAATACGAAACTGTGAAGCTTCGAGCCTTCAAACCATGACTATCCCTCTAATATGCATTGTGTTTTATATACGAGAGAGAGAGAGAGAGAGACAGAAGTAAGAGCTTATAACGGCAAAGGGACTCGGATCAGAACCGCCACGATTGCTTCCGTTTTTGGCTTTTAGGATTACTCTCCACAAGATTTTTTTAAGGAAAAGTCAAGTTTAATCAAAACAATTTCTTCACCTTGATTTGTTATAATTTCATGAAATTTTAAAGCAAATTAAATCATAAAATGAATCCACCATATTGTAATTTATAATTTCTAATAACTTGTCATCGTTCATAAATGTTTAAAAAAAATACCTAATTATTTTTCAAATGAATAATTTATCCTTGATCTTTCTTAAATTTTATTATTTTTTGAAGTTTATGTTTACAGATTTTTATAATTTACTCTTAAAATTAATTTTGAAACAATTTTAAATGAAAAATATCATGTGACACTATATGGCAAAATAGATAAATTACACTTTGCCTTATTAAATTTTACAATTTTTTATTTGCGCACTTTAATTAATTTATTTTTTTCACTTTGATCCTGTCTTTCTCATTCCCTCTTCCTCTTTTTTTTTTCTTTCCTCTTTGCAAACTTCCATCCACGCCGCATCACCTCTCGCATGGTAGTGTGGCAACACCCCTTCTCCCATCCTCTTTTGGTCACCCCAACTCCTCCCTCAGTGTCCCAAAGCTCCCTTATAGCCCCATACCTCTACAACTTCTCCCCTACTTCATCTCTTCCCTGCAACCACTAATAGTCTAATAATCTCTCTATTTTTTAGCATTAATTGAGTAATGTAGCAAGAAGCAAAAATTAAGCAATAGCAAGAAGGGTGCAACCAGTTGAAGCATGGCTTAAAAAATTAAATAAATAAATAAATTTAAAAAAACACAGTATTATGTTTTATAGCATTTTAAAAGTACTTGAAATTTAATTTCTATAGAACTCTTGACATACATAGATAGAGGCTCATAATTTTTATTTATTTTTTTATTATTATTTTTCTGAATCAATGTAAACAAGGCTTTTCTTATCAAACTTAATTAAGCTCTACTATTAACCATGGAACATATAAACTCTTTAAATTCAACTATGCTTTTAAAATATCTTGTCTTGTGTTGAGTAAAATCTATTGATTGTGAAATTTGGAAGCATCCTATATTTATTTTTATTTTGAATGTACACATGGCTGCCCCCCGTGTGATGTGAGATGAATAGCAAAGCTAATTAAAAAGTTATTTTTTAGGCAGGATTGTCTGTTGAATTTTTTTTATCTCTATTTGAAAATTTTCCCATAATATGATTATGTTAATAATACTATGGTAGAAAAGTATTTTGAGACAATGACATGGGCCGATGATAGCTTAGGTTTATCTTTCAACATAAAGGCAACCAATATCTTTCATATCTTCTAAAGTATTTATGGATAAATTATTCATATAAAAAATCAAGTTAACTGAATCACATTTGTTTTAAAAAATAAACGACAAGTTTGATTTTGAGAGATCATCCACTTTTTTAAAGAATGTGATTCAATTATATAACTACTGATTAACTTGATTTGTTATGTTGACTTCTTAGACAACCAATTAGCCTAGATTGATTGGCCACCCATGTATACTTCTATTTAGACGGTCAGAGGATCAATCCTTGTTGTATGCACGAATTGATAATTTTCTTTCGCTTTATGGAGCTCTTTGTCATATTGTTCATTTCTCCTTCGTCATAGGGCTCTTTTTTAAGTGATTGGTTTATTGAGTTGGTGTTTCTTTTCCTTTATAGGTCTCGTTGTTGAGTTTTTGTAACTATTAGACTACAATTATATGAATGTAATTCTCTTCTTATTATAATAATTTCTTATCAATTGACCCAAAAAAAAAAAAAAAAAAGTAGATAAATTACACTTTTTACCTCTATAGTTTGACCAAAATTTTATTTTAGTTCTTATTATTTTAATTTGAACAATTTAATTCCTATATTTTAAGTTCATTTTTAATTTGGTCATTCTTTCTAAATTTTTATTAATTTTTTCTATGCATACACCTCAGGAGTTTGACAAACATTTTAAAATCGTTAATTTTAACTTCCAACAACTTGAATGGAAACATTAAATTAAAACTAAACTTAAAAAGTGTATGAATCAAATTATTCAATTTAAAATAATAAAATCAAATAAAATTTTGATCAAACCACTAGAGTTAAAAATGTAATTTACAAAAAGAAAATTACTTGTTGGGTATAAACTAATTGAATGACCAAGGTAGACCCGATAATAGGCACTTTGCCTCCTCCCTCCGAAAGCCCCTTCCTGGAAAGGTATTTAATGAATTGGTTTTGATTTGTGGCACTAAATTGGAGGTACTAATGTCCCTAATTTTCATATAAGGCAAAAAAAAAAACAAAAAAAAATAAAACAGTTACCCAGAATGGAAATTAGGGGCATTAGTGCCCCCAATTTAGTGCCACAAAACATTTTCCTTAATGAATACTGCGAAAGGAGAATTTTGGCAGGCTTTAAGCATATGATAGGAGTTAGAGACTAACTTAAAAAACTTGACTTAGGCCTCGTTTGAGAAGTAGCTATTTTAGTCAAAAAGTCAACTAAAACTAGTCACATCACCTCTCTACTTTTCTGCACATCTTTTCGTAAAAAGTCAAAAAATTACTAAAATAGCTTGTTTCCAAACGAGGCGTTATGATCGTTTTGGTGAAAGTTATTATGTTACGTTAATTTGTGATAAAGTTAAAGAATGATAATTTGTGTGCTTAAAAATAAAAGTTATATTTTGCAAAATTTTGTGATATTGTTATAAAAGATATATCACATACACCATTTTAGGAACGTACGTAATAAAATCTCTTTAAAAGTTATGTTTCTGATTATAATAAAAATTATAAGGTTAATTATATCAAGACCACTCAATTATTAGCAGATAACACATGCTCCCTAATTTATGAATTCATATGCTTTGGCCTTTTTAATTATAAAAACCATACAATTATTCTATTTTAGAAAGGGAGAGGAATAGATAAAAGTGATACATTTTTATAATTGAGAAAGTTAAAATAGATAGGTGCGTAAATGATGGAAGGAGAAGGGGTAAAGTGACACTTCATGAAAATTAGAAAGTGCAAAATGATACATAGAGTGTGATACATTTTGGTAATAAAATGTGTTTTGTGAACATCGTTAAGGGATTTTATGATATTTAAAGGGTCAGTTTGTACGTTTTTTTTTTTTTAATTTAGAGAGTTAAAATGATACTTAATAATTTATGAGGGTTTCTTTATAAATATTTTAAATTTTATTCTCTTATATATATATATGTATATTTAATTTCTACTGTTATTTTTTATTTTTTTTTATTTTTTATTTTTTTTATTTTTTTTTTTGTTACAGGGAAATCCTCTCCCACCCTCCCGTAGGTCCAAGGCAGCGCCGCATGAGGAGATCACATTCCACAATTTACTTGACAAATAAAAGATTCAATTAATGTTGTGTGTGAGAGAAAGAGGGGGGGATGTACAAGAGGGGCCTTGGGCTGCTGACGACAATTAAAACTTAGACGTGTGGCAATTGACTAGACAATGATTGTTTTTGGTGGAGTGTTTTGAGTGGTCCACATATCTGTCTCTCTCTCTCTATCAATTTGCTTACGTGGCTTCATCTTGGTAGACAAAATTGAAAAGAAAAAGAAAAATCCAAAATCAAAACTCTTTCTTGATTTGATTGGTAGGTACAATCAGGATCCTCTAGAGTAATTTCTCTGGAGTGATCCCTGGAGTGAGTGATCCAACGGCTGAAATTGTTTTTGTTATTATCTTACCGGTAAGATAATATAATTTAATCAAAACGACGTCGTTTTGATTAATATATCTTACCGGTAAGATAATATATCTTACCGGTAAGATAATAACAAAAACGATTTGAGCCGTTGGATCACTCACTCCAGGGATCACTCCAGAGAAATTACTCCAGAGGATCCTGATTGTGGTAGGTAACCCATCCCAAAACCAATTTGAAATCATCCCATATCTCATATGATTCCAAGTCAAACAAACTTCACAATTCTCACATTTTATCCTTTCCTTTGCCCATGAATGGGGATAAGCATAAATTTCCAATCATCATGAATTTAGTTGGAGACACTATAAACATATAAATGGGTCACCATATCAATCTCACCTCCATATATCATTGTTAAATAAAATAGAAATAATTATTCTATCAAATTATTTATTTTTATATTCGATTAATTTATATAGGGCAAATTACACAAATAGTCCCTATAGTTTGGGGCTTGTGTCACTTTGATCCCTGACTTTTCAATTGTGACACATTTGACCCTGAATTTTGAATCTTGTTCCAAATAAGGACAATTGAATATATAATTAGATTTTTCAAGGGTAAAATTGTCAATTTGATAAAATATAAACTAATTTGACAAAAATAAATGTCAAACAAATATTTTTAAATTTTTAAAAATTATTTCTATCTACTAAAAATAAAATTATGTAAAATTGATAAATCTTTTAGACATTTATTTATTTTTTTTACCAAATTAATTTTTATTATGTGTTTAGATGATGATCATGTAAAATTAATTTTAAAAATTAATCATGTAATTTTTATTAATTTTACATAATTTTATCATTGTTGGATAAAAATAATTTTAAAAAATTAAAAATATTTTTTTGACATTTATTTTTGTCAAATTAGTTTATATTTTATCAAATTGACGATTTTACCCTTGAAAAATCTAATAATATTTTCAATTGTCCTTATTTGGAACAAGATTCAAAATTCAAGGTTAAATGTGTCACAATTGAAAAGTCAGGGACCAAAGTGACACAAGTCCCAAACTATAGGGACTATTAGTGTAATTAACCCATTTATATATATATATATATATATTACAAATAATTTATTATTCGTCATTGTAAAGGAATGACAATTTTATAAGAAAATCTATAGAATCACTATTTTATTTCATTCATAATATCTATTTATATTATTATATGTTAACACTTAGGTGTCGTTCGGTAACACTTACGTTTTCAGTTTTCTGTTTATATTTATAAAAATTTTAAAAACTCAAATAAAAACTTGTTTGGTAAAATTTTTGATTTATAAATCAGTGGTCTCAGTTTATAAATTTGGCCAAAAAATGAAAACACAAAAAATGTGTTTCCATTTTGAGTTTTCAGTTTTTTTTTTTTTTTACCACCCAACACTAGCTAGCACCCGCCACCATTTTCTACCACTGTCTTCCGCCACCACCACCCACAACCCACCCTCCACCACCACCTGCCACCACCACCCACCACCCACCTGTCACCACCACCCACCACCCACCCACTTGCCACCACCACCCACCCTTCGCTACCACCACCAACCTGCCATCCACCCGCCACTACCATCCACCGCCTGCCACCACCACTCACCACCCACCAGCCATCACCATCCACCACCATCCACCACCAGCCACCAGCCACCCACCCGCCACCACCACCACCTACCACCCGCCACCACCACCACCATCACCTACCACCCACCCGCCACCACCACCCACCACCCACTACCACCGTCACCGTCACCCACCCACCCACCACTCGCCACCTACCCGTCACCACCCACCACCATCCGCCATCCGCCACCCACCTGCCACCACCACCCGCCACCGTCACCCACCCACCCACCATCACCACCCACCACCCACCCGCCACCGTCACCCACCCACCCACTACTACCACCCGCCACCACCACCCGCCATCCGCCACCCACCTGCCACCGCCACCCACCTACCACCACCACCACCACCCACCACCCGCCACCGTCGCCACTTTCCACCACCGTCTTCCGCCGCCACTTACCACCACTTGCCATTTCTCACTCTTTTTTATATTTTAAAAAATTTCTAAACATTTTGTTAATTACCAAACGCGTTTGTAGTTTATGTTTTTCTAAAAATAAACAAAAAATAAACAAAAACCAATTTATAAATATAAACTGAAAACGTAAACGTTACCAAACACACCCTTAACTTTGTGTAGTATTTCGATAATTATTTTTTCCCAAAAATTCCATGCATGAGATAATTTTTATGTTTGTTCGTCTGTTAGGAAGCCACCCCCCACTCTCAAAGAAAATTCCTTCCAGTTTCGAATGCAGTACAAAAAAATTCGGTTTTTTGTGACGACAAAACGCCATTGCTAATACACCTAATTTCATCTCAAAAACTTTTTAGCGATAGTAAAGGGGGGTCATAACAAAGAATGTTGCAAAAATGTTTTAGCAACGGCTTTACGCCGTTGCCTTTTTTGTTGCGACGGGAAATGTTGCCATTAGCGACGGTGTTTTGCTCTTGCCTATAATACGTAAAAAATGGGACATTTTGCAACGGCAAAGCTTCTACCATCGCTAAAAATTTATTTGAGCAGGCAAAAAAAAAGTTGTCGGGAAATGTGCTTTTTTTTTTTTAGACGGCATCACCTCTATCGCTAAAAACTATTTTGCGACGACATTGTCTATGTCGCCAACAAGATTACATTTTATGTCTGATGTTTTTGCGAAGATATGGTGCCGTCACAAAAAAATAGAAAAAAACTTGCGACAAAATTACTTTTAGGTCTAATGTTTTTGCGACGGTATGGTGCCATCGCCAAGAAATTGAAAAATACCTGCAATAAAATTACTAAAAATATGAAAATTTCCTGTATTAAATGAGAAAAAAAAAATTTGAAAAAGAAACCAATAATTGCATAATAATATTAAAATTCCTGTATAGAAATAACAATTTCTCCATAATAATAATTTTTTTTATGCATTCATAACTAAACATCAGCAAATTACCCCACTACATAATATTGCATGATACATATATAATATTTAAGTACATAATGTTGTTCACAATTGAAAATAACATAAAACAAAAATAAAAGTTTTCCTCATCATTCTCCAAGGGTAACAAAAACAAAAGTTAGTTGCATTTTTCACAGACATGTATTCCACAAGAAGCAAACTCCTACTTCGACAAGATCTGAAAACAAAAAACAAAAATAATTAATGATAATATAATTATGTGTTAATATGTTAATTACAAAAAACATAAAAATTTCACAACTATACAATTACAAAAATAATTAAGTAAACAAATTTGCCGATACCGAAATCCGACTCTAACTCCCAAATTGGGAATCTGATTTGAATCCTGTCTTTTCTCACAAGTCTCTCGTGCCAAGGCGGTAGTGTGTGCCAAGTTTCGTGTTAATCCGACGCCATTTAGTGATTTTGGGGCGTCAACACCTCGAATTCTAAATTTCTTAAGGAACTAATTTGCCGAGATCGAAATCTGGCTCTAACTCCCAAACTGGGAACTCGATTCGAGTCCCGTCTTCTCCCACAAGTCTCTCATGCCAAGGCGGTCGTGTGTGCCAAGTTTTGTGCTAATTCGACGTCGTTTGGTGATTTTGGGGCGTCAAAACCTCGAATTCTAAGTTTCTTAGGGAACTAGTTTGCCGAGACTGAAATCCGGCTTTAACTCCTAAATCGGGAATTCGATTCGAGTCCCGTCTTCTCCCACAAGTCTCTCGTGCCAAGGTGGTCGTGTATACCAAGTTTCGTGCTAATCCGACGCCATTGGGTATTTTGGAGCGTCAAAACCTCGAATTTTAAATTTCTTAAAAAATTAGTTTACCGAGATCGAAATTCGGCTCTAACTCCCAAATCGGGAACCCGATTTGAGTCCTGTCTTCTCCCACAAGCTCTTGTGCCAAGGTAGTCGTGTGTGCCAAGTCTCGTGCTAATTCGATGCCGTTTAATGATTTTGGGGCGTCAACACCTCGAATTCTAAGTTTCTTAAGGAACTAGTTTGCCGAGACCGAAATCTGGCTCTAACTCCTAAACCGGGAACCCGATTCGAGTCCCGTCTTCTCCCACAAGTCTCTCGTGCCAAGTCGGTCATGTGTGCCAAGTTTCGTGCTAATTCGACGCCGTTTGGTGATTTTGGGGCATCAAAATCTCGAATTCAAGTTTCTTAAGGAACTAGTTTGCCAAGACCGAAATTCAGCTCTAACTCTCAAATCGGGAACCCGATTCGAGTCCCGTCTTCTCCCACAAGTCTTTCGTGCCAAGGCAGTCGTGTGTGCCAAGTTTTGTGCTAATTCGACCCCATTTGGTGATTTTGGGGCGTCAAAACCTAGAATTCAAGTTTCTTAAGGAACTAGTTTGCCGAGATCAAAATCTGACTCTAACTCCCAAATCGGGAACCCGATTCAAGTCCCGTCTTCTCCTACAAGTCTCTCGTGCCAAGGTAGTTGTGTGTGCCAAGTTTCATGCTAATCTGACGCCGTTAGTGATTTTGGGGCGTCAACACTTCAAATTCTAAGTTTCTTAAGGAACTAGTTTGTTGAGACCGAAATCCGGCTCTAACTCCCAAACCGAGAACCCGATTCGAGTCTAATCTTCTCCCACAAGTCTCTCGTTCCAAGGCGGGCGTGTGTGCCAAGTTTCGTGCTAATCTGACACCGTTTGGTGATTTTGGGCGTCAACACCTCAAATTCTAAGTTTCTTAAGGAACTAGTTTGCCGAAACCGAAATTGGGCTCTAACTCCCAAACCAGGGAACCCAATTCGAGTCCCGTCTTCTCCCACAAGTCTCTCATACCAAGGCGGTCATGTGTACCAAATTTCGTGCTAATCCAACACCTTTGGTGATTTTGGGGCATCGAATTCCAAGTTTCTTAACGAACTAGTTTGCCGAGACCAAAATCCGGCTCTAACTCCCAAATTGGGCACCTGATTCGAGTTCCGTCTTCTCCCACAAATCTCTCGTGCCAAGGCGGTTGTGTGTGCCAAGTTTCGTGTTAATCTGACGTTGTTTGGTGATTTTGGGGTGTCAAATTCTAAGTTTCTTAAGGAACTAGTTTGCCAAAACCGAAATCCGGCTCTAACTCCCAAACCGAGAACCTGATTCAAGTTTTGTTTTCTCCCACAAGTCTCTCATACCAAGGCGGTCCTGTGTGTCAAGTTTCGTGCTAATTCGATGTCGTTTGGTGATTTTAGGGCGTCAACACCTCGAATTCTAAGTTTCTTACGGAACTAGTTTGCCGAAACCGAAATCTGGCTCTAATTCTCAAACCGGGAACCCAATTTTGCCTAGACCAACATCATTTTGGTAAAGATCCATCTTGTGATCATGAAGCTAGTTTTTTCAAGTCATCAAATAAATGTTTCATATCAATTTAATCTGTAAAACAAATGCCACATATCAATGCATTCTATATGTATTAGAATGCAAATATACATTTTATACCTGATCTATTGGTGGTGGTGGTGTATATGGAGTCTCATCTCCCACAGAGTCCCTAAATACCTGGTGGCCACTCGATGCATCAGGAACCTATGACAGTCCATAAATAATGTGTTAATCATATTCTAATTTTATTATATATATGTTGTGTGAAAATTTAACTATTAAACAATTTAATTTATATTGAACCTATCTGTTGGGATCCACACTCACCCCTTGTGACACAATGGTTATCATCTTAGCTCTCATCTACTGTAAACGTGTAGAGAACTTTGCTTGTATCTCCTCTCTTAACTTTTCCCTCAACTCATCATTTAGCTCCGCATGAACCTGCTGGGCGATCTAAAGAATAGTCAATGGCTGGGGTGTTGACTGTGATGGTCGAGCAGCATCTTTATACACCTCGCTCCGAGGCATAGTTCTTCCATAAGTACGACAATATATCCATGTCCGTCATGACCTATCAACTCATGGAAAATAACGTTCCTAGCCTCTATAGTCTGGCAATCCTCAGGTAGCATGGAGAGATGACGATCAAACTCATCCTCTATTGAATAAGACATACAAGTATATGCCAAATTAAGGTGGTTAACACACAAAAAATAAAAAATAAAATTTAAATACAATGTTAAGTGTTTGGAAACTACCAAGGTTTGGATAACCTTAGGGTTATTTGCTCTACGTGGCATAGCCCAAACATTCATCTTATCAGTAGACTCCCCCTTGCTGGTCATCTAGATTTTTTTAGAAATATAAAAATTAGAATCCAAATAAGTCGCAAATATATAATGCTTATTTATATACAAAAATCAAAACAATAAAATATAAACCTCATGTCGGATCTGAGAGAAAGTAGTACGTCCTATGGTATGAGGTATGCCTTGAGCTCGCAGATTTTTAGCGTTCCTAGTTGCAATTTTCTATAACAGGTTCAACAAATGTAAGTATATAAATATGATTTATATGTTTACATATCATACATATAACTTATTTGTATACCTCTGCATCATAAGTATGCCAATACTCCACAAGTTCTTTCCATTAGCTTGACACAATGTGTAAAGGAACATCATCTTTCAGATTATGATCAAAACTTCTAGGCTTGAAATACTTGATCTTAATCTTATTCTTGTGATCCTTCCATATGCTATTGCAGCTTTTCATGCAAATTGGCTTATACTCCTCTGAACATACCTTCAAATTATCCTACAAAACACAATTTAAAAGTTTAAATAATAATAACACAATTTTGAAATTCAAATTTTTGGACAAAATTATACTTTTACCTTCACATCCTTCCAGATAACATCAAGAATATCCTCAGGCACAGTGCTCCAGTTAAGAAAAGTAAGAGAAACAATGTTACCATTGCGCACAATAATGCCAAGTTGAGTAGATAACTTAGACACATTATCCCCTATTGGGGAGTAATTTTTGTCAAATTGTATGTCTAACTTTGTACCAGTACCCCACTTCTTAATGCCCTTGGCACATCCTCTACTGCGCCTAGTTGAGGTTGATGAAGAACTAACATGACCTGCAAGATACAATAAGAATAAACAATGTACAATGATAATAAATAAATGCCAATTTTAATAATGTTAATACAAATCAAATTCTTATACCTGAGGTAGGTTGTGAAGAATTCAAAGGGTCTGGAAGATACAATGAGAATAAACAAGTTATATATAATGAGAATAAATAAATGTATATTTAAATAATTTTCAAACAAATCAAAGCAAATTTATATACCTGCGGTGGGCTGTGAAGATGATGACTCTAGTCGGGATAATAGCTGCTGTGGTCCCATTGATGGTGGTCGTTGCACTAACACTAATGGCCCTTCTAATGGTGGTCGCTGTGATGCCTTCTTTAACAATGGTGCCACTAATGGTGGTTGCTGCGGTGGCTGGTCAGATGGTGGTGGCATTAATGGCCCCTTTGATGGTGGTCGCTGTGATGCCTCCTCTGATGGTGGTGGCACTAATGTCCTCATACGTACCACATCGGACATCATGTGTAGGGGACGATCAAGCTTCCTCTTCCTCGCCATAATAATCTGTAAGCAATATGACATTAATTGACATTAGAAATATAGAGAAGGGTTTTGAATCAACTATAATATGACATTAGAAACATAACGAATGGTTTTGAATCAACTATAATATGACATTAATTGAACTAATACAATTACAAAGACAAAGTAAATTAAGAAACTGATGATTAACTACAACCTTGGTCTTAATTCAATTACTAATGTTTATTAAAAATCAAGTGTTTTTCCTTCTGCGGCTTCCCTCACCCAACCAACTTCTTCATCACGGAGCATTAAGTTTTCTTCCAATTATTGGCTCATATATGGCTTTATTTCTGGATCAGTCAAATTCATATCAAATAAACCTCTTTGAGACATCTTCGCCACCACTTGCTAGTTTGGTTCTGAAGGGTCTGTAACATACCAAACTTGCTCTGCTTGGGATGCCAAGATGAAAGGTTCATTAGTAATTCGATCATCTCGGTACAATAAATGGTTGAAGTTGACCAACGTGAAATCGAAGACATCTTTTTTCTTCCCTTGAATGTTATTAATCCAATCACACTTAAACAACACATGCTTCATCTCATTAGAATATTGAATCTCAACAATATCTGTCAATTGTCCATAATAGTACACAGACCCCACAAGAGGATTCTTGTCTTTCCGACTAGCATAACTTATGGTATCTGCCTTCAAAGCTACACCACAATTTTGTGTGGCTCGACGGTCATCCATGGCCTTTACTCGATACCGAAACCCATTCATTATATACCCGTCGAACCTCCTTGCCAATGCAATAATCTCTTCAGAAAATGTGACATCACTAGTCCTTCGCAAAGTTTGGACCTATTTAAAACAAAAATGTAAAATTTAAAATGTAGTTCGACTTAGGTAACTAGAATCTGTAGATTTAAATACATACATGTTCCATGAACCAAATGTGAAAAGTTTCAAAATGTTCATGCCGAAGCTGATGATCGTCGACACGAGACATTTTGACCTTAAGTACTTCAAGGTGTTTGCTGTGTAGATTGAAAATTTATCAAATAAAAAAATTTGGTTCAAAATTCAATAAAACATAATCAAATATTGAGTGAGTGACATAACCTACCTTATGAATGGTTAAACCGCGCTTGTATTGAACAAGACATACCGATGAGTTTGCACCCAAGAAGTATTATCAATGTTTTCACCAACAGCATGACCCAGATTATCGTTACCACTGTAGTTTCTCACGGGTCGACTAAATTTGGTTTCCACATCATTGAGATATTGTGCACAAAAATTCATGCATTCTTCCATAAGATATCCTTTAGCAATTGAACCTTCTAGATGAGCTCTATTACGCACATATTGCTTCAAAATAAGAAGATACCTCTCAATTGGATACATCTATCGAAACTGAATCGCTCCAGCCAATAATGCTTCGTCAGCTAGATGTATACGCAGGTGCTCTATTATATCAAAAAAAAGTCGGAGGAAATATTTTCTCTAGATGACAAAGTGTTACGACGATACGATCTTGAATATATTGCAAATCCGTCACACAATTCACTTTGGAACACAATTGTCTAAAGAAATTGTTCAATTCAATCAATGGTTCAATTACATTCTTCGGTAACGATCTTTGAATAGCCAATGGAATAAGTTGTTGCATCAGAATATGACTATCGTGGCTCTTAAGACCCCCAATACTTTTATCCTGTGAGCGCACACGACGTGATATATTTGATGAATACCCATCGGGAACTCTGACTTCCTTCAACACTTTCAAGAACAAATCTTTCTCATCCTTGGTCATTGTGAATTGTGCTGGTGGTAAATAAGCTTTAGTTGACCCTCTTAACTACAAGTGTAGGGGTTTTCTAATATTCATTTCTTGTAAATCACGCCGAGCATTAACACCATTCTTCTATTTTCCTATAATTCCTAATATTGTCTACAATACATTATTACAAACATTCTTCTCTATATGCATCACATCGAGGTTGTGTCTTATCAGATTGTGCTCTCAATATGGCAGTTCATAAAAGATACTTTTTCTTCCAGCTATGGGTGCGATGTCCAGTTTTCTTATTCTTTACTTGTTTCTTATGCCTTTCCTTAAGGCTATCCCTCTTGTATTGGGTTAAAATACCCTCAGATTCTAATTGTAGCAGCATCTCAGTTCTAGACAACAATTTTGGTTTGGGTCTGAATTCCCGACTACTATCAAATGATACTTTATCCTTTCGAAATTTATGGCCACTAGGTAAAAATCTATGATGACCCAAGTATGATTGTTTCCTACTATGCTTCAACCAATACAATATAGTTTCCTTATTGCAACAAGGACATGCATATTCATCTTTAGTGCTCCATCCTGACAAGATTGCATATGCAGGAAAATCACTAATTGTCCACAGTAAAGCTACATGTATTTAAAATATTTGATTTGTTGATGCATCAAATGTGGAGACACCGTTATTCAATAGTTCTTTTAACTCATCAATCAACGGTTGCATATACACATCAATCTTGTCACCAGGTCCTTTCGGGCCGTCAATAAGCATAGATAAAATTAGAAATGGTTGCTTTATGCACATCCATGGTGGCAAGTTGTATGCAATGAGCACAACATACCAAGTGCTATGAACTATGTTCATCTTCTTGAATGGGTTAAAACCATGAGATGCTAAGCCAAGCCTTACACTTCAGCAATCATTACTAAAGTCAATATTCCGAAGGTCAAAATCTTTCCATGCAAGAGAGTCAGTAGGATGCCTAAAGACACCATCATCAGTTCATTCCTCTGCCTGCCATCTCATTAACTCGGCCGTCTTGGATGACATAAACAACTTATGCAACCTTGACTTTAAAGGAAAATACCTCATCTGTTTGCAGCTATTCATTTGCCACCTTTGTTAAGACCATTTGAACCACCATCACCATTTGATTTCCATCCAGAACTATTGCATATGACACATTTATCAAGATTGGCGTCCTCATTTCGAAACAACATGCAACTGTTGGGACATACATCCTGCGTCTCATACGTGAAGCCCAAATCTGTTGTGACTTTTTGAACTTTATAATATGAGTCTGAGAGTTTCACACCCAATGATAACGCCTCATTCAATAACTCAAGCAACATGACAACAAACTTGTTTGTTCATTAATTAAGCACCTTCAGATGTAGAAGTCGAACAATGAATGACAAAGATGTGAACTTCTGACAACCCGAATACAATTCACTTTGTGCATCTTGAAGAAGTTTGAAATACTTTGCATTCTCTGCATTTGGACCGAGTTGGGGTTCAGATGTATGAGGATTAGGCGCCTATGGTTCATTACCCTTAACACTTGTATCGGCATGTGGATTTCCCATAACCCCTTGTATCATTCTAACCATATCATCTCCAATGTCTAAATTAGCCAATGTTTCATTTTCTCTATTACCATGTAGAGATACGTAAGATTCCCCATGATTAATCCAATGTTTGTACTTTTTTAAAAAATCATTCAAAATCAGATGCTCCCGTTCACCCTCTCGTACAAGATGGTATCGATTCTCACATTTCCTACACGGACAACTAATCATCGAACCTTCAGCCTTATTGGTATAGGCAAACACAAGGAATTGATCAATCCTATTAATGTATTCCTTCGACATCTTATTTGGCAAATCAATCCAACTCTTATCCATCATCTATACTTCCCTCAAATATCGCTTCTACACACATACACAAAAATTAAACATCAAAATAACTCTAAATATAATGATACCTATACGTCCAATTTCCCTCAAATAGGTAGGTGGTCTTATCCCATTGAATTATTTACCGATTTGGTAGGAGAACCAATAACCTGATAACAGACTAAAGTAAACATAACCAAAGAAAATGCACTTGGCTTTGAAGTTTACATTGAGAACATAAATAAATGAAATACTTATACAACAACACGTGGAACATAAAAACGTTGCAAAACACCAAGTATTCCATCACTAATTCAACATATCTAGAACATCCAGAGGTGCACAGAACATCATAGGCTTTAAGAGCCAAGGAAAAAAAAATGCAGACAAAAATAATTGCACCCTTATCTCTCAAAATAAGTAGTACACTTCCATTCCATAGCAATGAATTTAGCTATCCAAATTAATCCAATTTCTCAACTATTTTCTTGAAGGATTCCTTAGGAAAAATAACATGTATACTATAGAGTGAACAAATTAGAAGCAGCATACCAATAACTCTATTTCAAGAACCTAAACAAGTTATGTACCTCATCCAGTATATAAAGTGAAACTGGTTTGAAGCACAAGTCTATCCATAAATGTGTCTATTCAATAAATTTAATTTCATTATTGTCATTCTTTTTCAGTTCCACAAGTCTGAACAAAAGTAATTTGAACAAGTGTTTTCAATATTAAACACAGATCAGTATCGATTAGGAAAGCCATGGAAATGAGGAAATTACGGACATGAAAATGCTTCTAATCCAAACAAACAATCGAAAAGCAGAAACTTGTGTTAAAACATCAGTCTCACATAAGTTTTTCAAATCAAAATCATTCAAATCAAGCAAAACCACAACAAAAAACAAAAATAGACTTCACCACATAGAAGAATATGTCTAGTTATAAAAGAAAGGTGCAAATGGATACCTAACTTTCTGATTATGGCATTGATGAAGAGAGGCATGTATGGAATGAATACTCACAACAAATAAAACCATGAACAAATAAACAAGATATACTCTCTCTCAAAAACTATATTATTAATCACCAAAAGCTGATTTCCCCAAGGCTTACATAAGTTTATACTACACTAGTTCCTGCTAATCAAGCAACCCTGAAAAGGAAAAGATTAGTTATTGCCAGTCAAAAATATCTAGAAATTAAAATATTCATTTTTGTAAAAGAAACATAAATTAATAATTGTACACTATTCTATACTAAACTAGAATATTCAAAATCAAATATTAATTTTAAAATAATAAAAGAAAATTTATAGATTTTTTAAAATATTTCTGCATCAAGTGCTCAACCCAAAAATGATTAAGTGGATTTATTTCTAACATGATAAAGTCAAAGTTTTCAATCAAGACCTCCTAGGTAGTTTAACACAAGGAACTAACAAGAATTGGTCTATATCAGGTATCTCATGAGTACCCAACAAGTAACCAATGTGAATCAAAATGCTTCATTTCTTCCACCACATTAGAATAGCAACCTTTTTAAGAATATAAGGAAAAGGATAAAAGAAAGAAGAAGAAATATGCACAATCAATTTTGGTGAACCTATCCCAAAATTAATTGCTCAAACCCGTATGGAGCAAGGTCAGTAGAACTAGAATGATGCAAGACATATGACCCCAAAAACCTTCTTTAATAATCTAAAGAATAAAAAAGCGAGAAGGAAAAATATAAATCAATTTCGGTGAACCCAACCCAAAATGAATTGCTCAAATCCCTGCAAAGCAAAGTCTGTAGAACTAGAATGGTATAAAACATATGACCCCAAAAAACTTAGTCTTGAAAAATCCAACGATGATTGATTGTCTAAAGCACGTATTCAATGGAAATTATAAAAGAAAAAAAATAAAATAAAAAGAAGAAGAAGAAGATGAAGAAGAAGAAGAAGAAGCAACGTCATAGGCGCATTGAGACCTTATAGGCGTCGTCACTCGCTGAGTGAGTGAAAGAGGTGCGATTGAGACTAACTGCTGCTAGCCATTGTCGTTGGCTGCTCGCTGCTTGCCGTCGTCACTGCTCGGAGCAAAATTCCACCGTCGTTGCAGTCTCCAGAGAGAGATCGAAATACGCCGATGGGAAAAATGATCGAAATACGTCAGAGAGAGATCGCTTGGGTATTTTTGCTTCAAAGGTTTTAGGGATTTTAGTGAAAACGAGCTAGGGATTTTGGGGAAAATGAGCGCGGGCTAAAGGAGCGGGATATAAAAAAAAAAAATTTACTTTTTGCGATGGCATATTTCAACCATCACAAATGCTAAATCCAACAAATAAAACGACACCGTTTTAATAAGAGTTTTTTTTCCGATGGACAACTGCCGTCACAATTTGTCCATTATTTAAGACAACAAATTTTTTCCTGTCTCAAAAAGGGGCGTCGCAAATACTTTTATATTTAACACACCTTTTCTTGTATCTTTATTCGCGACGGATTACTGCCGTCGCAAAAGGTATTTATTGGTGACGGTGGAGAATGACGTTACAAAATACTATTTTTTGCGACGGAATAATTGCCGTCACAAAAGGTTCCGTGTTATTTAACCCTTTTTCATGTAGTGATGTCAAATTTCTTTTCGATTTCAAAAAATAAAAAAGATACTTGTGCTTAAATGCTAGTCAATTTTATGAGAACCTTTTATGTGTAAATCTTATGTGTGTTTGATGACAGTTTAGACTTGCACTAAACTAAAGTCAAGACATACCTCCAAAAGGATTCTTGTCAAATTCAGATTATTTTACCACGGTTACCTTTGAACTGACATTTCTTCAATATGATTGCTCAAGGAAATTCTACCATTTTACTTTTTTATTTTTTTTATTTGTAAAAGTAATGTTTACTTACCCTAGTTGTTAAGTTTTTATTATTGGCAATCTTATTTGACAAAATTCTTTTCAGTTGTAACTTTATTTAATCTTTTATTTTAGTGAGGTCATGAGAATTTAGATGTGAATCCAACCTAAATTATGCCTATGCAACAGAGTTTGAGATCTTAATTCTTTCTTGTTTGCCACTTCGCTAACTAAGTACGAAAATTGAGCTACTTGGTCAGCTTGTGGGGGTCAAAGGGGCAGTGCCTAGGCCGGGTCAAGGGGCAGCACCTCCGAAGCAAAAAGTGAAAATGCAGTTGAAATTGTTTGACTGCTCGAGCGGTCATTTGTGCGCTCGAGCGAATAAAAAGATCATCTAATATTTTTGCAGAGCACCTGAACTTTCGGGAAGAAAGTTTTACCACTTGAGTGGTGAAAGTTGCACCCAAGCGGTCATCGTATATATTTTGCACCGCCTTTACTCTCAGCGCTTGAGCGATGAAATGTGCAATTGAACGGTTTACGTATTCGCTATTTTTAGGGTTTGAGCCGTCCAAATTTTCAGAGAGGAAGAAAAAACAAAGTGTTTTATATTGAAGGCTATTTTATATGAGTTAGTGTATATAAGGTGATCGATTGATCAACAAATTTTAGATTATCGACCATCAAGGGTTAGTATTATTGTTTTGTTTACTAAAGAGAGAGTTGTTCTTCGGTGGATTCCGGGGAACTTGAGCCTGAAACTTTGGTGAATTCTGGAGTGGTTCATCGTCGTGAATTCGATATTAGCGTTGTGGATTCAATGTTAGACAAGACGATTTCGAAGTGAAGACGGTGGTGGAAAAGGCACATTGGGGTTAATTCGATTCAGGCGTGGATTCACTAGGTACTTAAGAGTATACTTGTGTAGTTCCTCTTTGTCTTCTTAGTGTATTATTTTGTGGTTTGGTCCATGGTTTTTTTTTTTTTTTTTATATCACAATTGGAGGCGCTCCAATTGTGATTTTTTCACGTTAAATCATTGTGTTAATTTGTCTTTGATTGTTTGATTGAGATTATTATTTATTGTCTAAAAATTGAAACATAATCACAAATCAATATCTCGGGATTTTTTAGATTTTTCACTAGTGGTGGGTAAGGGTAAGAATAACAGTTCACATAGCTTTAATGGTGTTCTATTCTTATTGGAGCGATTTTATGCTACTTTTTTTTACTTTGTTGTTGTTTGGTAAAAAAATAAATTTAGTTGGCTTTTTGGAATTGAGACTTCTTTAGTTTGGGATTAAAAAATTTGTTTGGATTAATTTTTTTGACTTATTTGGCTTTTGTGAGAGAAAAAAATGAAATGATCATAGTTTGGATGTAACATTTTGTTTTATTAACTTTTTAACTTATTTTCTGTTTTAAGTAGCTAATTTAGCCCCAACCATGATTGCCATTGGCTATTTCTGTTGGAACTAAAAAAGCACACAAAATGACAAAATAGGTCAAATAAGTCCATATGACAAAATGTTACATTTAAACCATACTTATTTCACTTTTTCTCTTACAAAAGTCAAAAATTTTTTGCCAAACAAGTTTTT
This sequence comes from Camellia granthamiana, assembly GCA_036172215.1. Classification (NCBI taxonomy): domain Eukaryota; kingdom Viridiplantae; phylum Streptophyta; class Magnoliopsida; order Ericales; family Theaceae; genus Camellia; species Camellia granthamiana. Next base: position 147,247,050 of record CM069904.1, on the reverse strand, counting down.
TAGTCTCAAACTAAAAAAACATCAACCCAAAAAGTCAGACTAAAAATTTTTTTGCCAAACGAAATTTATTTAAGGTAAAGTTTGGGAATAATAGTTTGCCTTGCTCCCTAAGTTTATTTATAATTACCCATATGCCTTTAGCTTAATTTAAAATTAGCATATGAAATCGTGCTATGCACGTGCTAAATAAATAATTAAAAATAATTTTAAAATTAAATAATAACATAAAATTTATTTAAGGGGCATTTACACGCAAATTTTAATTTATGAACTTATATTTCATTAAGTCCTAACTAAGATTTTTTAGACTTTCAAGTCCCATTAAATTTTTAATAGTCTGAATTACCCTTCAAACAATGATTGTTCATCATTTATGATTATCTACAAAAGAATATTATGATTGACATTTATTTTGATTTTCAAAACTTTAAAAATCAACTTTCAAAATGAAAAAACTAAAAAAAATAAAAAATTATGTCTAAAAAAAAAACTAATCAGTGTGTTTGGTTTCATTATTCTGAATTCAGTTTTCTAAAAATCGAGTTTTTTTGTTTTTCGTATTTTTTTTGTTTTTAGTGAATATTTTTTAAAATTTAAGTAATTTTTTTACTTTTTTAGATACACCTTACTTAAATGTATCTAAATAATAAAATATTTGTGAAAAATATTTTAAAAAATTAATAAATACACCAAAATATGAAAAATGTACTGAATTTTTATATTTTTTGGTATTTAGTGCATTTTTTTCAAAAAAATTCACAAATATTATACTTTTTAAGTGTATTTATGTTAGCTGTGTCTAAAAATTTTTTAAAAAAAATTTGCTTAAAATATTAAAAAAATTCATTGAAAACATTAAAATACGGAAAATAAAAGAGTAGAAATTTCTTTAAACTAATTTTTTTAATATTTTAATATATTTTTAATATTTTAAGCATTTTTTATAAAAATTTTAGACAACCTAACATAAATACACTTAAAAAGTATAATAGGTTTGACAAAAATATTTAAAAAATATACTAAATACCAAAATATACACACACAAAAAATACAAAAAATAGTACATTTTTCGTATTTTTGTGTATTTATTAATTTTTTAAAATATTTTTTCACAAATATTTTACTATTTAGATATATCTAAGTAAGGTGCATCTAAAAAAAGACAAAAAAAAATTGCTTAAAATTTTAAAAATATTCACAAAAAATAAAAAAATTACGAAAAACAAAAAACTCAATTTTCAAAAAACTGAAACCAAAAACACTGAGATATTTTTTTTTTGAAAAAATTGAAAAACTTAATTATTTTTTTGTGCAAAATTAAAAATTTTGTGACTATAAAGGTGAATGATGATGGAACATTGATGTGCAAAACTAGAAGAAAAAAAAAACTTTAAAAATGAAGAAACTGATAATGTTATCAATTTTAAAACTGAAAAAAACTGTTAATATTTTCAGTTTTATTGGATAGTTGAATCAATCTAACACCCGCCTTTTTCCTTAATTGTTACTTTTATAATTAAACTAAATTATGCATTTATCTATACTTTATATGCCTATTTTTGTGCATTAGGTTGCTATTAGATGTGTTCTCTTATGTTAAGACCTGTCTGATTTGTTAAATGGTTGAGTTATAAAATTAGGTAATGGATTAAGTGAGTAGGGTTAATTAACCTAGGCCATAGTAAGATATAATATAATGAAAATGGATATAACTTACTTCCATGGGCACTAAGTCACTTAACTTTTTATTATATATAAATATATGTTTGTTGACTTCAAAGAGGAGAGAGAGAGAGAGAGAGACATGATCTGAGAGTGAGTTCTAAAGAGCAAAAGGAGAAGAGAGAAAGGAAAAGGAGGAGAATTAGAAGTAATTCCATCAAATCAACTTGATAAGGCAAGAATTCTTTCTAATTCCTTGCATGATGGGATTTTCATTTTGGGTTCATGGAACTTGAGGAGTGGATGTGGGATTGAATGGTGTAAGTTGAGCTAGAAACCCCAATAAGAGGAATTTTCCATAACCTTGCTCATCCCTATGATCTTATATGAAATTTAGCCATATGTTCATGATTTTGTTGAGGCATAGAATTACCATGTGTATCCCCCCTTTAATCTTTAAGTTGTTTATGAGATTAAGGGAATTGATGTTTGACTTCTAAGCCCTATTCTTAGTAATTGTTTTATTACCATGTTTCTTAATTTTCGGACTTCCATTTGAATGAATTTGGGTTTGATTTTTGGGGGCTTGGAGTTCCAAAATCAGGGCAAAAACTCGGTTCTGGAACACCCAGAACCGCACGTGCGGGAGTGCACTGGCGCACGTGCGGCGGGTAGACCCGCACGTACGGAAGACAGGGAAAAATTAGGAAGCTTTCTGCTTAAAAAGCACTTGATGGCGCACGTGCGGCACACGTACGGAGAAGGTGCCGCATGTGCAGCCAAGGACCTCCGCACGTACGGCTGGTTGGTGGCATTCGTTTCACTTTTCTGTGTTATTTATCTCACTCTCGAGCCTCCATTAGCGTGTTTTACGCTCGTAAATGATGTCCAATTACATTGCATGAACGTTTAACAAGAGTGAATTACATTTTAACCCATGAATCCCTAAGTTGTGAAACTAATTCGTTGGGTGTTCGGTGCATTAAGTAGACAATGCTTATATCTGTTTGTGTAGGTCAAACGCCTTATTCCAGTCGTCTGCAACACGAAACGGACTGTGAGTAACACTGCTGTACAAATATGTTTAATTCCAATTATCTTTCTCTTCTTCGAACTTATGAATGCCCCAAAAGATTCTTATGATAATGAATGATGATTTTACCACTATTATTATTGTTTACTATGACAATCTTGGTACTACCTATGATTATAGATCTCTTAGTTCTTTTTTATAGAACTCCTGTGTAAAGTGATGTTGACCATCAAGTCTGATCCTCAGTCTTCATGTTCGTCTATTCGGTCTTTATGACCGCTTGCCCGGTCTTTCTGACCGTCTGTTCGGCCTTCTAGGCCGCCTGTCTTTATTGCTTTAAACCTCTTATGCAACATGTTATGCATCGTAGATGTCATATGAACCTGTTCAATATGTGTCGTATTTTACATTGTAAATATCGTTTATAATCTCTTAATCAGCTATTATTCACTGGGCTTTAGCTCACGTTTTGTACATATGTGTATGTAGGTAATCTAGTTCAGGAGGGGACGTAGCCAACGGTCTTGCCCCGATTTAGTTAAACCACCTTTTGTGCCTCATGTCGAGTGTAACAACCCTCACCACTGTTTACCGTTTAACCACTGATTACTGCTAAACTGAGACTGATTATGAAAAGTAATTGAACCAACTGGAATACTGAATTGACTGACTGGAATTCGGAATCCAGAACTGAATTGATTGAGTATATCTGTTTAATTGTATGTCTATCTGTTGCCTGTTTGATTATCTGTTCATGTTTTTATGTTTAAACTACAAATTGAAGGCCTTATCGACGGCCGAAACTGAAATTGATTAATGTTTTATGATCATTAGAATTTATGTGAATTTTTGGTATGTTTACCTGAAATGTGATTTTGTACGATTAAATTAGATTGAATTGAGCTAAATTGCAATAGTTGGCTTAATTACCAACATGCCACTTAGTGGGCCACTTAGGCAACACCTCTTTGAGCCTTATTATACATTCAACAAAACATTTCATCAGCCTCTTTCCTTGTTATTGTCGACTAGAGAGAGAGAGATAGGGAGTTGGAGAGAATTCATCTTGTATTGCTTGGGAATTGAGAAGATTGGAAGAGTTTGTGATCAATTGAGCTTCTAGACTTGGATTTGCGAACTTAGGTAAGGAGTTCATCCTTTTAATTGTGAGTTTAAGTTAGTCCTTCATGTTTCATGCTAATTTGAAGAGTTGAGCCTAGAGTTGGTTTAAATTGTTGCACTAGAGCTTGTATCATGCTTGCATGTGTGCATTGTTGAGTTTGGAGGTTTGATTTCATGAAAATCTTGCATGCATGTTCATGTTTGTGTTAAAGTCCATGAATTCATCTTGTTTTTGAAAGAATTGGCTCATTAGAGCAATTATTTGAAGCTTTGAATTGGTTCAAATTCATGCATGTTCAATTGGAGTTATGTTCTTGAGTTTTGGTTTGAAATTGAGTTGAATTGATATTCCTTTGAGGCTTTGGTTTCACAATTGACCTTTGAAACATGTTATTCTATGAGTTTACAAAAGTTTTCCAGAAAAGTAGCCCAAACAGATCGAATTTAGTGCTTTGGAAGTTGATTTTGACCTTGAGGTTCAAATCTGGGAATTCCAGATTTTGAACTCACGCTCGAGCGGGGTTATTGGCGCTCGAGCGTGAAATTCGTGCCCCCAGCTTTTTGTACTGTTTTGATGTCCGCTCGAGCAGGGTAATTTACGCTCGAGCGGGACCTTGTGTCTTACGCTCGAGCGGGTGTAGAGCGCCCAATCGAGCGTGGATTTCACCTATCCAGTACTTTTGACTGTTTTGCGGTACGCTCGAACGGGTAAGTCTACGCTCGAGCGGAAACCTTTGTCTGCATGTCCGCTCAAGCGGAGTAATCGACGCTCGAGCGGGACCTCTGCTTTCTGAAAATTCTGAAAATGCTTTTAAAAGTGCATCTTTGCATCCTCATTTCATCCTAGGCATTCTTAGGCCTAGTTTAAAGCATCTTGATGAGGATATAGATGTAGAACCACACCGAGTCTAAGTAGGGACTAAGTCTTTGATTCTCGAATGTGTAACTTAGAGTGTGTTCGTTCTGTCACTATTTAGGGTTGGCTTTCGGAGACGCGCTCTAGCTGCTTATAACCCAGAACTCTGTGAGTAACGATGTCGTAAAGATATATTCAAAGATGAATATTTTCTAACTATTAACTGAACTGCTTTCTGAATTGTCACTGTTAACTGAATGAATGTATGTCCTCTATTCTGAACTGTATTGTGGCATCCTTAGCAACTACTGTTACTATTACTGCTACTGTTACAGAGATCTCTGTCAGTTCTTATCTTGGAACTTCTGTTTACTGTTATGATGGCCATCATTGACTGTTCGGTCTTTTAAGACCCATTGTTTACTGTACTGCTATGCTAATGGATGTATCACATATGACTGTTATGACTGAATGACTGTTATACTGAATCAATCGACTGTTTTCATTACTGTAAGGACATTCATTCTTAACTTCTTTACGCATTATGTTATTCACTGGGCTTTAGCTCACTGTTTATATATATATATGTAGGTGTTCAGGCACCAGACCGGAGCTAGGAACGTGGGTTAGACTCCCCTTTTTGTCAAGTCAACCACTGTGCCTCACTGCGAGGTTCCGAGCCTGCCAAGCTATGGCTTAGGGGGTGTTTTAGTTTCCCCCTTCTGTTCTGTTTTGCATAGACTGTATAGACTGTTCCTGTACTGTTTTAACAGGGGTTAAGTCCTTGACTGAATGATTGTAAATGTTGTACACACTGTTTTGCACTGATGGTATATATGTATAAAAAATCTTTTTGCATACAAACTGTCACAGCTCATTGGACATCTTTTAATTACTGTTTTGGCTTCCGCCAGCCCCTGTACTCTGTTTTACTGTTCTACTGTTAAGCAGGCCTTCGGTAATCACGGATTACTGGCCGGTTACGGTACTAAACCCATAGGGGCGGGTTTGGGTCATGACAGAGGTTCCCATTTGGCGGAGCATGGGTTAACTCAATGGTTACCCTTTTTGGCACTCCCACACTTGTTGCGTCCGGTTGCCAATGATGTTATAGTTGTTGTTGATGTGAACGACTTATTCCTTTGGGTTGTGATGTAATTGTAAGAAACTTGTAATGTTTGGACGTACATGTATATATATATAAGTAGTTATATAGTTATGTTTTCGTCTCATATAGGTCCACAGCTCGTTGGGAGTTTAGTTTTCTTATATAAGAGCTTCCGCTAGCCCCCATCATTTCTTTCTCTCAGTCAGGTCTTCGGTAATCGTGGATTACTAGTCGGTTACGATCCTAAAACTATGGGGGCGGGTTTGGGTTGTGACAATCAAACTAATAAGTAGAAGGGTAAAAAACGTTTAATCTCATACTCTGTTTTTTTTATTATCAGTTAGTGAAATAATTATCTGAAATATTATTATGCAAAATTGATACTATTCTTAGTTTTAAAAATTAGGAAAAACTGATAATATTATCAATTTTACTGAGTATGACTTACTAGTTTAAAATTTTTTAAATAGGACCTAAGCTACCATAATATTTGTAAACAAGACTTTTAGGTAATTAACTATTTATTTAAAAAGTATAGAAAATAATTTAGAATGAATTAAATTTTAACCATTTTATTAGAATATATATATATTGCAGTTATTATGTCATTAATTGTATATTTTAAGTTCACAATAAGAAATAGATGTTATAAAATAAAAATAATTGGTAAAGATGAAAAAAAATAGAATAAATTACAAATATATATATATATTAATGATAAAATAAAAATAAATTTCATTTTATAAATTTTTTAGTTTTAGTTTATTCTATATTAAAATTTGTCATAAAACATAAACATAACTTTTAGAAATAAAACAATATACATGTATATATATATTGATAAAATCGGTTAAAAGTCTAACCAATTTACACAAAAATTAATTAATTAAAATTTATTTTATTTTCAAATTTAAATTATTTTCAATTGAAACATGCATAGCATTACAATATTAAACGGGAGAATATGTTTACTTTATATAACTGATGAAACAACTCGTTTTTTTTTTTTTTTTTTTTTTTTCCTGATGTGGGATTGTGTAAAATAAAATTTAACAATTGTTCTGGTTAGAAGTTTATTTTGAATCAAACAATATTAGTCATTTAATCTTTCATTAGGTCAATCTTTAGTTTATTTCGAATCAAACAAATCTAACCAATATATTTTAATAAAACTGCTAAAATTGGGGTTAAATCAACGAATTAGTCAAATCAAAAATGATTTACCCTAATCGATAAGGTTAAAAGACCAATCAACTTACACAAAAATTAATTAATTAAAACTTTTAAATTTAATTTTAAAATTTAAACTGTTTTAAATTGAAAAATGTACAACATTATAATATTAAATGGGAGCATGAAATTCACTTTATATAAGTGAAACACTTCACTTTTTCTTTCTTTTCCCGATGTGGGATTATAAAATAAATCATATCATAGACTAATTAGAATTTTCATTTTAAAATTTAAAATGTCTTAAACTGAATTATGCACAATACTATAATATTAAATTGGAGTATAAGATAGTTTATATAAGTGAAACAACTCACTTTTTTTCTTCTTCTCCCGATGTGGGATTATAAAATAAACTATAAACTAATTAGAATTTTATTTTTATATGGTTAAATGAAAGATAGTCAATGGAAAAAAAAATTAATTGTTTAAAATTAAGAAAATCAGTGTGAGAAATCGCGGTTAAACTAGCTAATCAGTCAAACTAAAAATGATTCAGCCTAATCAGTTAGGTTAAATGACCAACTAGCTTATACAAAAATTAATTAATTAAAATTTTTAAATGATATTTTAATTTTAAAATTTACACTGGTTTGAATTGAAGCATGCACAACATTACAATATTAAGATTAACTTTATATAAGTAAAACAACCACTTTTTTTTTTTTTCTTTTTTCGATGTGGGATTATAAAATAAAAGTTTACAATTATTTGGACAGAAAATTTATTTCTAATCAAGCAATCTCAGTCGTTCAATCTTTAATCAGATCATTCTTTAGTTTATTTCGAATCAAACAAATCTAATTAATATATTTTAATAAAATTACTAAAATAAAATTGCTAAAACTGTGATTAAACTAACGAATCAGTCAAATAAAAAATGATTTAGCATAATCGGTTAGGTCAAAAGACTAACCAACTTATACAAAAATTAATTAATTAAACTTTTAAATTTTATTTAAAAATTTAAATTATATTAAATTGAAACATGCACAACACTATAATATTAAATGAGAATATAATATTTACTTTATAAGAGTAAAACAATTCACTTTTTCCGTCAAATCAAAAATAATTCAGCCTAATCGATTAAGTCAAAAGATCAACCAAATTATACCAAAAGTTAATTAGTTAAAACTTTTAAATTTTATTTTAAATATTTTAAAATTTAAATTATATTAAATTGAAACATGTACAAAACTATAATATTAAATATGAGTAAGTTTGACTTATGAGTAAAACAATTCACTTTTTTCTTTTCTCGATGTGGGATTATCAAATAAATAATAGATTAATTAGCTAGCCAATGGAGATTTTTTCTAATTATTTAAAATTAAAAAAATAAAAAAATTAATATGAGATATTAAAACTCTTACAATACTCCTCACTAAAAACTTTTTTTTCGTATATAATATATATAGATGGATTCTGATATGTTTCTCTTATCTATACAAGATAGGTTTGTCGTTTGTGTTTGTGTTTGTGTACCTTTATGATAATATTTAATTGTTTCTTTTAGAAATAACAAATTGAAATTTTTTTTATATAAATTAAAAAAAAATAAAATAAACAAAACAAAACCAAACAAAAGTTTGAGAGTGCGAGGTGAGGATTACCACTGCTTGTTAAGAGTTAAGAGGATAAATTTAAAATATCATCACAGAAGAGACAATAAATCATATCAGTATTAAAGAACGTGAACAATTTAGGTAAAACAAAATGTTTAAGAGGATCTCTACCATTGATGTATGTATGGGATCCACTTTTGTATGTGTGGAGTTCACACCATCAATGGTAAAGATTCAAAAGGAATTGTGGGGTCTCTAAAAAATGAGGGTCTCAATCATTATTGTTAAGTAAAACCACCTATTCTGTTATTATTCCTACTTAATGGGTTGCATTTTTTTTTTAGATAGAACCTTAATGGGTTGCATTTAGATTGTCCTTACTTGATCATCTATGAATTTGATGATTTCTCTCTTTTCCATTGATTTGTCTTCTTGTATTTTGTGAAGAGTGGTGAGATTGAGGTGAGGTTGTTCAACCATTTTTAGGTTTACAAGTATGGCATCAAATCTGCATGATGTAACTAAATATGGACTAACTTTCAATTGATTATTCAGGGTTTGTTAATAATGAAACAATATGAAGTTAATATTGTTAAGCAACTTTGTTTAAAATTAAAAAAATAATATTTGTAAGATAAGATTCAAATGGAAGACTGATAATGACTTATAATGGAGTTGAGTTGAAGATCCAACAGTAGCACAAAATTGGATTTCTGCCGTTTGGTAACACTTACCTTTTCAGTTTTCTGTTTATATTTATAAAAATTTAAAAAACTTAAATAAAAAATTGTTTGGTAAAATTTTTGATTTATAAATCAGTGGTCTCAGTTTATAAATTTGGCCAAAAAATGAAAATACAAAAAATGTATTTCCGTTTTGAGTTTTGAGTTTTTTTTACCGCCCAACACTAGCCACCACCCGCCACCATTTTCCACCACTGTCTTCTACCACCACCACCTACCACCCACCCCCCACCACCACTTGCCACCACCACTCACCACCCACCTGCCACCACCACCCGCCACCTACTCGCCACCACCACCCACCCCTCGCCACCACCACCACCACCACCACCACCGCCATCACCTACTTGCCATCCACCCGCCACCACCCACCACCCGCAACTACCATCCACCGCCCGTTGCCGCCTCCACCACTTGCCACCTACTTGCCACCACCACTTGCCACCTACTTGCCACCACCACTCACCACCCACCTGTCACCACTACCCACCACCCGCCACTGTCACCCACTCACCTACCATCAACACCCATCCGCCACCACCCGCCATCCGCTACCCACCTGCCACCACCACCCATCACCTACCACCACCACCCACCATCACCCACTCGCTGCCACCCACCACCCATTACCGTCACACACCCCACCCACCATCACCACTCACCCGCCACCACCTGCCACCACCACCCACTACCCGCCACCACCACCACTACCGCCACCACCACCCACTCGCTACCACCCGCCACCGTCACCGTCACCCACCCACCCACCACCACCACCCGCCACCACCACCCACTCGCCACCACCCACCACCACCCGTCATCCGCCACCCACCTGCCATCACCACCCACCACTCGCCACCACCACCACCACCACCACCCACACCCACTTGCTACCACCCGCCATCGTCACCCACCCACCCACCCACCACCACCACCCACCCGCCACCACCACCCACTACCACCAGCTACCCACCACCCACCGTCACCACTTTCCACCACCGTCTTCCGCCACCACTTGTCATTTCTCACTTTTTTTATATTTTTAAAATTTTTTAAACATTTTGTTTACCAAACGCGTTTGTAGTTTATGTTTTTCTAAAAATAAACAAAAACCAGTTTATAAAATTTTTGTAAATATAAACTGAAAACGTAAATATTACCAAATACACCAGATTTCCATTAAACTAAAATTAGTTTTTATTTTTTTACTTTTTATTTTTAAAATATATCTAAATTGCTGGCATTAATTTTGTTTAAATCAAAGTATTAAAAGATGTATAAATTTTAGATAATTATTCAATAATTTCATAACATCACATTGCATTGCCCAACATATATACATTACTTCAAATCAATCATGTACATTTACCAAAATAATCATGCATTTTGGGTTCTAGGGCCACAGCTCAAAGTGGTTTAATCTTTATATGTTTGGTAAATATATTTTAAAATTATGCAGAGCTCACCTTTGTTTGAAAAAAAAAGCAAAAAAAAAAACAAAAGCCAATCAGTCAGGAAGGGAGTGGCTTTTGTCAAATACCAAACAACTTAAAGTAGAAGTAGACTGGTTTAGTCCATTTTTAGATTACTCAACCAACTCCTTGACTACCAAACTTAACTGCCCAGCTAAAAAATAACAATAAAGAAAGAAACAAAATCCCTACCAAACTTAACTAATTTGATTTAGGTGTGACACCAGAGTTGGATTTTTACTATACTTGTCTCTAATCCGACAAAAAATAGCATCCTTGAATCCTGACAAAGAATATTATGTTAAAATTTGATAATTGTGTATATGTGTATGAACAAAATTGTATACGAGAAATAATCAGTGTATTTAGTTTTAATTTTTTAAATTCAATTTTTTTAAAATTGAGTTTTTTTATTTTTGTTTTCAGTGTTTTTTTTTAATTTTTATTAAATATTTTTAAAATTTTAAGTTTTTTATTTTTATTTTTTTATATGCACCTTGTATCTAAATAGTAAGACATTTATGAAAAAATATTTTCAAAAATTAATAAATACAAAAAAATACAAAAAATGTATTGAATTTTCATATTTTTTTTTGTATTTTTGGTATTCAAATATTATACTTTTTAAATGTATTTATGTTAGGTGTGTATAAAAATTAAAAAAATTGCCCAAAATATTAAAAAAAATCAGTAAAAACAAAAAAAAATACGGAAAACAAAAAGTAAAATTTTCTGAAAAGTGAATTTTGAAAATTGAAACCAAACAGAGTGTTAATAACCAGAATTACAAAATTAAAATTCGTATATAAACAAAAAGCAGTAAATAAATTCTTACAGCGCAATATCAGAAAATTCAGAAAAAGAGTTTGATAGTTGAGACTTGTGTTATACATTTTGGGGGTGTTTATTTGGAGGGGTTGAAAGGGGGATTGAATTCCATGTCCACCATATCAATAGTATGTTATTTGGTTAAAAAATTATAAGTTGGATTAATAGTCTGACGGGATTGTTAGTCCACCATATGTGGGACTATCCTGGTATGGGGGGATGGGATACACATCCTTTAAATATTTAGGACATGTTTGGTTTAATTTTAATAAACTAATTTTAAAGTTTTTTTTTTTAAATAAAAAATTGGTTTTGTGAAAAAAGCAAAAAATAATAAATAATTTTAAAATGGGAGCTTTTTTTATAAATCCACTTTTTAAGAGTTTTATTCCATCTAACCCGTATTCTTTTTGACTATTCCATTAGGTCCTATTTGAGATAAGAAGACCAAAATACCATTTTCATCTACTTATATTCCATTTAGTTCACATTATTTTCTTATGTTTCAATAAGTCCTATAGGTGACATAATTACCAAAATACCCCTAATGTGAATGTTCACACCGTCAATATAAATGTTCATATCGTCAATGTGTAGGGGCCCGGCCCATGTCGATCCTCGTGGGTGCCCGAAAAAATTCGAGTCGGACCGGGGCGGGCCTGGTCCGTTAACAATGTGAATATTCACATTGACATGTTAATATTCATATTAATAGGAGTGTAAAATTGGCCCGCGTCCCGTGGGGCGCGCGAAACCCACCCGCGGCCCATGGGCAACCCGGGGCGGGCCCGGTCCGGCCCATTGACAATGTGAATATTCACATTGATATGTTAACATTCACATTGATAAGAGTATAAAATTGGGCCGCGACCCATGGGTGGCCAAAAGCCCGGCTGCGGCCCGAGGGGGGCCCGGCCCGGCCCGTTGACAATATGAATATTCACATTGACATGTTAACATTCACATTGATAGGAGTGTAAAATTAGCCCACGTCTTGTGGCTGCCAGAAACCCGCCCACGGCCTGTGGCGTGGCCTGGGGCGACCCCGGCCCGGCCTGTTGACAATGTGAATATTCACATTGACATGTTAACATTCACATTGATAAGAGTATAAAATTGGCCAGCGGCCCAGAGCCGGCCCGACCCGGCCCATTGACAATGCGAATATTCACATTGACATGTTAACATTCACATTGATAAGAGTATAAAATTGGTCCGCGGCCCATGGGCGGCCAAAACCCGCCCGCGGCCCGGGGCGGGCCCGGCCCGGCCCGGCCCATTAACAATGTGAATATTCACATTGACATGTTAACATTCACATTGATAGGAGTGTAAAATTAGCTCGTTCCTCGTGGTTGCCTGAAACCCGCCCACGGCCCGTGGGCGACTCGAGGCGGGCCTGGCCATTTTTTTTAAATTCTTTTTAATTTTTTCTACCAAAATTTTATTATTTTCCACAAAAAAAGACACTAGGCCTCGGCGCGGGCCGGGCCTCGGACCGAGACTTGAATGGGCTTTAACCGGGCCGATAGGCCGGGCCGGGCTTCAAAGTGATGGCCCAAGCCCTAGCCTAGGGTCTCGGACTAGGCTCGAGCCTGGGCCCAAACGAGCCTTTCCCGGGCCGGGCCGGGCCGGCCCACGGGCCAAAAAATTAGGCCCAGGCCCTAGCCCTAGCACAAGGGTATTCGGGCTTTGGACGGGCCGATGGATCGAGCCTCGAGTCGGGCCGGTGGGCCTGGGCCTAGCCTCAAGCTTAGGTCGGGTTTGGGCGGGCCTGGCCATTTTTTTTAATTGTTTTTAATTTTTTCTACCAAAATTTTATTATTTTTCACAAAAAAATACATTGCGCCTTGGGCGGGCTGGGCCTCGGGCCGAGCCTTGAATAGGCCTTAAGTGGGCCGATGGGCTAGGCTGGGCCGGGCTTCAAAGTGATGGTCTAGGCCCTAATCTAGGGTCTCGGACATGCTCGGGTTTGGACCCAAACGAGCCTGCCCAGGCCGTGGGCGGGCTTCGGGCAGCCTACGGGCCGCAAGCCAATTCTACATTTCTATCAATGTGCATGTTAACATGTCAATATGAATATTCACATTGTCAACGGGCCCGGCCAGGCCTACCCCGGGCCGCAGGCAAGCTTCGGGCAGCGGGCAAATTTTACACTCCTATCAATGTTAATGTTAACATGTGAATGTGAATATTCACATTGTCACGAGTCGGGCCAAGCCTGCCTCGGGCTGTGGTCAGGCTTCGGGCCGCCCACGGGCTGCGGACCAATTTTACACTCTTATCAATGTGAATGTTAACAAGTCAATGTGAATATTCACATTGTCAACGGGCCGGATCGGGCCCGCCCTGGGCCGCTGGCCAATTTATACTCTTATCAATGTGAATGTTAACATGTCAATGTGAATATTCACATTGTCAACAGGGCGGGCCGCCCACGGGCCGTGGGCGGGTTTCGGGCAGCCACGAGGCGCGGGCTAATTTTACACTTCTATCAATGTGAATGTTAACATGTCAATGTGAATATTCACATTGTCAACGGCCGGGCCGGGCCAGGCTTTTGGCCGCCCATGGGCCGCGGGCCAATTTTATACTCTTATCAATATGAATGTTAACATGTCAATGTGAATATTCACATTGTCAACGAGCTAGACCGGACCCGTCCCGGGCCGCCCATGGGCTGCGAGCGGGTTTCGCGCCGCTACGGGACGCGGACCAATTTTACACTCCTATTAATGTGAATATTAACATGTCAACGTGAATATTTACATTGTCAACGGCCCGGGCCTGCTCCGGCTCGCGGGCTGGTTTCGGGCCGCCCACGGGCCAATTTTACATTCTTGCCAATGTGAATTTTAAAATATGAATGTTCACATCATGAAATTGCTAACCGTTCAAAAAATATTTATAGGGGTATCAAAATTAAATATAAGGGTATAAATGTCTAAGAAAATAGTGTAAATCAAGAAAAAGGACTTTATGGAATAACTATACATACATGGGATTAAACGGGTTAAAAAATTCCTTTATGGACTTCTTGGATTAAAACATTTCTAACTGGGATTTATCAATAAAAATCTCTTTTAAAATAGTCATTTTTGGACAATTCCATAACTAAACAAACAGTGGATTCATATTGTCTTCAACCAAATAGTCCAGGACTATGCATCCCAATATTAATAATCCAATGGATTATAATTTTTCTTATTCAGTCCGTTCGAACAAATATGTCCAAATGTACACTTACATTGAATTTAATAATTATAATACATTTTTTTTTCCATCAGTTTTAATTAATAGAAATATGTCAATGGCTTAGATTGAAAATAAATTAAAAGATTAAAATTTAAATCTTAAGGCATATTTTGTTATATAAATTAAACTCAATTTTTTTTTAATAATTTCTTTAAAAATATAAAATTATATAAAAATAATAAGAGTTTTTAATTTATTATTATTTTTATTAAATAAGTTTTTATTTTATTTATATAAAATTTTAATGCATTAAAGACAAGTACAAAAAGTTTTATTTGAAAAGTGGAACAAATATTGCTATTATCAAAATATTAAACTTTAAAATAATATAATTTTTGATGTAAACATTAGTTTTTAATAAAATTAATATTTTTAGAATTCTCTTATCAAGATCTATTAAATAAGATCCATGTTGACTATGAAAATCTTTAAAAAAATTATTATTATTGAAATTGATGTAAATAGTAACAGTAAATATTACTCTGGTAACATTGCCCAAGAAAGTAAAAAAAAGACGAAGAATATCTTTATTCAAACAACCCAAACAAACTAAAACGAATTTGGTGTGCAAATATAGGCCCGAAGATAATTGAGTAAGCCCAGTCCATACCCACAAGCCCATCACACACCTGTCCGAAGACCCGCTTCGAATCCATCTCATCCACGTTGACTTGCACTGTGGATGATAAGGCTAGCCTCTGAACCGTCCAATGACAGATAGCCGAATCACAACACAGCAGAGCATTCTCAGATCTAGTCCGCTGAAACACTACATCGCTGCTCCAACCCCAATCCGGTGACATCTTCGCCAATCATATTCCGAAGGCACAGAAAGAAGCGAATATTCGAATTTAGGGCTCAAATTATTCACATTTCCTACCGTATAATTTCCACCAGAGAACTCAAGCAAACTCGATCTCTCTCGCGAGACCGTTTGGTTCTTAATTCTTTGCTTAGGTAAGTCGCTTTTCATTTAAATTTCTCCGTATGTGGTTTATATATATACATTATTACATGAATTTATTTATCTAATTGTATGTATGTATGATTGTTTGTAGAGAACCAAATCGTATTATGTTGTTATCGATATGTACAATACAATTTGTTTTTTGAGTTGTAGTTGTTGCTGCATGAGGTTTTGTTTGATATACATGGATTTAGATCTGTGTATGTAGTGATAACAGTTGTAGTAGTAAATTTGCCAATTATTCAATAAGATTTGTATATCGGCGAAATAAGTAGTTCAAAATGTTATCTCAATTGACCAATTTAGGGGAAAAAATTCCTTTTTTTTTTTTGGGGTCGTAGTACATATAATGGAAGAACATGATTTTAGGCTTGGGAACAAAGTTTTTTGGTTTTTTTTCACTCAAAGACAAATTAGTTACAAAACCAAAAAAAACTAATCCAAACGAAATATCATATCAAATCCCATAATCATTTCACTTTTTCTTTCACAAAAATCATATTCCACCATAAAAAACCCAACTATCTTCCTAAACATAAATTTTTTTCCTCCAATAATATCCTACAACTAAAAAAACCTATAAAAAAACCCACTTCCCAAACACCCACATAATTTTATAACATGTAAAATGCAATATTAATTTCTATCTATACAAAATGCCAAAAAAAAAAAAAAAACTCACAAATTTATATTCAATTTATATAATTTTAAAAATATGATCATAATACAATAGAATATGTATTGCTTACTCCAACATTTGGCACAACTCAGAATTGTTGATCAACTTTTAAAACTAAGGATGTTGATATTGATTCTGCAATTAGAATTTCAAATGCGATTTTCTTGATATGTGAAGTCATTGGGATAAAACTTTATTTGCAAGTTAATATCGTTAATTTTGAAAGCCCTATAAGTTATAACCATACCTAGAATCTAAAGCTTAGCTAAGCACAAGTGACTCCATTGTATTCTCCTTAGACCAATTGTTTAATTTTTGCAAATATCTGCAATTCTTGAAAGATTGATAAGGAAGAAGAAGAAAAGAGAGAACTGAAACAGATAAATAAAAAGATGAGGAAGAACTGAAGCAGTAGAAGTTTTGAAATAGATATGGAGAAGAGAAAGAAGAAACCATAAATGGAGATCGAGTTGAAGAGAAAAAAGAAAATTCATAACAAAAGAAGAATAAGAAGGGAAGATGGTGAACTGAAACATAAAAGAAGAATAAGAGAGAGATAGAGAGAGTACCACACCTAGTTCTGGATGATGGAGGCCCAAGTTGTCGCAGTTTCTTCATTGTGCTTTTTTTTCTCCAAAAAAAAGTTTGCCCTAAATTGATTTCTTCTACATGGTGAATGAGTTTTCAGCTGTAGCTATGAGAGCATCTTATGGGGCAGTATAAAATTTCTCAAAAAAATTGTAGGAGGTAAAACCTTTATATAATTAAAAAAAATTCATAACTACTACTACTATGTTTAAGGAGTTCTTTTAAAACTTTGGGTTGGTGTTTGTCACCCCCCTCCTCTCCCAATTCTGTCAATGCCTGCTAATGGGCACTTGGTTGTAGATTTAATAACATGCAGCCTGATAGTGTTTTTTTTTTTTTTTGGAACTATTTCAGCCTGATAATTTGAAAAGGAAAATTTGAGAAATCTGGGTTGTTCAACTTTGACTCGTGAAGGAAAAAGACGAGGAATACTGTTATGTTTATTTATTTATTTATTTTTGATAGGGAGGAACATTGTTATGTTGGTACCTCCTATTTTGAAGCAGATGGTGTTGGCTCTATTTTACTAAAATGTAAAAAAGGAGAAAAGAAGAAAAATAACATTCCATGAATTTTTTTTGCATGAACTCGGGTTTAGACTGGAACTCTAAGTTGATTGTTAGTTCACAATATCTGATCCATGGTATTGATTCAATTTTTTTAAGGTATTACCTCTTTTCTTGCACTTGTTAATTTGGACTTCAGTGTCTAATCCTCTGGGTGCAATCCACCTGCACATGGGTGAGGTAATTTTTAAGATAGAGCATGATGAGGTGGAAAAATAATCTGTACACGTGTGTATATATTTTTATATGTATGAACTAATGAACTAGTGAGAACGCATTTAGATACTGGAGAGGCTTAGATTAAGTTTGGTTTTGGTTCTTTGTGACCAAGCCATGAATAGAGCCAGAGAACATCACTGTTAGTTTTCTGTTTGTATCTAGTTTTTTGCACTATACGAGTACCAAGTAGAAAGTTTTATCCATGGATTATAGTTGTTCATTCTGCAAGTTTAATTCTGGCTTGTTTAATCTGGATGCTGGTTATACAATGAACATATCAATATCATGAGTCTAAGATGTATACCATGAACATGTGAGGTTTTGCCCTTGTTGAATGGAAGTTGATGGAGCCAAATCAAGAAATGGCTTTCATTAGAGAGAGAATATCCCAAAATGGGTACAAGAGTCTCATACTCTGAAATATTCAATATCAAAATATTATAAATTGAATACTAGAGGGGCCTAACCACCTATTTATAGGATAAAAGACCCAACTAACTCTAAGTAACTCTTATGACACTAAAACATAACAACCATGCTAATTCAACTACATCAGAAGGTGTTCCAAATAAAGCAGTGATTGATTAGATTGCGAAAATATTCCTCGTTAGGGTATAATAGGTGATGAATTGTAAAAGGAAAATTTGAATGGAACAGTTCTTTGAAAATTCTTTACTGTTACTTCATATTATGCTTTTACGTTTCATGTTTTTTTTTCTTTTTTCTTTTTTCTTCTTTTGTTTGCTTTACTTACTGGTTTTATCTCTAGGTATAGGTATAGTTATAGGGAAGAGTTCCTCAGTTGGTTGTCTATTAGATCCCTGATACTTATTAAAAAAACAAAAAAATCCCTTCACAACAAATTAGTTTTATAAAGACCACTTGCAGCTCTATTGTTTGTTCTGATAAAACTATCAAATTTAACTTGCTCTGTGGATGAGTTGATAGATACTGCTTAAGCTAATAGATATTGCCTTTGTTGCATTTTATAATTTTGTTTGACACAAGTATCAACATTAGCATAGTTAGTTGCTTCAAGTAGAGAGTGTGGATGTTATTTGGAGAAAGCTTTATGAACTGAAGTACATCGATTGAGATTTTCCATTTTTAAACTAGTTATAAATCACTCCGTACTCCATAAATGTATTCACACAAAGTGGCATGATAAGTTTAATCAACTTGATTTAGTGTTTTGTTTGACTTTCATAACATGCAAAAGCTTGTGAATTTGAACTATCAGGAGTTTTAATTTGAATGCAGGATCTCAGGGAACATATTACACCATCCATATTGAAGTCATTGCTTCATTTGATACACAGAACATGAAGTATTTGGAATACACTCCCCTTGACCGGTAATTGTTAAACTGTCCAGTTGAAACCATTATTGTCAATACCATACCAGCCAATGTATCGTTTTTGACATCGGTACAATACATACTGGTATTGGTACGTTTCGGTGTACCATTTTGGATTTATCACTATAGTAATTACGTACTTATCAAGTGTTTTAGATTTATAAGGGTAAAAATAAAGAAGTTACTCGTCAAAAAAGGAAGAAAAAATAAAAATAAATTAATAAAGGAAAGAAAAAGAATAAACGTTCCTAAATATAATAGTTACTTACTAACAATATTTTTCCAGTTTTCACAAAATAAAGGGGGAATTAGTGAAACATTCCTGTCTAACTTTTGATAGTAAGAGAGATCCAATATGTTTTTTCTTATTAGTTAAGATCCCTTAATAATATCATTAGTGAAATTTCAGCTAGTCATAGAGAAATTTAAATTTCTCTGTGAAATTTCTCTTTGAAGAGCTAAAACTTCTCTATGAAGAGAAATTTCCCTCTGCTGAAATTTCTCTGTGTCAAAATTTATCTGTGAAAATGTTGAGGGACTCAAACTACTATGAAAATATTTCATGTCCTTTATCTTATAAAATCTTAATTTCAAGGACCTTAAACTAAAACCCCCTAAAATAAACCACTTCGAATTTTAAATAGCATATTACTGTTAGTATTTAATAGCTTGTAACGCTTAATAGCACACAATGCATGGAAATGTAGTATGATTCGTAGCGTAATTTATAATTAGTTTTAACAAAAACTTGAAGCACTAGAACCCATACAGTTTGTACACTTTACTGATTAATATTTTGAGATATTAATAAAAAAAATTATTTTTATTTTACTATGCTAAAAATGACTAAATACTAATTATCTTGGTGCATATCAATACAAGTCAAAAAAGACCGTTACAACTTTGTACAACTTAGTATTGACTGTCGAAGCCCAAAAAATTGGCTTGAATGGAATTAAACCCCTAAACCCTAAGCCCTAAATGGAATTAAGCTCCCTTTGTATTGTTTTATTACTAGTATATATGTACTGGCTGATATGAGATGATTTTCACAACACTGATTGAAACAAAAGCATATTAATACATTTCCAGTTCCCTCATCAAATTCCCCTTTCATCCCATTCTTTTCGTCCACTATGAAAATGCTAACTTCTTAAAGTGATATGGATGGAATGTGTTTACACCAAACTATTATAGTTTAAATTTTTTCAAATATCTCTTTATTTTACTATATTAAATGCTTTCACACACCAAAGAAGCACATCATTTCTGAGAAGGTTGTCTGTCTATGTCTGACACCGACACTTGTCAAACACTTCCAACCAAGGTTCTGAAAAGCGGTTGCAGTCGCCGTAACGGTGGTGGTGGCGCAGTTGCGGTTGCAGGGTGTAAAGGCCATAGCGTTACGGTTTTGGTAACCAGAACTGTGAATTTTTTTATTTTTTGCACAATTTGAAAAAAACTTACCGATACGCATATTTTTTTTCCATGATCATATTTGTTGGGTTTAAAATAAGTATTGATTAATTTTCATAAATTTTTAACTATGATCCAATATTTCATATTTTTAAATCACTATAAACTGAGTTTTTTACCTTTTATTTTAATAATTAATGATTTTATATTATACAAAAAATCAGTCACTAACTATTATATATAAGATAAACAATGACAAAAGTAAGAGAATAAATAAGAGTCTAAATATATATATATATACATATTTTAACCAAGCCAAATAGAAAATGACTAAACTTATTATTATTATTATTTTCAAACAATATATAGATACACAAACAAAATAGTTGAGTGATAGCAGCTGAATAGAATAGCATAGGTCATACGGCTTCAACAAATCAATAACATGTTCTTCATTTTCACTCTTCTCTCTCTCTATCTCTTGCTCCTCCATCTTCCCTCTTCTCTCTATCCCTCTTCCCCAATTTTCAGCTTTTTTTGTGTGTTTTTTCAAAAGAAGCAGTTCGGAACCGTTACGTAACAGGCCGTTACAGCTGTTACGACACTGTTACAACTGCTGCGGCAGCCGCTACGGCTGACATACCTGTGAATCTCAATCACACTGCAAAAACGGCCATAACGGGTGGCGGTAACCACCACAACCGTTATGTAACGGTTGCGGCCGCTTTTTAAAACCTTGCTTCCAACACTCATCACATACTTCTCGACACTCATCAGACAGTTCACGATACGTGTTAGATACATGTCCAAACAATATAATATTATTTGTTTTGTATTTTTTTTTTAGACTAGGATATATTTCTGATACATGAGAGACATACATGTCTATCGTTTAGACACTTATAAAACATAATATAAGTTTGAACAAAGTAATTTAGGATCTAATGATAAAAGAAAAACAATATAGATTTATACCATCATCCATTATTCTTTACTAGGGGTGTGCACGGGTCGAGTCAGCTCGGTTTTATCATAGAACCATCACTCGAACCGGCTTGCTTTGGGTAGAGAAATGTTCATCCGATTTCGCCCAAGGTAATGATCGAAACCGTGCACATCGGGTGTCCAGTTTGGTTAGCTGTTTTCGGTCAAGTGATTTTCATTCACCATTTCAATTTTATGACTTCTATTCATCTCGCCTACAAAATCAATACCAAACAAATATACACAAAACAAACTCACCCACATACTATACAAATCTACCTCTCTTACATACACACTAGATATGATAGAAAACAGTGGACAAAATTGAAAATAGAGAGGAGAAACTTATCTTTCTACTAGGGCACAATGTCACCATCGTCCTTACCCACTGTGCATCTCTTCAATCGACGCTCTTTTGTAAGAAAAGTTTCAGATTCGGTAGATTTATAAGCTGAAGATTAGGATTTTAGTGTTCGATCAGGTAGAGAGAGAGCGAGAGAGAGGAGAATTGAGGGAGAGGATGAATACATGAGACACTTGAAGAGAGAGAGAGAGAGAGAGAGAGAGAGAGAGATGAGAATTGAGGGAGAGGGATGGGATTAGTCAGTGTGAGAGAGAAAGAGAGAGATATAGATAGAGAAGATAGAGAAGATTTTAATGTTTTACAGTCTTTTGGGTGGGGAGGGGGGGAGAGAGAGGGGTAATGGAGAAGTGGAGAGAGAGTGGGTGAGAGAATTGAGGAGAGAGGGAGACAAAGAGGTTGGTGAGACGTTAATGTCTCAACACTTGGGAGACGTGCAATTTATCTTGGAAATATTTTTTTTATTAAAAAAATATTTATATTTTGAATAGTGGGGCTGAGTTAAGATAAAGGTAATACCTTTGTCAATGCTCTGACATAATAATAATGAAAGTGTATTATATATATTTGTATATAATTCGGTCGGTCGGTATAATAAATTTTTTTTTTTTGGTTTAAACTCGATCACCGACCGAAAATAGATGAAATTTTCAAAACATAACCGCAGCTGATCATTAAAGTGGTCGAAACCGTCCGTAGCACTAGCAGGTCAGGCGGGTCCGGATGGGTTCGCGAGTAATTCAGATTTTTGCACACCCCTACTTTAAACTTCAGAAATTTGTGTCTTGTTGTATATTTCTATTAACGTTTGAATGAATATTCATGTGATGACATAAAATAAATATAACCATATATTTTGCACATGTTTCTCATGTGTCGTGTGTTGCATTTTAAAAAAGTTTTCTTGTCACCGTGTCTGTGCTTTTTATATTCACCAAAGGATAATATTATAAAATCGCTAGATTAAATACCTTAACTTTCCAAAATGGACAATAATTTTAGGACATCCAAAATGGAATAGTGGACCAAAAGAATGAGTCAGAGGGAATCATTTTCTTTTTTTGACTTACTGTTTTTTTCGTTTGGTTTGCCTTTGTAATAAGTAGTGGTGATAACAATGTTTTCCAGAATAAATGATTTCTTGAGTCATGTGAATCTTGGAGAGCGTACTATCAAAGGATGCCTTGAAGGTTACTCTTGTAAGACAATTTATAATTTTTACTTCCATTTTTTTTTTTTTGGGGGGGGGGGGTTTGTGGTGGGGATGAAGTTTCAATTGTTTGTTGGATGTTAAGTATACATAATTAATCTGTTTCCTTTTCTTTCTTTTTTTTTTGTGTCTGTGTATACTAGGCAAACATACAGGAACTGACAAGAAGTTATCTCTCAGTTTGGAGCACGAGGTAATCTAAATTTATGAAGTTTATTATATCTTTGGTACATAGCTCAACCTTTTTATGGTTAAATAATTTTATGCAGCTGAGGATTCTTTTGTTGTTTGTATTTTTCTTTCGCTCGTTTTGTTTAGTCCGTCCATGGGAGGTTTTGAAATTTAAGTTTTAGGAGTCATGATTTTGCATCTTGGATAGGGATGCATATTTAACCTGATCCATCGGGTACTCGTTCCACTCAGCCCCTATTGGGACAAGTTTGGGAGATATTTATCAAGTAGGGGTAGGTTTGTGGAAGCAGATTATAGGCTTAAGTTACTTAAATATTCTATATTATACAATTGAAGTTATATGTGTATATACATATACACATATATCTGTATGTATATATTTACGACATATGTAGAAATGTGTTGTAATATATTGTATATAAAAGAGATTAGGCTTGTTCAGTCCTTCCCCTCTCTTTTTCCTCTCTCTCACACATGATCATCACTGCCACAGGCTCTCTTTCACATAGACACAGTCCCTGCTAAATTTAGAAGAGATTAGGCTTCCTCCTCCTCCTCCTCTCTCTTTCTCTCTCTCTGCGCTATAGCCAACTGTCTCTCTCTTCAAGAGAGATTTTTCATATTAGTTCGGTAAATCAACTAAACAGCAATGATTTTCTTACCGGAGTTGGGGACGCAGAGATTGGAGAGTGAAACCACAACTACTATAGTCTTCTTCTAGACAAGAGCCTGAGAGGGAGGTAGGTTACGTATTAAATGTGGGGTAGGTAGGGTTCTGAAGGTTCTGGGGGTAATCCCCCAAATGAGAATACCATATCCCCCATACAAGTGGTAATAGCAGTTGGTTGGGTTATAGTCCCACACCCCAGTTTGCACACCAAACAATGGATTGATCAGGACAAAATGCAAATATTTTTGCTCCATCCCCTCTACTCTGCAAAATAAAATAGTTATTAAAGTTATTTGATTCTGTCGAACATTTTCCCCTTTTTTCTTCTTCCCATTTCTATCATTTATATATTATTTTTTCAATCCAGATTCTTGATTATCTCGGAAAGTCTTCAGACAATGACTCTCCATCGCCAGTTGAATATTTGTGTAGCAGATCAAGGTGGGGAATGTAACCTAATTGGTCTACAAAGAGTAGGTTGTTTTTCATGTTTCTTTAACTCTTTCTTGATGTTTGTTGCAGCCGAAAGACGTTGATTTACCTGATTCTTACTCTCTATCAAATGTATCCAGATTTTGACTTCAGGTAACTCTGTATCTTTTGTATAAAATAGAGCACTTTTTATGAGTAGCTGAAAAGGAGGGTTATGGGTAATGCTACTGTCAGCTTTATGGGCGGCATGGCAACCCACTATAATTCTCTGAACGGCATTGGGAGTGTTGTCAAAAGGTTTGACAGACAGTTCAGAGAACTGTTGCTCTTAGAGGAGCTGAGAGTTCAAGTCTCTCCATTTCCCAAAACTAGATCTGCAGTTGGATAGTGTCTTGTAGTACTAATACCGTACATGCTACTGATGTATTCATATGGGCTTTTACATAGTTTCTTTGTGCCACACATTACCATTGTCTTTGCCATTTACCAGTGCAGTGAAAGCTCATCAGTTTTTCATGGAGGAAAACTGGGACAGTTTTAAGCAGATTTTTGATGCCTACATGTTTGAAGCATCAAAGGTATTTCCATCTCTCTGCTTTTATGCTGTATGAATTAGAATTTCTGTCTAGCTTACATATACATTTCTGGTGTTTACTGGTTCTACTGGCACCACTGAGGTACAGAGCCTTGCGCAGCTTCTATTGGCCTGGAGCACTTCACCCCCTTTGTGTTTAAAAATAGCTGGAAACCCCTCAAGTGGTTTTGGCCATTTGGCACTTCACCTCTCTACCGTTATTAATTAAGTTGAAGTCAAAATACAATGTAAATGACAAACATGCCTTTATTTTCATCCTCTTCCCCAAACTAATATGAAAACCCTAATCCTAAAACTCGCTTCTCCATCTACCACCTTCTCCCTTCCTACACCACCCTCGCCACCCCCAACCACGTCCTCACCACCTACAACCCACCTGTCTCCAACCCCTCTCCCTTCCTCCATGACCTCCGCCCCCTCTTCCATCCTTTGTGCGTTTGATGAGTTGCTTCCAGTTGTTCCATTATTGTAAGAGGTGGACTCAAATGTGCCAAAAAGACTGGAATAAAGAAAATGAATTCTATGTTCCCTGATTTGGACTTCTGTTATCCATTCCATGTGTATTCACATTGTAGCTACTGCTTCTACTTCGACTGCTTGAGCTGCTTTTACTAAGCTCTTGAAATTAGGCTAAAAATGCTATCATTTAGGTTAAAAAATTAGGAATATATATAATATATATACATATAGGTTTAACAGAGGAGAGAGAAGATAAGAAAGGAAAAAGAAGCAGAGATAGATAGGACCTGATTGGAAATGGTGCGAAGACGACTGTTTTTGCTTTGGAGAATTGTCTCAAATTTTTGCCAAGTTGAGAATTGTTGGAATACCTCACGTGAGTGGCTAATTTTTGTGATAAAATGAGATTCATTTCTCTGGGGAGGAGCATTTAATGCGTGGATATTTTCATGCATAGGCTACTTGACTTGAGTGGCACTGTTACAATCAAGACCCTCGAGTTTCTCTATCAGCAAGATTGGTCCTTGGAGCTTTTGGAGCTTCGACTATAAATAGAGGGTTTTATTTCTCAGTCTTTTAACATACATAAAGGAGAGAAGTAAGAAAAATAGATAGAGTCAGTACATAGAAAACATGGAATGAGTTTTTTATATAGTGGGTTGGGTATACAAGAGCTTGGGTATATTTTTGGGTCTATTTTTTTTTTTTTTTTGATAAATAAACAAATATTATTAAGAAAGCATCAAGGTGATGCAATGAATACAAAATGGCATCCCTGATTAGGGGAAAACTAGAAGCAAGCACTAACCAATCACATCATCTAGAAAATCTAAAAAAGCAAATATATCCGGATCAACCTTACTCTCCAACCAACTATACATAACTACAAGAAGACGATTCTCTAACCAAAGAACACTATGATAAACCTCTAGAAAGGTTCATCTATTCCTCTCCAACCAAACAAACCACATCAACATAACGGTGCTAGCAACCACATCCACCGGCCGACGCCCAATCCGAGCACCCTGCCAAGCCCAAAGCATATCCAACACCCCCCTTTGGTTGAACCCAAGCAATCCCAAATAGTGAACAAATGAAACTCCACAACCGCGAAGCCATTGAACAATGAAGAAATAGTTGAGTCCACCTGTAAAATTATTTCCTCCATAGTAAAGTTCTCTAGTCGTCTTGCCCATGGATGTAAAATATTTCTGAACTACGTAAATTGTTTGTTTGTGTGTGTGCTTGTTCTGTAGTCATTGATAATTTCTCATCACTTTGATATACCCCAAAATCTGCAGTTTTTTCTCAAAACCATTGGACTTTAAACCAAAACCATGTGGGGCCTTTTTGACTATTTTTAAATGTGAGGAGGCTGAAGCGCTCCGGGGCCACACAAAGGGAGGGTAAAATAAATTTTTCCTCTTTTTTTTTTTATATTTTTTTATTATATTTATTTTCTAATAGTAATTTTGTTGTTAATTGTTTTCTTACTGGTCATTGCATAAATTGCAGAAAAGTGATGGTGGAGAAAGTGTGATTTGTAAGATTTTATTTGTGATAAAATGCAGAACCTGATGACATTTATGATATTTTGATTTTTTATGAATTTATGATCAGCTTCTAGTACCTTCAAGTCTTTCATGTAGCTTTCTTTCTAATTTTCGGCTACAGGAGTGGGTTGAGGCAAATGAGGGAAGTCCCCTACTTGACACCTTGTACAAGGCTCTTGACGAGGTGAGCATATTTGAAAAAAAAAGAAAGAAGTAGATGCAAGCTGTACCCGGTACAAACATTGATATATGTAGAAATGCAGGTTGTGAAGCTAGCGGAATGTGAAATTTACAGTTACGATCCAGAATCTGATGCAGACCCATTCCTAGAAAGAGGAGCAATGTAAGGTTCATAATACCATTTGTCTCAGATTGGCAGTCGTGTGATGCAACTGCAGTAGTAATAGCTGTTTTTTTTTTCTTCAGATGGTCGTTCACTTTCTTTTTCTATAATAGAAAACTTAAACGTGTTGTGAGCTTCCGTTTCAGCTGTTTGAGGTGATTTTTTTGTTTTGTTTTCAGTGTTGTCTCATTTATTACATTGGCTGTTATGATTTTGTTTTATTTGACTAATTGCTCTTCGTTTCTCAGCAATTTGGCGGCAGATGGGTTTGTAACGGAGGGATTATGTAACGAGGAAGATGGGGAAATATTTGATGACATGGACCTGTGAGTACAGATACTGTCTATACGATGTTAATATATCATCGAGACCCGTCAAATCCAGATGTAGTTATCTAACTAAGGATTGATTTGGAAGGCCTGTGTATATCATCAGTATATGATTGCAACACTTGTAGTTAGGAAAGTTAGGTTGCAAATGCTTGTTGCTTCTTGACCTGGTAGGTATGCTGTTTGGGGTAATGTAGAATTGATACAATTCAGGCTTGTCAATAAATTTAGGGCTATTTGAGGATACTATTCGAGTATTCATCCATTCCATCTCTAGGTTTTTGTTTTTTTAGACTCTCTCTCTCTCTCTCTCTCTCTCGCTATATATATATATTCTGAATCTGCTTTCGTTGCTGTAAAATCTGCGGGCTACTTTGTTCAATTTTCCATGTTCAGTTCAGATATAATTTCATGTTCGGTTTTTGAAGTACAGTTATGTTATAGATTTTTATAGAATGAAACATTGATATGAGACAAAAGGTTTGACATATGTGACCTATTCTGTAAAATCATTGTTGCACTTAGATTTATTTTGTATTAAGGATCTTTAAAATGCTGAATCAGACTCCTTGTATGCTTGGTTATGAGGATTCAGTTGCACACAAAAGTGAGACAACTGTTTTCCTTTCCCAAAAAAATCTCCATACCATCGTATTGGCCCGTTTGTTTGGGTTATAGAGAAAGGATTGGGATTGATAGTGAGATGGGACTTATTATATGTCATGTTTGTTTTGAGAGATGGGGAGGAGATTCCTAATCCCTTGGTATTAGGATAGGCCTTGGGAAGGGGATTGGAATAGAGAGGTGGTATTAGAATTTTAGTCCGCCAGACTATTTTTATTTATTATTATTTTTTTTATTTTTAACATATTGGGCTTTTTTTTTTTTAAATATTAATGTTTAATTTTTTGTATTTTTTGTTAAGTAAAAATCATTATTTTATTTGTTTTATTTTTTTTTTTTGGAATTTTTTTATTTTTTACATGTTGAGTATTTTTTTTTTTAACATTAATATTTAATGTTTTTGTATTTTTTTTTATTATTTTATATTTATTTGTATAAAAATAATTTAACAATCTCTAAACCAACAACTATCATGAAAAACAAACACAATTTTACTTAATCTCTTCTCTATCAATTCTCTTGCTAATAATTTTTTCATTATTGATCCCTTCATTATGAATCATTTTTATTGTACCTCTCAAAACAAATGCAGACATTGTACCCAACTTGGTTGCTTTGGTAAAAGGTTTTAACTTGTCTCCATTGTCCATAGTGGAGAACTACTGTTGGGATTTGGTGATTCCCTTGTGTTTGGATTTTGATTATTAATTTGAGTGGGATTTGGAAAGAGAAAGAAAAATAATAAGTGAAATGTGAATAAAATATAATTATATTTTATACATATTATTTCTTTTTCTTTTCAAATTCTTATTTAAATTCACGAATCAAACGCAGTTTTAGTAATTTGAATTGTTCATCTTATAGAGGTATTTGTATAAATTATTTATGCAAAAAATTAAGTTAATCAAATATTAATAATTACATAATCAAGTCACTTTTTGTTTTAAATATGTTCCAATTATATTGTTACCAATACCCAATTAATCTTTAACAATGTTTCTTTGTAGTAAATATCTTGTAATTAAGTTACAAAATTTATTAATTGGAAGTGGATGCAGGTACAAGTTGATTGTTTTTAATGCATTTTCAATCTTTTTAATCTACTTTTTATTTGCCTAACTAAAAGTAAAAAAAGTAACCAAAAGTGCATTAGGCTGCTTACATCTGTTAAATTCCCATGATTGATCATGTTAAGGTAAACTAAAAGTTTGTGATTTATTAAAATATTTTCCATCATATTTTTACCATAATATTTTCCCCATAGGTTTTATGGACTATGATGTTTTGTTTTATTCTTTAACGGTTTCATTAAATATTTTAAGTCATTATTTATTTTTTAGTGACAACCAAATCAAGCCTCCTGTTCTAACCAATTAATACATGAATTATTTTTGATCAAGAACTATATTATTAGACATGTTTTATGTTATTTGTATATCTCTAAGGCAATGCCATGTACATGTTTCTAATTGGGAAATTTTGCTCTACATACAAAAAAAAAAAAATCATGCATATTGTATACACTTGCTCACTTTTAGATTTAAAAAATTAAATTTAGGTTACTGATGATAGCTACATTGAGTCGTAGTTTATATTAATTTGGGCTAGAATATGACTTTTCTGCAATCCTCTTATTGGATTGGACAATCCAGTTCGGATAAGTAAGTTCCACTTTGATTATTTGATCCATCATTTTTCTAAGTTTTCATATGTGAAGTATCTGTAAAATAAAAAAATAAAAAGGATTGATTATTATTGTAATTATATGATTTAATCACATTTATATTATAAAAAGGATTGATTATTATTGTAATTATTATAATTTGTTTAAAAATTATAGTAGTCATCAACTTTTTGGAAGACAAGTGTGAAATATAGTTTCAATGGGTGTTTTGGTTTACTTTTAAGAGAGTGATTTTCAAAAAAAAAATTGAGAAGAGAGTTTAGAATTTTTTTTGATTTGTTTGGTTGTATATTTTGAAAATAGTTTTGGAGTTTGGGATGATTTTATATTTTGTTGAAATTGAGTAGATGTGTGTGAGAGAAAAAATGATTGAGAATGAGAGAGGAGAGAGAAAAAGTGATTGATTAATGTGTAAGAGAGAGAAAGTGATTTTAGAAATTTTTTGAGAAAAATCACAAACTAAACAAAATTTTGAATTTTTTTTTCAAAAACAATTCTCTCAAAAGCAAACCAAACAAGTCCAATATCTCTGCTCACTATATCCAATGGCGTACAATCACCTCCGCCCACCACTTCCTTTCATGATTTTAAATTAACATTATCGAGATATATATCAGTAATTGGCCAATAATAATATTAGAAATCCAAAATTTTATTACTTAACAAACAATACAATAGATGATATTTAAAATTTTACGTCCCTTCAACCCTCCTGTTACTTTTAAATTTTTTTTTTTATATAAAATATGTATGTATCAAATATATTTTTTATTTTTATTTTTTGCCAAATTGTCATTAAATCACAACTTTTTTTCGTCTTATACTTTAATACTTCAGGCCTCGAGAGCTTTAGGTATGAATTTGTGGTCACCGGTCGACCATGTAAAGCACTTATCTATCGCGGTTGTCACCTTATTGACCGTTGGCTGTCAACCTCTTTGCCTGATGACCGATTAAACAAATTCGAGCCAAATTCACGTCTCAATATTCGAGCCCTGTAGTACCACTCTACTTTTTATTCGGGAAGACAAAAATTCCTCCTACAATGATTAATTTTTTATACATACATGCCACTTGTATTAAATCTAAGGGTGGATGTTTTAGATCTGTGCGTGCACTTGCAAATATTACCATTTATTTATTTTCATAACAATGATTTGATCACATGATATACCTTCAACTATCCCACGTAGCTCTGATCAATTCACGCCAACCAGGAAAAGAAAATATTCTATGTAGATATTTTTAATGTGTTTAGTTTTTGATAATGCATAGTTTATGCTATGCATGTTCCCAGTAGATGAGCTGTATATATATAAACAATAAAGTGGAATTGTTTATTTTTGTGGTTTGGGGATACATATGCATTTTTAGCCACGTATTACTAGAGGCAGATATATACATCTGAGTTAGCAGCTTTTTTGGCAGAGGAAAGACAAAGTGATGGGATAAGTTTACTTGTATTGTAATATCCACATATAAATGTATGAAAAGTGCTATAAATTTTAAAAGATTTATTAAAATTTTTATTAAATATTTTATATGAATATAACCTCTTTTCACCGCAAGTGTCACCTTTGTCTATCTTAGCTCGCACCCCGAGATATCCATAACCCCTCATCTCTTGAGAGAGAGAGAGAGGATGAGAAGAAGAAATGTGAGAGATGGGTTGGAAGAAGAAGAGACCAGAGAGTGAATAGGTTGCAGTTGTCGTAGAGGACGGAGCACCGGTGATCTCGGTGTCAAGGGTAAAGAGATGGTAGGAGGAGGAGTTAAGAATAGACAGATGCAGGGCAGAGGAGGTGGTTGGAAGCTAGTGATGGATAGGACTAGAGATAAAAATAAAATGTGAATTTTAAAATTATAATAAAAAAAATAATGATGGAGATCCAAAGAAAAGATGCGGAGGTTTTTAATAACTCTTCCTCATAATGAAAAATAAAATAACTAATAGTTAATTTTGACAAGATTAACCCTTGCCATTCTAATTGATAGCTAGTGTACGTGGTTGACAACTGAGCTTGCCTTAATCGGTCCACCATGTCTTAATTGGCAATATATATATATATGAATGTTTCAATTGTTGGATTTTGAAATGGACAATATCTAATTTTAATATATTTCTATGATCGAGATCTACCACAAATTGACAGTCCATACGGATTTTACCTTAACTTTAAATGGCTTTCGTTAGTAAACAGTAGAATTGATTCTCTGAATTAATTGATCTAGTGGATTAGATATTGAGTTAAAAAATATATATATACCATAGGCATGAGGAGAAAAAGCCAATTAAAGTAAAATTTGTAGTCTGGACATGTTCATATGTCTTAATCTCTTCATTTATTTTTAAATGTATCTGAATTGCTATTAATATACTTCAGCTGCTTTCTTTACAAATTTCATATATATTACAAGACTAATGATCTAAAAATAATAATAAAAAATTTATATGAAATGATGTGATAAATATATATTCATTTATTTCAAACTAAAAACTAATCAAAGTAACTTATTATTTAGAAAATGTTATTATCTCATCATTATGACAAATTCAATGTATAAATTAGTATAAACCAATATATCTATACTTTTATATAAAACACACAATTCAAAAGGTTTTGAAACTTTGTAATGTTTTTTTTTTTTTTTCCTTCAAAAATGTCAATATAGTTGACTGCTTTAAAAAATAGTTGTTAACAGTTATCAAATCTAACCTATCTTACTTATTCATCAAATTATATAAAAAGAAAAAAAAGAAGTAAATTGCAAATGTACGCATTTGCAGTCACCACTAGTGTATATATAAACTGACCGCACAGGCGGGCGGCTCAAGGCTGAGCGTGGGGGCGGTTGAGGAATGTATTAATCATCCATCCCTTTCATCACAAATATGTTAATATATTACAACTTTTACTATTAAAATGCTTGTGCCATGCCCGCTATAAATAATTAGGACTAAGGTATAGGGGGGGGTTAATCATGTTATTTTTCTGTTTGACTAAGGTGGTTAGTAACCTAATCATCCTCTTATATAAGGTGGCGAATAATTCTTAACCTAACATATATGTAAGGTGGCGAATAATTCTTAACGATGTCGTTTTGGCAGTTTCGAGCCATTCGAACCACAGATTTTTGGACTTCCTATCAGTGCTGAATTTTTTATGACAATTAATCTAGTCAACACGTTTTATTTTCAGTTTATATATTTTTTTGAGTATGTGTAGTATTTTGTTATAACCTGTATCTCATTTAGTTTTGTTTTGAGTTACAGGGAACTCGGAAAATATAGTGGATGCGAACTTGAGTGTTTTAAGAGAGAGAATAAGAGAGGTGAGGAAGAAAGAGAGGTTGGAGAACATGTGTTGCAGTCATGAAAATGGTTGGAACTACAAAACTGGTTATGATAAAAATCACAAGAGACATGAAATGTTATCAGAGTCCATAGAGCTCCTAGGTTTAGTTAGTAGTTCACTTGGTCTTGTCTTTCTCACTGGCTCCCTTTGCATCTTCCTTGTTTCCTTTGTTGTTCATTTGTATAAATGACGGTGTAGAGTTTTGAAAAAGAAACAAAAATGTAAATATTTTCACATTTGATGATCATACTGATTCTTTTTACATCTTCTTTGTTTCCCTTTGTTATTATTCATCTCATATTTAACTAAGTGTAGTGTAGGAGTTTGTAAATACACCCTTTCATCTTTGTTGATATATTATACACTTTCATGATGAAGAGCAAAAGATTTGTTTGGATCAAAGGAAAATGTCATCTGGAAATTCTATGCCATTAGAACTTTGTTGACATAAAATTACATGTGTTCTTTGTTGGAAAGAAAATAAAAGAAATTAGGTTGGAAAAATTATGCCACAAACTAATGACAGAATGCCTACTTGTATGTTATTTTCCAATTATTAATATAAAATGGTGGATTATCCGATCATAATCATTTTGTAGTACTACTTGACCTTGTCCATGGGCACTGAATAACTTCTCTTGCAGAAGGTCTAAAAAGAATAAATATAACGGTAATATCACGGGACCATGAGTATTATTAATTTACGATTAGGATCACAATATTATTGGATTAGTTGGAGACAAAAATTGACCACTTAATACATTTGTGACTTTTTATTAATCGATGACACTACATAAAATGTGTTACCGTTACACTCAATATTTTTCATCTTTAAAGCGGTTATTTAAGACAGCTAATAAGTGTCAATTAGAGATTAAACCATTTAAAAGTATTCCTCTTAAACTAGGGTTTGATCCATAAGAAACAAATTTATTTATAGATAAACCCTAAATGACACTTGTCTTTTTGTTGACACATGGACAAATTGCATTTGGAGTTAAAACTATAAAGAGTTATATCAAAGTGACGTGGTTAGATTCTTGAAGGAGGACCAACCACATAGCTAGAGACAACCACAAATAACCAAAAAAAAAAAAAATCTGCTTGCATATGTACATATCTTTATGGAGAATTACATAAATGGTATAGTGATTGCACCTAATTTATATACTATTCTTTCATTGTTGGAAATATCTGCATGCCTACTCATCAATGGGGTAGCTAAAATTTGGAGTCTTCACTTCCGTGAAATCAACCCCCATTTTGCATACAATAAAAAATGTTGGGTGTACAGCATTAGAGCAAAATAGAAATGCATAGTAGCTGAGATTTATTTACACACTTTTATGTTCTAATTTTGTGTACGTAGCATCTTCGGTATAGAATCAACAATAATTATTCACAAAATATCAAAATTTTCTACAATCCAATAATAGCAGTTAGCACAAATGGTTAGAACACATAGCCCTCAAATATATTTAATTTAACTGAAAAAAGCCAGAAGAAAATATATTTATCCAGCCAATCTTTATTTGATTGGAACACTACTTTGATTTGGTTTGAATAATACAATTGGTCAGAATTATGACACCTCGTAATTATAACACATAGCCCAATGATGTTGCTAAAATGCTATGTTAGATGCAACATTAAAAAGTGCTCACAATGAAATTAGTCTCCCTCACGGTATACTATTAGATGAAACAAAGTTTAAACAACCATTTCAAAAGGAAGATTTTCACAAAAGAGATAATAATACCATATTTTATTTATATATCATGCTGTTAAATGAAATTTTTCTTTACTGATAAAAAAAAAATAAAGACCACTTGGAGCCATTACATTAGGTAAACCCCTGTCCAAAACCCACAAAAGCCATCAAAATAGAAACATAATCTACTTATTATTATTATTATTAGCCTTTGGAGCACCATGAAGACCAGAGAAACAACCCTGAGGGTTGTTCTCAAAATCAGTTCTTGATATATATGCTCCATCTCTGCCTGGAGCCTTCATCATTCCTTCTAACCCTCCACCACCACCAGTGCCACTGCCACTGCCCTTAGGAGAGGTACCTACTCCACCACTTTGGGCTGCACCACGTTTGCCCCCACCACTGTCTTCGCTATCCAATTTGTTTTTTTGTTGAATTATAAAAGAAGATAATGAAGAGGAATGAGATGGTTAGCTACATATAGAGGAGCAGTAATGCTACAGACCCCAAAAATTCTACCAAAAATTTTACCAAATGTCTCACATGGGTGTGAGACCCACACAATGTGGGTCCCATGTAGGTCCCACACCCATGTGAGACATTTGGTAAAATTTTTAGTAGAATTTTTGGGGTCTGTAGCATTTTTGTATAGAGGAGAGGGGGTAAGTGAAGTGATGATAGTGGGTGTAGTAATTTAATGGCCCATTCATTGATTAATTCTTGGAGTTTGATAGACTTCTTCTTCTTGTAAACTTAAACATCACTCCTTTGCATACTCCCATTTCTTTCTTTCTTTTCATGTAAATCAGAGCATTGCAAGCACAAATTACTAGCCGATTCATTTAATGCTACTTGAAATTCATTGAACCATCACTACAAAAAATTAATGTTTTAAAGACTAAAATTTAGGGACAAAATTATTTTTTAAGGACCAAATAATTTTGTTGCGATTATATTTTTAGCAACAAAAATTAGACATTAGTGATGAATTTTTATCATTTTGGGACCAAATTTTTTGTCTAAAAAAAAAAAAACCATTTTGAGACCAAATTATTTTATCCCTGAAAGTCTATTTATTAGTGACACTTTCAAAATTTTGTTACTAAAAGCCTTATTTTTGACTTTTCAGAATGACCTTTTAGCGACTATCTTCATAACGATGAAAATTAGTCCTAAATGTCTTTTGAAACAAAATTTTAACTTTTAGAAATCAAAACAATTGATTTCTAAAACTCTTATATGTTGTAATGCATTGACCATAGTCTTATGTCTGGCCACCCCTTATATGTCTTCTGTTTCCATTTTCTTTCCTTTTCTTTGCTAGACCGTCTGATGCTTTTTTTTTTTTTTTTTTTTGGGTGTATTTATAACAAGGGTGTATTAAAAAATTTACGGAACCTGTAAATTGATTTGAATCTGTAGAAATAGCACGGTTTAATCCCTTTTTATTTTTAAATGACAATTCGATTTCTCACTTTTAAATAATCAAGAACCATTCATCACCATTTGATTATGACATGTTGGCAAAAAGTACCAAGTAGTCCAACTAAACAAACGTGGAATAACAAGTCCTATGGGATCAAATTATGACATGTTATATAGTTGGAATCATATATATTCCTTGAACATTGGGGGTGTCACATGCCAACTTTCCACTCAAATATATCATAAAAAAATTATGATATATAAATATAATTATCATAATCATATTATTTTAATTTTTACATGTCAATTTTTATCGTAACAACAATACTATATACCTTACCATCTAAAACAAATCCAATAATATATACTTTAAAAAATTATCCCAAAAAAAAAACAAATTAATAAACTACATTTATTAAAAATGTAATTTACGCCTCACTAAATTTAAATATATGTTACCCACCTTATATTTTAAATGGAATTAAAAATTCATAATAGATAACAATTTGTTTTGTTTGCGGTATACATTTGGCTTCATCGTTACAGAGTGGTAGTCGTAGATGGCGCCAACATTCAATGGTGACCAATTGAACCCATTGTAGTCAGAAAAATCATTGAATATATATATATATTCTTTCAAGTAAAGTTGATCCCTTTATAAGTAGCTAAAATTAATTGGACCGTTTAAAAAATTATGACCTAGCCCTATATTTGTCCAAGCCCAACGAGGGCCCAATTTTGCTGAGGTTTTAATCCATGTTTATAAGCTATAAAATTTTATTATTATTTCTATTTTTTCAAAAATAAAAAATAAAATCACATGAATATACTGAGTTTTCATTAATTTGTGATTTGAATCGATTTATGGGTTCTATTAATATTCTAATACACAATTTAATAAGAGAAAGGAAACACAAGAGATATAAGGGCCGCCACAAATAAGACTAAGATCAATGCTTCAAATGAATTTTTGTAGTATTAAATGAATCAACAATGCTATGCATTCAAAAAATTATTCAGAAAAATACCCAGAATAGTACATCTATGGACCATAATCATTGTAAATGTAATCCATATTTTACTAACTTTAAATCTACACCATCCACAATACTACATATTTAGAAAAATTACTTAAAAAGTATCCAAATTAGTACATCTATAGACCAAAATCATTTGAAGTGTGATCCACGTCATACCAATTTTAAATTTACACCAATGGCGTTTAAGTTTACTAGAAGAAGTCCATCAAACTCCCAGAATCAATGAATGGCCATTAAATATCATCATTACCCCCTCTCTATATATAGCTAACCATCCCATCCCTCTTTAATTATCTTCTCTCTAGTCTAACCAAAAAACTGTATACCTAATGGGTGGCAAAGGCAGTGGTGGTGGCAAAGGTGGTGGAGGCAAAGGGGGAGGAGGAAAAAGTGGTGGTGGTGGAGGAGGGTCCTTTTCAAAGGGCAGCGGCACTGGCACTGGCACTGGTACTGGTGGTGGTGGAGGGTCAGGAGGAGTGATGAAGGCTCCCGGAGGAGACGGAAGATATATATCAAGGGCTGATTTTGAGAGCAATCCTCAGGGTTACTTTTCTGGTCTGCATGGTGCTCCAAAGGGTGATAACAATAATAAGTAGATTATATGTCTTTATTTGGATGGGTTTTGTGGCTTTGGGTTATGGGGTTTTTGCTATATAATGTAATGGTTCTGTCTGTCTGCTCTTTTATGATTATGATATAAATAAATAAATGAAAGTATGGTAGCATTTTATCTCTTTTGTGAATGTCTTGCACTAATTTACATTGCTTAATCTAACAATGTTTAGGACTAATCACAATTTGGTACACTTCTTAACATAGAACTCTCTCCATAAAGGACTCCCTCTCCTGAACCTCTTCTCTTAGCTACAGAATGAGCAGAGAACCAATCTGAACTCTTCCAACAAAACCATCACAAAAAATACGGAACATGGCTACAAAATGCTTTACGTCATTTCTAAACTATAAATTGTTATAATTTTATAAAATATATATATATATTATGTAACATTTGTCACAAAATTACTCACATATATCACAAAAATGTAGAATAAGATGCATATATGGTAATCACATCACCATTTCTTGTGATCAATTAAGCAAAGATTCCCAGAACCTTCAGAAAAATCAGAAGCTCATACTGACATTCCAGAAAAACAAACAAGAAGTAATCACTATGACATGTCACCACTTCAAAAGAATTCAAGGTTCAGTATTTTTTTTTTATTTTTTTTCCTCTTAATACTGTATTTGTTTGGGAGATTTAAAAGGGATTTGGAAAGGAAAAAGGAAAATGGAGGTGAAATTTGAATAAAATATATCTATATTTCACTTAGTTTCACACATATTTTTTCTTTCGGAATCCCTTCCCGAATCTCTTAATCAAACACAACATAAAAATCAATTCTGAACAATTCATTCAAAGAGAAAATGAACTCTCACTTCTTAAGCCTTTGTTCATCTGAACGGACACATTGACGTGAAAAATTTCAAACAAGTAGGATACGGACACAATTCAAACATGGTACAAAAGTACACTATTCCATGGTAGTATGATCAGTGGAGAAGATGGGGTATTAATTATTTGTATTGGGTGATTGAGGAACATGAGCGGGCATAATGAATGGTGATTGGTGAGGGAGTATGACCATGTGATACTCGAGACTATTCTATAATTTTCTGTATATGTTATATAGTTATATATGTGTCATACATAATATATACAAAATAATAATTACTTTATGCTAAATAAATCTTGTATATAACTCTCCTACATGAATTTTAAGAGTATTGACCGTAAGAGTTAAAAATCGAACAAATTATAACAAATATACAATTGCAATATTTTCTTCCTCAAGAGTCTTTTGCTAATAAGTTTACGTATCTATTCTCAAGGGGAGTGTTGGTGTCCGATGAAGACACGTCACCTTAGAAATGACTTGTGTTTCGTAGCGCAGGAGGGTAGTTCGTGCAAGATAAAACTGACTTGACAACCATTTCATAGAACAGGACAGAGAATAGTAGCATGACTAGCAATGCCAATGACCATCATGCATGAGTGGAATCACAAAATTGATCAGAGAGAGAGGGAGAGAGAAATGACCAAGAACTCAAAGCAGTTTCAACATGTGCAAGCTTGTTGAATGATCCGTTAACAAACAGTTATTAATACAAAAAATCAGCTAAAATAAGAAATTCATATCTTCGTGTGAGACTTTAATTGTCTGATTAAGTGTATTTTCATGAACTAGACCAAAAGAGGTAGCTTCCCCAAACCGAAGATGGCTTTGATCCGCGAATACACACAAAATGTTCAACTGCACTGCCGAGTAGTACTCTTGTAAACCTCCCGCACATGAATTCCATAAAGCAAAGGTTCAATTCAAATAGTGGATCTCATAATACTTTCTTTCAAAATGCACCAAGATTTTCAAATGTTTCTATGGAGGACCATCACATTAATAATAAATAGGACTGCAGGTAGGTTGGGGCACCTCTTCAACTGTTGTTATTGGTTGGAAGTTAAAATCACAGAAAATTCTAAACATACATAAAATTCATACAAAAAACTTGACAAGAATAATGTGACAATATCATTATTATAAATAAATCCATCTTTAATGCTGTTTTGTTTTAAAGTGAAAGGTTTACAATAACTCACATCATTATTTATGAATTTTTTGTTTAAATATAACATTACTCTAAATTCACTACAAGTTTACAATCTTCAAAAAAATTGGTATGCCTTACTTGTACCTTGAAAGCTTGGTAACAAGGAAACATCTTTTATGTAACATTTTAACCAAGTTGTTAGCTACTGTTTACCACAAAACTAAGATCCAACAAAGAGTTTCACAAAAAAGCGAACTTTTTTGAATGCCTTAAAACAGTTTTTCCATCTTGGATGTTTAAAATTGTTAATCAAGTAGGCGAGAGTGAATCCATATGGATAAATTTGAAATTGGTTGTAAACCTAAATGTCCTGTGTTATGTTGCTACTATAGAAAACACTCATGGTCATGGAGATTTGTTCAAAATCACATTTGGTAACATGTATCCTAATTATTCAAGCCCGTCAAAGGGCTATCAGCAGTGAAAATAAAGTCTAAAAATTAGAGCTTCCTTGAGTATTACAGTGAAATTTTATGATCTGAAAGCATTATGAATATCAATAAAGTCAGATGAGAATGAACTAGCAGATTCATCATATGCTAGGGGGTTACAAGCCCCACTCCAAAAATCAAGCTTGATCTTTTAAATCACTAAGAAATTTAGTACAGTGTCTTTTCCTTCTGGACAAATTTTTTTAAAAACAAAAATAAAAAAGCTTACATAATATTTCCTTCTAGACAAAATATCACATTGATAAAAAAACATACCTTGGGTATGCGGGCTATATCATTAATTATTGTGATCAGCTAAGCAAAGATCCCCAGAACCTTCAAAAAAATCAGTGGCCCATACAGACATTCCAGAAATGCAAACTACAAGTAAACATTATAAATGTTTTCCATACTAGTTTCGGAAAACACTAAAGCACAAGATGTTAGAGAAGCAGACTAATTAAGTGTATAAAATTTTTCCTCTGCAATTTCAATATTGAGGATCCAAAAAAAAAAAAAAAGAGTAAAATATATATAACTTAATTGCCCATGTTTGTCTGCAGGAGGGTGGTTTGTGCAAGAGAAAACTGACACTTCATAACCATTTCATAGAACAGGACACAGAATGTCAGCGTGACCAGAAAGGCCGATGCCCATCGTGTATAATTTGCATACCAAATTGATGAGAGAGAGATAGATAGAGAGAGATGACGACAAACCCAATGCAGTCTCCACATGTGCAAATTTAATGGTCTGTTAAAAAGTAAACAAACAGTTATTAATACCAAAAATCAGCTAAAATAAGAAGAAGAAAAAAATTCCCCCTTCATACGTGCATGTGTGAGACTGTCAATGTCTGATTTGAGCGCATATTCATGAACTAGAACTAAAGAGGTAGCTCACCCAGAAAAAACAGCAAACAGAAAATGGCTCGGAGAATGTTCAACTGCATTGAAGAGTACTATTGTAAACCTCCTGCTCCAGCTCTACTGGAGAAAACTGCACTACTCCTCTCTGACTCCAGTGTAATGAATTCCATGGAACAAAGGTTCAATTCAAACAGCGGATCACGCTATATTTTCATTCCAATTACACTGAGAATTTATAAATTTTTCTATGAACTATTACATTGATAATAAATACGATGCAGGTAGGTTGGGCATCTCTTCCACTGTTGTGATAGAAGTTAAATCACTTCAAGTTTTTACAACCTTCAAAAGATTTGGTATGCCTTACTGGAACCTAGAAAGCTTAGTGAAAATTTGACAAAAGGATCATCTTTTATGTCCCATTTCAACCAAGAGGTTACCTACTATTTACCACAATACTAAAATCCAACAGGGAGTTACACAAAAAGTAAACTTTTTTAAATGCTTTATACAGTTTTTCTATCTGCAATTTCAAAATTGTGAATCAATTAGTTTAGTGAGGCAGTGAATCCACATGGGTAAATTTGAAACGGATTGTAAACCTAAATGTTCTATTGTCAGTTACTAATACAGAAAACACCCATGGTCATGGAGACTTGCTGAAAATCACAATCAGCAACATGTATCCAAATTATTCAAGCCCTTTAAAGGGTTATCAGCAGTCAAAATAAAGCCCCAAAAACAGAGCTTCTGTTTGGAAATTATTAAATTTTCACTCTCTGTTTGGCTTCTTTTTTTTTTTTTTCCCTTCCCTGATATGAAAGCATTATGAATATCAATTTAGTCAGTTTAAAGAATTAGCAGATTCATCATATGCTAAGGGGTACAAGCCCCACTCCAAAAATCAAGCTTCATCTTTTAAATCACACGGAAATTTAGTCCAGTGTCTTTTCCTGAATATAGCTATCAATTGAACAAGCAAATGTGAAAATAAGTAGTTACAGTCAGAGAGCAAATACACCAACTCATATCACATCAAGAAATCAATTAACACAGTAATATATCTGGCAAAATCATCTGACTTCATTACTCAAAATCATCCACAAACCCAAGAATTGACAACTGAAAGAAATATAAAAGCCCAGGAAAGAAATATTTGTGAACAAAGTTCCAAAATTTCTATTCATTCTCATTAAATTTGGGAACGAGCCAACAACAAAACTTGGGGTGAAATTCCCCAATAGTAGCATCAATTCGTACTAGAACATTTAAAATCTTCCCCCATGTTACATTGATAACCAACAATGCTTCTGCTTTTCCACAATAGAAAAAGCAAATTTTAAATAACCTACATTTAATAATAATATGTTAGGTACCCAATTCAAACTTGATCAGTAAAACTACCTCTAATACTGGCTTCACATTACTTGTTCTTCACCGTAACGCCGCGTCCACCGGCAATAATAACAGTGGTAGCCATACCCAGAAACATCCCATGCTCAACAACACCAGGGTTTCTGAGAATTGCATCACTGGCAGCATTCAAATCCCCAATATCTTTCTCAAAATACAAGTCAATTATATAGTTCCCATTATCAGTCACAAATGGTTGACCATTTTCGCTACAAGTCCTAAGCTTTGCAACACAACCCACTTCGTTAAACAACAATTGAAGCCTTTGGGCTGTGAATTTCCAACAAAAAGGCACAATCTCAACCGGCATAGCTAACCCACTACCCCCCAAATGCTTAACCAACTTCGATTCATCAACAACAACAACGAATTTCTTGCAACAACCCTCAATCATCTTCTCTCTCAGCAACGACCCACCTCGTCCTTTCACCAAATTCATATAGGGATCGACCTCATCAGCACCATCGATTGCCAGATCGAGAACAGGGTGTGAATCCAGGTCAGATAGA
Organism: Camellia granthamiana; assembly: GCA_036172215.1. NCBI lineage: Eukaryota > Viridiplantae > Streptophyta > Magnoliopsida > Ericales > Theaceae > Camellia > Camellia granthamiana. Next base: position 147,203,518 of record CM069904.1, on the reverse strand, counting down.
GGAATTCCCAAAGACAGAGCTTGCTCGTGGGTCATCTTGGAAGTGGGTATTCCAACAATGTCCTTGAGATCGCCTTGGCGCAATAGTTGGCCGATTTTATCGACGGCGTGTTTGGCCGTAGACCCAGTTCCCAAGCCTAAAACCATGCCTGATTTGACGAACTCGACGGCCTTGTAGGCGGCGATTTTTTTAAGCTCGTCTTGGGTGAGAATCAAGGGAGGGAGAGAAGGAGAGGGAACCATGAGAGGCGTATCAACTGTTGGATTGTCGGTTACAATGAAATGAGGGTAAGGAATAGCCATAAAAAGATTGTATCAATCAACGAAATCGAAGAGGAAAAAAACAAGAATCAAAATGGGCTTAGAATTGACCCAGAAGAAACATTCTAAAAATGAAAATTTGAGTGGAACCCAGAAATCTGAGCCGTTGATTTTGGAGAGAGAGAAGATGTGGTGGGTCGTTTGCGTATTGGTTTGTGTGGTGGCGAGAATGGAGAGATAAAGGTTGAGAGAGAGAGAGGGGTTTGGGTGGGAACTAGGGTTGTCGATGGATGCATTTATAGAGTTGGAGGAAAGCATCAGAAGAATTTATAAAGAAAAGAAAATTGGTGGAGTTTGGGAAAATGATCAGAAATCGTGGAAGCTTCAGAAAATGCGAAGAGAGACAGAGAGAGCGCTTGTGCGGTGGGAAAGAGATTCCTCGAAGCAATAATTTTGAATCGTATCCCGAGGACTGTTGCTATGCAAGAGAAAATTTTGTTTGGACGAAATTGTTCTTGGTTGTTTTTTAAATTGAAAAATGACTTAGGCCTCGTTTGAGAACAGGCTAATTTAGTAATTTTTTGGCTTTTTATGAAAAGATGTTCAGAAAAGTAGAGAGGTGATGTGACAAGTTTTAGTTGACTTTTTGACTTTTTGACTAAAATAGCCACTCCCCAAACGAGGCCTTAGACTGGGAGTCGGCTCTTATTGGACAAAAAAACTGTTTTTCAATTTTTTTTTTTTTTTTTTTTGTTTTCAGCCAATGGGGGATGACACCTCACTGGGGGTTGTCAGTGGGAGTCACCCAACTGGGGTCTGTAGCATAATCGTTTTAAATTTAATTTTTGAAAAATTATGTTTTAGTTTTAGTGAATATTTTTAAAATTTTATGTATTTTTTATTTTTTAAAATACATTTTATTTAGATGTATTTAAAAAATAAAAATTAGTGAAAAAATATTTTAAAAAATTAATAAATATACAAAAATATGAAAAATAGACTGAATTTTTTGTATTTTTATTATATTTTGGTATTTAATAAATTTTTAAAATATTTTTTTCATAAAAATTATACTTTTTACGTGTATTTATGTTAGGTGTGTCTAAAAATTAAAAAAATATCTCAAAATATTAAAAAATTCAGTAAAAACAAAAAAATAAGGAAAACAAGAAAGTAAAATTTTTTGAAAAGTATTTTCAAAAAATTGGAAATAAACATAGTGAATTTTATTTTGAATAACGATAAAGACCCACCAATTTTACTTACCTTTGGTTAGGAATTTAGGAAGAGATTTAGGGGGGGGGGAAAAAAGAAGGAAAAAAATATATGAAACTAAGTGAGATATAATTATATTTTATTTACATTTCACCTACCTTTTTCATTTCCCGTTTCGAATCCCTCTTCAAATCCCCCAACTAAGCACAGCATAAAAGTTTCAAAATGTTTGTCTCGCATGGGTATGTAAGACAAACATTTAATAAAATTTTTGGAATCTCTAACATTTTTATTTTATTTTTATAATAATTTAGGCCTTTTGGGGAAGTAATTTATAAACTAGATTATTAATTTTTTGATTTATTTACATCACATCACTCTTTTATTTTTGCACGTTTTTGGTAAAAAAAAAAAAATTAACCTATTTAATACTGGGGTTTTTTTTTTTTAAGGTTGCTCGTATTAAGATTTTATAGCATAAAGGACATCTAATATTTCCATAATGTCTAAGGTCCTTCAAGTTGATCCAGAGAAAATTGGTCTAGAGAAAATTAGTCCAGAGAAAATTCACGTCACAGAGAAAATTATTCCAGAGAAATTCTCATCTAGAGAAATTTCTCTCTAGAATTTCTCTAGACCTCTGAGAGAATTTCTCTCCAGAGAACAAATTTCTCTGAATTTGTTTTATTGAAATTTCACTAAGTTATCTCAGTAAATTTCACTGAGTGTACCAAACAAACAAAACAAACAAACAAATAGTATAAATACATACATATGACTTCACCAATTTTACTCAATTAAAGGTAGAGAAAATTAAACAAATTGAGTTTAAATTAAAGAAATCCAGAGAATTTCTCTGGACCAGGAAAGAATTTCTCTAGACTCACTTCAACCTACAGAAATTTTCTCAAAACCAGATAAATTTCCCTTTACAACCCAAAGAAATTTATTCAAATCAGAGAATAAATCTATTAATTTTTTTGAAAAGAAAAAATAATAATGCATACATGTCGAAGAAGATCTGGAGTCGAGAATCGAAGCTCTGATCAGTGATTTGAGACCAATACTCGTAAAGCTCATCTCTGCTGATCTTGTCAACATTCAACCTTCGTCGTCTGCTCAGAGCATCGAACAATTCCAACGCAAATTCCTTTGAATCATCTCTCATTCCTACAACCAGAGAAATTTTCCTTCTCTGGCCTTTAGAGAAATTTCCCTCTCCAGAGAAAATTTCTCTGGCCTTCCTAGCCTTCCCTTCTCTCCAAAGAAATTTCCCTTTTCCAAACCTAAAGAAATTCACTCAAACCAGATAAATTTCCTAAACCCAGAGAAATTCGCAAAGAGATGGAAAGGTCAGTTTATATGTAAAGTGCTTCCAAAAAGGATGTCAAAAAAATTGACTAATGTGAGTGAGCTCAAAGGAAGTGCCCATCAACAGTTCCATGATCCCTAATTCATGTGCTTCCATGACCATTTGTAACTGGCTTGTGATTCAGATAATGAATAACAACATCTTCAACCTTGTTTAATCCACACAAAATAAATAAATAAATAATCATGACTCCTATATAAGAAAGTACCAATCACAAACTTAATCAGCAGCAAGTAGCAAATGGGCTTACCATGGTTGATTGAAGAAATCTGAACTTTTTTCGGCACTACGACTTGTTTCCCCTGCTACAAACTTCAGATCCCTACTTTGAGATTCAACCAAAGCATTTATTAATTCCACTGGCGATTAACTGAACCCAAGAAAGAAGGACCGTGACTCCACGAGAACCGCTTCAGCTCCGCCTTCAACTCCTGAGAGAAATGCTTTGCTTTTGCAATCGCCTCTGCTTTCAACTCTTGCGAGAACTGAAGGAGACGATTCAACGAACTCCGCCTCATTGTCGGAGACCACGATCCAGAGGCGGACGCCGACGCCGACGCGGGCGGAGTGTCCGCTCCTCCGAAGAAGGCAAACTCTCGGTCGATGTTGAGGATCGTTGCCGGTTCCACACTGTGGAGCACGATCGTGTCATCGTCTTGGAGGTCGAGTGTCACTTCAACATAAGGATTGACTTGAGAAAGTTAATTTTCTCTGTGATATATTGGTGTGGAAATTAAGGGACCTTAGACATCATAATATAATATTGTGGATCTCTTCTATTATTAAAATTGGGAGATGGATCTTAGACCAATTTTTCCTTAATACTTCCTAAAATAGACGTCTGGCATAACCTAAATAATACAAAAAGTCAAAAAGTCACTATTCTATTTAAGTCACGTCATCTTTTTTAAATCACATCACCTCTCTAACACATCACATCAAACCCAATCCAAACCCAACCCATATAAGCCAATAAGTCAAAAAGTGCACTTTTTTAGAACATCTCAAACCAACGATGTAAAATTTTTTGTGTGTATTAAAATTTGTACCGGAAAAGATTACATTATTCTCGATCAAAAAAAGAAAAGAAAATATTACATTATTAATAATTGTTTGTTTCACTTATTTATAATTTTACTGATGATAAATTACTCGCATATCTTTGAAATTATTACTCAAAATTAATTTAATTTTTGTCTTTTTAACCATGTCAACTTAACAAATTTGTCTTAAAAAAATAAAAAGGCACACGAAAATCAAACATGAAAATAAAATTTTTAAAATTTGACATCTAGAACGTATTAATAACAAAAATATTTTTTTAAAAAATGAATGATCAAGTATAAAAATGTTGGCACAACAGCTCAAATTATTATATGTTCAATCTTTCTCTTTTTTCATGATTATGCATTATGTTATTTTAATTTGTAGTATGTAACTTTAAATAAGTTTGATTATGTAGCTTGTTATTTTAAAATGATAGTTAAAATAAGAGAATAAATAGAGAAAAGTTTATTGTGCCAAAAAAATAACTAAGCCTCATTTGAGAACAGGTTATTTTAGTAACTTTTTGACTAAAATATGAGATAAAAAAATAACTAAAGTATGTTTGGAATATTTTTTGATTTTTTACGAAAAGATGTGCAAAAAGTAGAGAGAAAAGAAATTTTTTGATTGCGTTTGGTAGAGTTTTTTAAATATGATTTGAGAATAGAGTTGTATTTTGAGTTTGTGAGTTTTGAAATTATGATTTGAGTGTAGAAAAATTGTTTACCTATGAGTTTTGAAAATAGTTTTGAATTGAGTTTTGAGTTGAGTGTTTAATTGAGTTTTTAATATTTGATGTGACATGTAAAATAAGAAAATTTGTTTGATTATGAGTTTTGGAAAGAGTTTTCAAAACTTAATTCAAATTGTTATAACTCATAACCAAACACACTACTCAAAACTTGATTGAAAATTCTGATCAACAATCATAAGCAAAATCTTTTTAAAATTCAATTACAAAAATTAATTATTAACAGAAAATAACATTAATTAATTTTTTTAATTGAAAATATTACAAAGGAAATAAAAAAAAATTCAAAATAAATATTCAATTACTAATTTAAGATAACTTTTGATTGTATATTTGGTTCAATTTTTTTTTTAATATTTTTCAGTTAAAATATTTTTATATTTTTAATAATTACTGTCACAAATAATTTGCTATTTATGGTATTGTTATTTTCAAATAAATGGCCAAAAAAATTATTAGGTATTATCTATGTGGGAGTGAAAAAAAAAATTAGAATATCATTTTGTTAGCATCTATATAGTTTACCGCACACAATTCAATTTTATTCAAATTTTTTTATTTGCTAATTTTCATCAATTCCGTGGGAAATGCCTCCTTCATATACTTCGTCATTTATATCATCTGTTCAACCACCAACCTTTATAACAGAGGCTGTTCAACAACTTCACCATCTTCATAATTAATTTCATAATTTATAAATTCACTTTATATATTCGCAGATGATATCAGTGTAAAACAAGAAAACCAAATATAGCTATTTTGATAAGGGTGAGAGCTTAAGAGCAGAAGTCGAAACCTTTCTCAACTGCTCAGCACCGGTCGATTGGCAGGTCAACCGAGGGGTCTTCCGGCCGGTCAACTGAATCCACCTAGCCGTCCAATTAAACAGCAAGCCTCAGTTTAACAGCAAGCCTCAATTCAGTTTAACAAAAAATCAATGAGTTGTATATAGAACCTATATATATTTTGAGAGAAATTTACGAATGTAATAAAGAAGAACACAACAGACAAAAATTGAAGACTCAACAAAAAAAAAAAAAAACCAGCAATTAAAACCCAATAAATTTATGAATTATGAAAGAAAAATCAATAAAAAATTAGTCTACAATAGCACAAACGCATGTATGTATGTAGGAAAGAGTTACCAATTTCTTTCTTGATGTCTTCTCTTCGTCTCTTTCAACATAAAATTAATCTACAATAGCACAAACACATGTATGTATGAAAGAGTTACCAATTTCTTTCTTGATGTCTTTTCTTTTTTTTCTGTTGGCAATTGCCACACAAAAAAAAAAAAAAAAACTGTAGTGGTCCACTAGCCAGACATACGGGAGGATGTCCAGGGGACGATCGGATAGACTCAAAAATTCAAATTGTACGAAAATGTGAGAGCTTTGGGTTGGAAGTTTGTTTTGGAAGGAGCTCTACCAAATGTGTTTTGAAATGTGTGATAAAATTAATTTTTGAAACAACACTGGTTGGTGCCCCGAAAATATGTGGCTCGAATGGCTCGAAACACCCAAAACGACGTCGTTTTGCCATTTTCGAGCCACATATTTTCGGGCTACCAAACATTTTTTTTTTTGAAAATCCCATCCAAACACTTTGTTCACGTGAAGGGCCGGAGTTGTGATTGAAATGCTTTACCAAACATAGCCTTTGACTTTTTAGTATATTATAGACTTTTTAATTTTTTTAATAATTTTCTAACTTTTAGACTAAAACATTCACATGCCAAACGAAACCTAAGTTATCATTTAAGCCTCCGTTTGGGAAGTGGGTTGGCTTTTTGGCTTTTTGGCTTTTTTGGCTATTTTAGCCTGGGCTTAAAAGTTTGGTTTGGGAAGGGCTTTTTGGCTTTTTGACTTTTTTGACTTTTTTGTGAGAGGGGAGTGTAATGATTATGGGTTGGATGTGATGTTTTGTTTTTTGTGGCTAAAAAAGCCTATTTTGTCTTATATGGCTAATTTAGCCAAAAAAGCCCCAATAAGTTCTTCCCAAACACCACAAGTAACATTGTTAAAATATATTTTCACTACTCATTATTAAAATATATCAGTAACTAGCCGTAAGTTATTGAACCAGGAACAATTTTTACTCTACTCTTTATTTTGATTTTTTAAAATATATTATTTGTTTTATGTAATCACTTTAGTTAGCATGCACTCTATTTATCTCTATAATTTGGAGAGTCCTATTCTCTTCAAATATAAATAATTTGGAATTTTGGAATTTTAATCTAACCTCAAATATAAAAAAAACCACTCTAATTTTAATAGGGTAGAGGAAAATATTTCTTAAAAGCATGATAGAGGTGGATTAGATTAGATCCTATTCTCTTCAAATACAAATAAAAACCATTATAGGAGTTGGAATTATGGATTTGGATTTTTTTTTTTGGAATTCTGCTAACTTTTTTATTTTCTTTCTTTATTTTCTCTTTCTTTCTTACTAGCATGTCACCCGTGCTATGCACCGGATAAAATAATATATTATTTATTAAAAATATGATAATTATATTTAATTTTTTATATTTTTTCTCTCATAAATAAAATTATATATATAAGTTTAAGAGTTTCGTTTCAAATATTCATTTATTATAATATTTACTCATAAACATAGATTAAAATTGTTGTATTAACAATTAACAATTAAAATTATGCTTTGTTGTAAAAAAAAATGGCATAGTTCTAATACTTCACTATTTTAGAATAAAAATATATGAATTTTAAAAAATTGTTATATTGGTGTTTGAAAGGAAAATAATTAAAGAAATTTTAAAAACTTAATAAATAAAAAAGAATTATCGTAACATATAATTTAAAATATCAAAACAAAGTTAAAAATTAATAAAAACTTTAAAAAGATGTGATTATAATTAAAACTAATGTCATATTTATTTATACGTATAATTTTATTTGGATATTATTTATATTTTAACATGCTTATTGAAAACAAAAATAAATAAAAATAAAAATAGCAACAATTTTGAGTTTTAAAATATGATTCTGTAGACTTGTTATATTAACTTTTGGAAGGAATATATTGAAATTTTTTTACAAAAATTGAATTTTAGTCATTGAACAAATCTTATAAGATTTATAAAATGAAATTTAAAATAGGAAGAAATTAATGATATTGCAACATATGCATTTTAACAATTTTAAATTTTGAAAAAAATAGATTAGGACTTTGAACTTCAATTATTGCACAACATTTTTATTTATATAATAATATAAATAAGGATAAGTAATAGATAGATTAAAATTAATTATAAATATAGCTGTATTTAAAAGGATATGGTTTTGTCTGGTTATATTTTAAATTCTAAAATTTATTTTTTAACTTCTTATATAAAAAGATTCAAAATTTTAAATTACATATGATTTTTTTCTAAAAACATATGAACTCACAGTGGAGTAGAGAGAAAAGTACCATAAAGGAATAGAAGAGCTGCACATATTAAAGATAAATAATTAAATAATTGACTAATACCTTTAATAGTTTTGAAAAAAATTGATTAAAATTAAAATTTTCTATTTATAACTTTGAAAAACTATTACATGCTTTTGAAATAATGCTTTGCACCAACTATCAATTAACACATATCATGATATCAAAAAAATATTAAAAGTAATTTTTTTTAAAAAAAATGTATGATATACAAACATAAAATCAATACAAAAAACTTATTAATAAAGATTTTGTTCGGATTTTATCTATCACTTTATTGTGAGTGACATGTTTTTTTATTATACAAATGACCTTATCACGCCATTTTAGTATAAAATTTATAGGAAAACAATATTAACCAACCAAAAATAGTTATAAACAAAAAATAGATAATGGTTGATAGAGAGGAGACAGAAATGATACACAAAATATGGAATACAAAAATAAAAAAATAGTCATAGATAAAAAAGAAAAAGAAAAAATAGTGTACCTAAAAGGTAAAAGAGTCTATTTAAAAAATAGAATATATTAAACATAAACTAACCTCAAATTTATCTCATAAAAATAAAGTTAAAAAAAAATAAGTTTCATTGTTCCATGAATATAATGTTTATAGGGCGAGCAAGACATGAATGAATTGGAAAAAGTATAATAGATTCGTTTGGGAAGTGGGTTGGCTTTTTGACTTTTTAACTATTTTAGCCTGAGGCTAAAAACCTTGTTTCGTAAGGGCTTTTTGGTTTTTTTGACTTTTTGTAAGAAAAAGAATGTAATGATTATGGGTTGAAAGTGATATTTTGTCTTATTAAGCTAAAAAATCTATTTTGTCTTTTTGTGACTAAAATAGCCCCAAACCCAACCCAACCCAACCCAACCTAACCCTTCCCTTCTTCCCAAATAGAGGCAATATATGATGACTACGATTTTTGGATAGAAGAAAGAATTGGTTAAAGAAATAGTGCATTTCTTTCCTAAATTATAAATCATGGAATCATTATAAAAAATAATAAATTATGAGATTTTTCTAAAAAATTATATACAGTATGGATGTGCTTAAATTTGTTTGGGAATAAAATTGTGTTTAATTATGAAATAGAAAGAGAATCTAGATATAAGGTTTAATTTTTATTTTATGTTAGGCTTAATTTTAAGTTTATATAGATTAGACCAGTTGTGAAATAATTTAATAGTATATATTTTATGGAAGGTGAGAGAGTTTTCTTTTCATTAGATTTATTTTAGGAGAGAGAAGGTCGTATAAGATTTTATATTCTTTTTAAAAAATTAGATTTAAGGTTTTAAAACACTCGGGGTCTCTAAGATGAAAAATCACTTTGGTATAATATATAGCATAGATAGATTGTGAGAATTAGGAAAGAAATTAATATTAGGGGAGAGATTTTAAAAACTTGTAATTTAATTTTTTATTTTTTAAATCTATAGTTATTTTGTTAGCCAATAGTATTATTTTTAAATATTTTTAAAATTACAAAAATTAGCAATTATGGTTTTGCGTTCTTTTTAAACTATAATGTTTTTTAAAATATATATATATATATATAATTACTTTGTTATGGTATGAGATTTGTGAATTTTTATTTTTATTTTTTTTATTTTTATTTTTATTTTTTTTAATGTATAGTTACCTTATTATAAGATGGGATTTAGGAAAGAGAGAAATATTGGGGGGAGAGATTTTAGGAACTTATAATTCAAAATTTTAGGTATTTTTTTATTTTATTTTTAAAATCTATAATTACTTTGTTAGCCAATAGAATTATTTTTAAATATTTTTAAAATCACAAAAATTAACAATTGTGGAATGAGAGTTTGGAACTCTCACAAGCCTTTTCCTTGTATAATATATTAACCTATCATCCGTGCTATACACGGGATAATTGTAGATATTTATATTTGTTTTAGATTTTTTTTAATATATAAATTATGTTTTTTAAGATTTTTCATAAAAATAATTTAATAATCTTATCACTAACCATAGTGTATGAGAGAAGTTGAAAAAGGTACTGCAGTAACTATACACGGATTGTATCTATAATTATTTGTATGAAGGGATTTTAAATACTTATCAGGGGATTTTGACCAAATCAATAAATGCAGGCATGTGGATTGGAAAAAATTAATAAATGCTGATCAGGAAATTTTGATCAAATCAATAAATGTTGAGTTTTTTTTTTTTAAATAAAAAATTTAGAAAATTCAGATTGGGATATTGAAACTCCCACAGGCTTTGGGGGTTAAAAACCCCCTTTTTGCTTAATATATAGTATAGATAGATTATATATATAATATAAGAATATAAGAAAATTTTAATTGAAAACTCTCTTTCAAGGGTCTCATCTTGTGAGGAATCTCATTAAGAGTTTGAAATTATTGTGAAAATCTCCACCTATTTATAAGAAAAAAATTCTTTCAAAAAAACTCAAGAAATCCATATGGGATTCAATCAAATGTATTGGAGGGAATATTGAAATTTTGATATTTCTCCAAAATGTTTGCTCCTCTTTCAATCAAATTATTTGAATTAAAATCGTATGAAGAGAATATTAAATATTTGATTTCCTCTTCCAAAATTAAAATTAATAATATTTTAAAATATATTATTATATTTTTCACTAAAAAAAATATTAAGACAAGTATTTAAGATAATTTAATATTTTTAATTTATAATTTTATTACTTATATTTTTATTTAAATATAATTTTAATATATTTATTACGTCACGGTTCGATTACGGTTCAACCCGACGATTGAACCGATGACCCGTCCACTCAATCCCTTTTTCTAATTCATTCACCCGTCCGATTTTTAGAACATTGCCCACCTCTATCATAATCTAATCCCAACACTCATCTTCCAAAACAAGCATGCCCATGTCTTACAGTAAATCAGGCAAGCTGAGATTGGATTTGACAGTACTGTTTGGCCCGTGAGGGCTCACCACGGGTCCCTTTTTGATAATCCGAACCGTTCAATGTATAAAACTCGTCGAATACTATGCGCTTGTAAAAAATCATTTTGATTGAATATCGATAACTATCTCATCGGATCAGTTTTTTGTCAATCGTTAATTTATTCACCGTCTATTTTGTTTATACAAAACTGATTTAATCACATAGTTATCGATATCTAATCATCGTGATTTTTTATAGGCATATAGTACTCGATGAGATCACACATTAACGATTTAAATTATCAAAATGGACCCGTGGTGAGCCCCCACAGGCCAATCAACACCGTTCAATCCGATCTTGAACTGGAGGCAAGCTGCTCCCTTTTGCAAATACACTCTAAATACTCTCATTTTGGCAACAAAGAAAGAGCCACCTCTTTTTCAATTTTTTCTTTTTTTTTTGTTTTTAGTAATTTATTTTAAATTATGTCAATTTTTTTACTGTTCCGATCGATTTTGTCAAGACGAATTTAAAAAGTATTTTTGTAAAAAAAAATTCTAGAAAAAATCACTAAAGATGAAAATAAACAAAAAAAAAAATGCTTTTTTTATCTTATATTTGTCTTTTTTGAAATGTTTTTAAAAAATTATAATTTTTCAATTTGTTTTGTTGAACTAAATCTAGAAACGTAAAACTTTTTGAAAAATTTTTAAAAAAAAATTCACTAAAGACAAAAATAAGCCAAAAGAAAAAAGTTAAAAAAAAAAAACACTTCCCAAAACACTAGTTATTAGGAAAAAAGTCAGTTTATTGACTGATTTGAATTATATCACTTATTTATTTTTTGTGCATTTAAAAAAAAAAATCACTTCTCAAAATATGTCTTGAGTACAATTTTTCATAATTTCAAGTCGCGAACAGAAAATTTTGATATCTACGTTAAACTCCAAGCTTTTTGATGAAGATGATTTTTTGGAAAGTAGGTTGATTAATTTTTAAATTTTGTCTGAAAAAACATGTAAAAAAAGTATAAGGGTGATATAACTCAAAAAAGTTAAAAAATTAATAAGTTGACTTTTAGCCCAATTGTCAAATGATAAAAAATAATTTTTTTAAAGAATTTTGTTAATGTAGGTGTCATGACATATGTTAAAAAAAAATTTAAAAAAATTATAAACTTCACATAAGAATAAAAATAAAAAGTAAAAAATCTATCATTGTGTTTGGTTTTAATTTTATGAAAATTAGTTTTTTAGTTTTCGTATTTTTTTATTTTTAGTGAATTTTTTAAAATTTTAAGTAATTTTTTTACTTTTTTAGATACACCTTACTTAGATGTATCTAAATAGTAAAATATTTGTGAAAAAATATTTTAAAAGATTAATAAATACAAAAAAAATACGAAAAATGTATTGAATTTTAGTATTTTTTATATTTTTGGTATTTAGTGATTTTTTTTAAAAAAATTCATAAATATTATACTTTTAAAATGTATTTATATTAGTTGTATTTAAAAATTTTAAAAATTGCTAAAAATATTCAAAAAATTCATTGAAAACAAAAAATATAGAAAATAAAAAAGTAAAGTTTTTGAAAAGTATTTTCTGAAAACCAAAACCAAACAAACTGTAATTTTATAAATTCTTTTAGACTATGTTTGATTAATAAATTTGCTAAAGAATTTTAAAATGAAAAGAAAAAAGATGTATAAAATATAATTATATTTTATTTATATTTTACATACTTTTTCTATTTTTCTTTTCAAATTCCTCTCAATTTGGTAAATCAAGCGCAACTTAAATATAAAACACGTGTTAAAGGAGATGTAATTAAAGTGGAAACACCCTCAGATAGGAGTGGGCGCGGGTCTGTCGCGGCCATGGAACCTCCAATTCGCCATTCGTCTACCAGATTGGCAGATTGGAGAAAATCAATCCGTATCCATCCGCCAATCCGGCGGACGTGGATTGAGCGGATTGGTGGTTTGGCGGATGGATGCGAATCGGTTTGGCGGTTTAAAATTTTATAAATTTTCAATATAATTCAACTTGTGCACTTCCTCAAAAAAAAAAAAAAGTATTACAGTCAATGACTTAAAAAAATATTACAATCACTGCATGTCTCATCCAAAGCAAGAAAGTTTGAAATTTTAGAATATCACAATCGCTGCATGCCTCATCCACATACTACAATCACAGCATGCCTCATCCACATAAAGTATTACAATCTGTGGTTTTTAAAATATAAAAACAATTCAAACCATCAAAACCATGAACAGAGCAGTAGTAGAGATTGTATGTCTTTGTATTGTTACATCTATATATGTTTTTGAAAACAAAAATCAACCAATATATATCATATTTTCTATTTATTATTTTTAGAGATAGATTTAAAAACAAAAAAATATAGATAAATAATACGTTTATTTTTTTCAATTCAAAAAAGATATTCAAGTTAAAAACTTTTTTTCAATAGAATATTTAAACTCTTTTTTAATTGAAAATACAAACATAATATTTAAACAAACTGAAAATACAAAATCTTATAAATTACTAGGGATGCTCCCGATTTGGCGGTTCGGTTGCGGCCAAAGGAATCTCAAATCCGCCATCCATCCGCCAGATTGGCGGATTGGAGAAAATCAATACGCAACCGTCCGCTCATCATTACGCATCCATCCAAAATGCGACGGATCGGTTCGGTTCGATCGATTTTGACGGATCAATATATCCACTACTCACCCCTACCCCCAGATATTACTCGACCTCAGCAATCTCATTGGCGCAAGAACAAAAATAGCTTTGGAAATGTAAAGCATATCGCATCAATACATGGTTTGTATTTTCAAGGACTCTTTTTACAAAATTTTGATATTATTTTATAGGATTAGATTTTCTCTTCTTCAATTGAGAAAATTGTATTTTAGTAGAGCAGTTAAAAAAAAAAAATTTATGGCTGTGTTTGGATGGATTTTCAAATTATAATTCTACCCACACATTCTAATATCATGTTTGGATAAAGTTTTCAAACTATATTTTCACAACAAATAGAAAATTCTGTGTCAGGCGGGATTTTTAAATTTTTTTTATTTTTAAATTTAGCCTAACCGGTCGTCCGGTCGATTGACCGAAACAGCATATATATATATATATATATTTTTTGCAATTGACACATTTTAATTTTTACATATTCAAAAAGAATATTTTCCAAAATTTTAAAATTTTTTTATGAGCTTTAATAGAATTTTGAGTTGTATGTTTGGTTAAAGTTGTAAGTTTTTATATCAAATATCATATGTCATATCAAAAATTTTCCACTCAATTTAAAACTCTTTTCAAAACTCATGTACCAAACAAATTTTTCATATTCAAATCATAATTCAAAAACTCACAAACTCAAAATACAACTCTTATTCTTAAATCATATTTACCAAACGCTACCTATATTTCTATAATGATATGTAATTGTATGGGCTAGTTTGGGAAGAGAGGGTTTGGGTTTTTTGTAGTTAAAATAGTCAAAAAAATAAAACAAATTTTTTAACTCAATAAGACAAAATATCACATCCAACCTATAATCATTGCATTTTTTTCCTTACAAAAAAGTCAAAAAAGACAAAAGTCCTTCTCAAACGAGATTTTTTAACCCCCAAACTAAAAAATTCAAAAAGTCAAAAAGCCAACACACTTCCTAAACAAACCCCATGTATGGTATAAATTCATTCTTATATTTAGTGTAATTTTTTTTGTGTCAAAATTATATAAAAAAAATTATTTGTAGTGCAATTTTTTTTCTAACTGCTCCATATATTTGTAATTTCTCCTATTCAATTTGGGTGAGTATTTGACCTTAGAGAATTCATCTTAAATTGAATCGAATAATTCAAATCAATAAAATACTTATATAAAACATTAAAATAATCAAACAATTTATAACTATATATTTTAATCAAAATTATTTTTAAAAAATGGATCAACCCATAACCCCATAAAAATTCTTTTCTTTTTACCAATATGAATCTTTTTCTTGTAACCAAAAATAATATACTCTTTCCATCCCAATTTATTATTTTGGAGAATCTAATTTATTAAGGAGGCAAGTAAGCATTACATATCAATTCAAAACTTAAAATCATATTTATTATTGACAAAAATATATTCTAATCAAAGAGTTATTGATCTGATCAACATAATTTTTTTTGCAGGGATAAAGTATTCAACAAGCTCTATACATTTAACGATTTAAATCATCAAAACATGATCCGTAGTAAGCCCCACAGGCCCAATTGTATGGTCCAGTCCACAAAGTGGATTGGAGAAAAGCTCATTCCAATTGGTTTAATAGGTTCCACTACTCATGTTTGTTATCAATGTAGTATCAACACATAAAATGATAAGCACAAAATAGAAAAAAAAAAATTATTACAGTATTATTGGGATAAAAAAAACTTGTTAAAAAGGTCCAACCAAAAGATATTGTTAATTATGTAATTTAATTTTAATGATGTCTAAAATATTATTAGATAAAGTGTGATTTTTTAATATACATATTTTACATTCTTTGACATAAAATATTATCTGTTTAAAATATATGTTGTATGATGTATTTGTTTTAAATATTATTTAAATCAAAATTACTGTGCAAGATCTGGTTTTACAAAAATATTTTATAGCAATTACTATTCATGTTTTGAAAAATACGGTTGGTCACTATTTATCTTTTGACAAATTTGATATTAATTAATTATATTCTTTTAACAAATGTGATATTGGTGAGTTATTTTTTTTGGATAAAATTTGATATACTCGCATGGGATGGTTGGTTTATTTTTATTAGAATGTATCTAAAATCTCTACAACAATTACAAAGATTTTAAAAGGGGTATATATTTTCATATTTGATATTTTAATAGAGAAGTTACTGTGCAATTAAATATTTTAATAGAAAAATTACTATACAATTTCTTATGCATTCTTTATTTTTTACAAGAAATGGTTAAAAAAATTGAATTACTATTTATAAAAAACGAGCTTTGGCTATATTATTCCATCCTATGCCTACAAAATATGAGAAGGAAGTTTGGCCCATTGTTCCACGTCAGAAGCGTCGAATTCAGCATGAGGAACGGCCACTCCTCCAATGGATATGTAATGGATGTATTTTCTAATATATATAGAAGTGTTTTGGTGTGAGAAAAATAGGAGGTGAACAAGAAAAAAATGTGTGATATTGAAATATTCTTAAATATTGTATTTATTTCATTGAATTATATTTTTTGTGAGAAAATTTATTGAGAGTTCAACCAAAATTATAAAAAGATTTTATATCCCTTATTCATATTATTCTTGTAAAAAGAGAGTTTTTGTTAGTGATTTTTTTGGGATAAAATCACTTGGATTAGGTACCAGATTCAAAACTAGTTGGGATATTTTTGTGAGTGATTTTTGAGATAAAATTATTTAGTTAGGTGTGACTAGACACTGAATTCTAAATTAGTCGGAGTGATCGGGATTGGCCACTTATTGTAAAAGTTCACTAGCACCAGCAAAACTAGTGGTGTAATTACTATTTGAAAAATGGTGGAGAAATTCTCGAGAAAGATACTTAGAGAGCAAATGTAGGCCCGACATTCGAAACTGTTACCCAAAAAGCAACCTAAAAGGAGGGGTGAATTAGGTTTCTATAAATTAAAAATAATAATTAACTACTAGTATAACAAATTATTAGCAAGTACAATGATGAACTTAGCAGTAAATGATCAAGCAAAATAATAATGAAGTATAACTAACATACAGGGTAAATCAAATGATTAACACATGAATATTAGATAGCTATAGCAGTAGTAAGAAAGTAAAGAGATTAGCGAAAAGGAGACAAACAGATTTATAGTGGTTCGGCTTCCACCAAGCCTACATCCACTCCTTAAGCTTCACTTGAGATTTTCCACTATCTTCTAGCTTCACAGGGTGCTAACAACCTCTTTACAAATGGAGCAATCCTCCACGGATTTTACACAGACTTCACAAGCCCAAACCCTTGCAAATCTTAGGTGATTCACAATCACTCTCAAGATTTCAAGAATACAGTGTTTGCAACACTTTTACAAGATGAAATGGTATTTTTGCTTTCAAAGAAAGTTTACAATAAATATCTCTCAAAAATAGATATATAAAATGAAATTTTGATTTTTCTGTAAATCTCATACAAGAAAGATGAGCTTAATGCTATAAGGCTCAGTGTATAATTTCTGAGAATAGATGTAAGTGATTATAGATCAAAGAATATTTTCAGATTTTTTTTGTAACTTGTTTACATCAGAGACTTTGGTATATATAATGAAAATTATAGCCGTTTATAGCTATTGTATTCATTTGAATTTATAATCGTTTATAGCCGTTGTAGTCATTTGAATTTATAGCCGTTTATAGCCGTTGTACTTCCATCATTACCAATTTGAATATCTTCCACTCCATCATTACAATTTGAATATCTTCCACTTGAACCTTTTGAACCTTTTGGCCTTTTGAACCTTTATAGTCGTTTATAGTCGTTGTACTTCCATCATTATTAATTTGAATATCTTCCACTTGAACCTTTTGGCCTGCTGCTGTGCTAGGCTGTTTAAACCTTTGTTTTGGGCTGTTTGAACCCCTGATTTAATCAAATATTAAATACATTCTAACAACATTTAGGATAAAGGTTTAGGTGAGAAATAATGAGACAAAATAAATTTTCATTCTATTTTCTCTTTCAAATAAATCATCAAAATAAATTTTGGATTCTATTTTTCTCTTTCAAATAAATTAAAACATAATTAAATAAATCATCAAAATAAATAAGTCTAACATAAACTAGTCGAAGTGATCGGGATTGGCCATTTGTTATAAAGGTTCACTAACACCCGCGAAGCTAGTAGTGTAATTACTATTTGAAAAATAATGGAGAAATTCCCGAGGAGGATACTTTGAGAGTAAACGTAGGCTCGACATGCCAAACCACTATAAATCACTGTGTCTGATTTCTCTTTCCTTTGCTTATTTTATTTCATTACTTTATTTTATATTTTTGAGCATATTTATTTATTTATTTATTATTTAGATTAATTTTTAATTTAACAATTTATTTAGAAACACAATTCACCCCCTCCTAAATTGCCTACTTGAGATAACAAATACTTTCTTTGTCTCAAAGTTAAACGCAAAATATCTTATACTAGAACCATCTTCAACTCAGATTCAAATTTTTTATCAAATTTAAGTTTCATAAAAATTTAGTGAAAATGGTGTTCCAACCATTTCACCAAATTAGTATCAAATGAAGAGAATCCTATTTTTTTTTATCAAATTAATGGAGCATTTAACCTTTCATCAAATCTCGTAAGTGACCATTGGTAGACAACGAGACGATTAGCCGGGTGGACAACTGGATTAGGAAAATTTTGAAGAAAATTACACTAGGTTGGTTGACCACCCGAACATCCTTCCGGTCGTCCTCCCGGTCGATCGATTGTTTGATGAAAATTGAAAATTTAGCGTTAGAATACTTTATATTAGATGAAACTTTTAACCCAAATCTTTATTCAAATTTAATAAAAAAAGAGAGCAAGTGTTAGAAATACTCTAATCCCTTCTTTGTCCAAAAGTCCTCAATAGTAAAGATTGAATTTTTTTTTTTATGTCTAAATTTTTTTTAATAATAATAATAATCTTTGAGTAAAGACACTTAAGAGAGGCAATTAAAAAAAAAAAAAATCTTTATCTAAAAGTCCGATAAATTAAAACTTCTTATTCGAAGATACATCTAAAGAAAATTATTATTTAAAAGCGCCCTCCATATTGAAGCCTAGAATTTCAGTTAAAAGAATTGATGAAGAAAATAAATTTCACATAAAATATTTGCTAATACAAAAAATTGATAACTATTATTTAAATTTTAAATTAATACTTAATTATTAAACAACTTCTAATTGAAATTTGGATTTCAAATCTCATTCAAGGTTGGACCGGGGTGGATTCAACATACATAGAGGGTTTGTTCGCACATTCAACTTAGAAAAATTTCAAGGGTCAACAAGGAAAACATAAATAGGTAAACATTTATGATAGGTTACAACATTCAATCCTAATTTCTTAATTTTTTATTTTTTTTTAAAAAAAATTGACTTGGTGATTGGTTCAAAGATTATAATAATTACACTATTGAATAACGCAATAAATGAAATCCTAATTTCCTAACTTTTTACATCCCAAGAGACCCATGTAATTATTGTGTAAATGACTCTTAATTTTTTTCCCTCTTAATTTTTTTGTTTTGTTTTTTGAAAAAACAAATAAATAAATACTTATTAAATTCTTTCAAACTCCTTGGTCAAACCCCATGTATTTAATTTATATATTAAAAAAAATTAAAATAAATATAAATATCTATAATTATCCCGTGCATAGCACGGGTGATAGGCTAGTTTATTATAAATTAAAAGTGAATAATTAAAAAATAAAAGTTCAAAGCATACCTTTCCAAATTTTAGATTACAAGTTTTTTTTAAAACTTATGTTAGTTAATTTTATCTTATAAATTATAAAAAGAAACTATACTAAATAATCTGATATAAAACCTTTAAAATAAAAATAAATAAATTCTAAATAATTTTAATAAACTTTACCAAACAATCTTGCCGTCTATTAAAATGTCGGAACAAATTTGTGAGGACTTTGTTTGGGTCAAATTTTAGTTTTGGCTATGAATTGCCCCTTACTAGAATGGTGAAATTTTCTATGCAAATAACGTATTACACGTGGTATACCTTTTATCAATTATAAATCTGCAGTGATTTAGACCGCTCAAATTTTAACCCTCACCACCCCTCACACACACGTGACGGGTGGTGATTGAAGGAGGAGAAAAAAAAGAAAAACAAAAAGAAAAAGTTACCAATCAAAAAAGAAAGGGGGTCAAAAGGGGGTGGGGAAAAGAACGTCCCAATCTTTATTCATTATAAATATATATATTATTATATATTTTCTTAAACACCCAATATAAATATAATAGATTTTACTGTTCAAGTCAATAAAAAAAATTAGCCACCTTGACTACCATGTGAGACTCCAATTCATTTGAATCACAATCAAAATAAATTTGACCATATATTAATATTTTGTAAATATTTATTTTTATTTTTATTTTTATATACCCATCACATTAATAAAACTGTCTGGTAATATTTTCACTTTCTGATTTCTATTTTTATTTTCAAGAAAACACAAATAAACTTTTTTGACAAATTATTTTGAAGAAGTGTTTTATGCAAAATCTTTACTTTTTAAGCAACACTAAAAAATTATTTTTAAAATTTTGAAAATTGTTTACATAAAAAAATGGAGTTAATGTGAACAGGCCCTAAAGCAGCAAATTTAATCAGAACATAACACTGGAGAAGGGGTTGGGAAGGTGTTAGGGGTGAGTTGGGGATATATCGATTCGTCTAAATTGATCGAATCGAACTGATTGACCGCATTTTAGATGGATGCATGATGACGGGCGAATGGTTGGGGATTGATTTTTTCCAATCCGCCTAATTTTGGACGGATGACAGATTTGAGGTTCTTTTGGTCGTAACTGAACTGCCAAACCGTAAGCACCTCTAGTAATTTGTGAAATTTTATATTTTCAATTTGTTTAGATATTTTGTTTGTATTTTCAATTGAAAAATATTATGTTGTAAAAGAGTTTTCAACTTGAATATATTTTTTGAATTGAAAAAAATAAATGTATTATTTATCTATATTTTTTAGTTTTTAAATTTAACTCTAAAAATAATTAATAAAAAAGATGATATATGTATTTTGTTTTTCAAAAATAGATAAATATGTAACAATACAAAAACATACAATCTCTACTACTGCTCTGTTCATAGTTTTGGTGGTTTGAATTGTTTTTATATTTTAAGAATAACAGATTATAATACTTTATGCGAATGAGGCATGGTATGATTGTGATATGTGGATGATGCATGTAGTAATTGTAATATTCTAAAATTTCAAACTTTCTTTATTTGGGTGAGGCATACAGCGATTGTAGTACTTTTTTATGTCATTGACTGTAATACTCTTTTTTTTTTTTTTTTTTTTTTGAAGTGCATAAGTTGAATTATGTTGAAAATTTATAAAATTTTAAACTGTCAAATCGACTCGCATCCATTCATCAATCCGTCAATTCGCTCAATCCACATTTGTCAGATTGGCGGACGGATATGCGAATTGATTTTCTCCAATCCGCTAATCTAGCAGACGGATGACGGATTGAAAATTCTGTGACTACAACCGATCCGCGCCCACCTCTGATTGAAAAGGTAGTGACTATGATGAACCAGAAAAATGATAGCGTGTTGAAGGAGGTCGTCAATGGAGAAAAAGGGGCTAAGGAGGAAGGTTGTAATGAAAGAGGGGAGTCACCGATCTGATAGGGGAGGGTTAAGGTTTGGTGGCAACAGTGGCTACTAAAGGTGGTGGTTGGGGTGGCGTAGAGAGCTAGAATTTGAAAAGTTGGGGTGTAAAGATGAAACATATTTGGTATTTGTATTCATTTATGATGAGTGTAAAGAGTAGGGATGGCAATTTGAAACCGGCCCGACGGGGATCCCCGATCCCGACCCCGATTTAAGCGGGTTTTCCCCGAAAAATACCCCCGCGGGGACGGGGATGGTATTTAAAATTTAATCCCCGAACAGATTCGGGCCGGGAACGGGGATCAGTGTTCAAGCCCCGGCCCGTCCCCGGCCCCGGCCCCGTTCCCCGGCCCGGTTTTTCCCCGGAATGAATTTACTAATTTACCCCCTATATATATATACACAACACACACACATACTACTAATTTCCCCGGTTTTTTGTTCAGCCCCGTCTCTCCCTCTCTCTCTTCGCTCTACTCTCTCTCTCTCTCACTCTCACCACCGTCGCGAGTCGCGACCCAGTCACGCCGATCGTCCTCTTCACCGTCAGCTCCTCCTCCCACCCAGTCACGCCGATCGTCCTCCTCCTCCCACCGAGTCGCGACCTAGTCACGCCGATCGTCCTCCTCCTCCCACCCACCACTCCCCTCCTCCCACCTCCTCCTCCCACCCACCACAGACGGACCGTGGTTTGATCGATCGATCGATCTGAAGATGGACAGACCGTGGTTCGATCGATCTGAAGCTACCACCGCCGGCTTCTCTCGTCTCACCGTCAGCTCCCTCACCGCCGCCTTCTTCTCTCCACACGGTATCTCTCTCTCTCACACAGATCTCCTCTCTCTCTCTCACAGATCTCTCTCTCTCTCTCAGATCTGTTCTTGATGTTGCTTTCAGATCTGTTCTTGATGGTGATATAATCTGTTCATGTTGTTGATTTTTTTTTGATGTTGTTGATGGTGATGAAATCTGATGTTGATTTTTTTTTTTTTTTTTGATGTTGATGTATTTTTGGCCGGGGGATTTTCGGGGTCGGGGAAACCCGATCCCCGTTCGGGGGGCGGGGGTGGGGGTGGGGGTTTGGTTTCCCCGTCGGGGACGGGGACAGGGACGGGGGGGGAGTTCTGCCATCGGGGATCGGGGACGGGGAGGGTGATCCCCGGCCCCGCCCCGCCCCGTTGCCATTCCTAGTAAAGAGAGAATAACAAAATTTTAAATCTTTCTATGTGGTGTAATTAGAAATTGAGTTGTAACGAGGTAAAAGTGCTGGGCAAATAAAAATCACCTCAGACCAAAATTTCTCTCTTTATAATAGCAATTTTATCTTTTGGATTCCCCCACCCTGCAATTAGGGCGGCATAAGGTTATTCGAACTGTATAACTCACCCAAACTGATCTGCATATAAATAAGCGGTTTCATAGACACAACGTGGATAGATACGGTTTGAAATATGATATGATTACGGGTTGTGAGTTTAACCAGCACCCGCAAGAACCTGCCCGCACACTTTTTTTTAAAATAAATAAATAAATTGAATCGTTGTTATTTTATCATTATATTTTGGATGAATGTAAAAGTTAATGAAGAATTACTTTTATGTAAATTTAAGATTTTGAATGATTTTACTTTAATTGTATTATTGGATAGTAGATAGTGAATGAGATTGATGATCTAGTTTAAGATTTTGAAAGATGTGCGTTTATGATTTGATTTAAAAGTTTAGGATTTTGAATGATTTATTTGTATTAGAAATTATTTTTTTGTGTTTTTAATTTTATAAGTTTTAATTTATTAATTATTAATGTTCGAGAATTTTAGAAAATGGGAGGAAAATAGCCCAAAATAAATATTTACAAAATGGGCAAAAAAAGGCTCCAAAATATTTCTTCAAAGAAAAAAGTCCAATCTGCAAACCGCCCCCATATTCGCGAACCTTATCCGCACAAACCGCAACCCGCACTGCCGGCGATTACGGGTTAAATTTTTCCCAAATCGCATATATGCAGACAGGTTCAAATCGATTCGCAAACCATCCAAAATCGAACCGCGACCATCCTTACCTGCCACCTTCCTCCACCATGTCAAGAAAATTAAAATGGTTAAAAATAATAAACTCAATTTAACGTAACCTATATCAGGCATGGACAATGCTTAGAATAATGCAAATTGTAGGACTTCCTGGGTTGTGTTAGAGACAATAATAGCAGTTGAAATACACCAAGTTTGTATGAAGGAATTCTTTAGGGTCCAACTTCTTTTTTGGTTACATTTTGGGATCCAACTTCAAATATTGTTAGGGTACAACTTAATTTCACTAGTATGTTTTAATAATGACCTCAATACAAAAATAAAAATAAAAATAAAAAATTCACACACACAAACACAGAAAACAATCATTAAAAGAATTACTCCATAAAATGAAATAAAATAAAATCTCAAAATTGAAAACATATTAGGAATGTCTGATAGGTAAACATGTTTAACATATAAGACACCATAGAAAATCACATGGATCAAGGTCTTCTTAGAATTTCATGTTTTAAAAATTACATGGTGTGGAGAAACAACAGAGAATATATATATATATATATATAAGAGAGAAGAATCTATCAAACCCATCAAGAAATGTACCACAAAACTTCAGAATGCACTTTACATGCTAATCAGTTTCCCAATGGATCTGGTAGTCTAAAGCTTTTTTTAAGCCTTAAACATATGATAACAGTTTAAAGTATATGAAAATGTATAGTGAAAGAGAGAACAGTGCACATAAATGCTGCCAGAAGAGAAGGGCTGAGGCCTCGCTGACTGCATAACCCCTCAAGCTTGCAATTGCTCCCAATAAGATGGCACTCGGTGTTGTGTACTGCAACAAAAGCACAAACCGGTACATCTGATCACCGTCGACAAGAAAATGCAGCTTATCAGCCAACGCCACTATTCCCATTCCAAGCAAAGGAAGAACCAATAGCCTTGCCACGATTATGCCAATTGTAGTTCGAAGGCCAAGTTTCGAATCATTTGGCCCCTCAGCAAGCATACCTCCAAGAACAAGCATTACAGATGGCACCATGGCAGCGGCCAAGATCTCTAGACTGTCTGTTATGACAGACAAAGGAGCATCGTTTCCAAAGAAGAAAGCTTTGATCTGAGGCACCATTCCAATAACGATAGCTAACAGAGATGCAATTGTTGGTGGTTGAAGTATGTGTCGTACTGGAGTCCGTTCAGCAACGATTCTCATCTTCCTAACTACTCTAGGCTCTGCCAAACACCTAATAGACTCAGGCCCATCTGGTGTGGGATCAAGGTCAGGCAACATAGTTTGTGAAACACTTGAGATGCTATTGAAAACCCTTGCAATTAAAGGAGTCTTTGAATGTTCGGTTTCTTTATCCTCAATGCCGGGCCATTCAGCTTCCACAAGAAGGGATCTACTAACATCGTTACCCTGGTTTTGTTCTTCAACGTCGATCCCGTCCTCTACAATCTCATAGTACTCCAAAGGGGGCTCCATCATGTGATAAATAAAGGTATAAACAAGAATTACAGCAACCCATTGAGCAAAAGAGACATAAGCCACACCTGTCCGATGGCAATCAGGACCAAACAGATTATCCTCACTGTGACATATAGAACTAACAATTGCAAGTGGAAGATTTCCAGTATTGCTGAATGCAGTCATGATAATGGTGAATCGAGCGAATTCTGGAGGTGGGCGACATATAATTACTACCAAGTACCCCAAAATGCAACCTATACCTGTACTGACCAATACATTAATGGGGATAAACCACCAGAGTGCAACGTTCTTGAGTGTGATCGATTCACCCAAATGGGTAAAGATAAGGCAGGGTAAGAAAAGAGCAAAAACAAGTTTGCTGAGTAGCTTAAATGTTGCTTTAGGGATGATTTGAGTTCTTGGGTGTGCAAGAACTAGTCCTATAACTGTAAGGGTGAGAAGTTTCAATAATGGCACCACTGCACTTAGCAGATCTTCTTTGATCGAATTCATGTTATTATCAAAAAATTCACTTAAGAACTGAGAAATCCTTTTGTTTAACTACTTAAGGATTGAAAAAAGAGCGACCCACTGAACGAGACTCCCGCTAACTACTTGAAGAAAGAACAACTTTTGTTTCTGCAATGAATCAAAGAAAAAGAAAACAATAATTAAACAACATATAAAATTGTCCTAATAACAGTAACAACAATTTGTGTAAAATTCCCAGTTGACTCTTTGAAAAAAAAAAATATATGTTCTAGATATTAGATCCAAAACAATGGGATAAAGATAGGTCTAAGAAACTTTCACAAACTGAAACATGGGTTTAACAGATTATCACAAATTAAAGCCATAGCATCAAGAATATCGTATTGGTTCAGAAGATAATTACCAATTGCAACAAACAAAATTAAAAAAAGTGAGCAATAACAGAAAACAGAAGCATTCTCATCAAACCAAAATTAGAACATGGGTTTGCACCAAAAAATAAAATAGAACATGGGTTTAACAGATTCAGAAGAAACTTCACCAAAATTAATACGAACACAACTTAGGGTTAACAGATATGCACAATTTTTTGCATCAAGAAGATGAATAATGGGTGTTTCAATAAGGAGTCACGGGACCAAATTAACACAGAAAGCAACAAAACTTTCTCCAAAGGAAATCCGTGCAAGATGTGTGTGCGCGCGTGAAGAAGAGAGAGAGAGAGAGAGAGAGAGAGAGAGAGGGAGCGCTTACGGATAAGAGAAGGAGAGGATTCAGGCGAAAGGGATGAAGAGCCGTGAGGAAAAAGTTGTACTGAAAGCAACAAACGCAAAGAAAATTGTTGATTTGCCAAACACAGCATAGTGTCTTCCCAAAGAAAACAGCGGTCTGTTATTGAATGAATTACTACATAGGATATTAATTGAATTGAACTATCGAATTAGGAAAATTATTTACAAATAGAATTTCTATATTTTGTGGGTTTGGGATTAACTTCTTTATTGACTCTGTTCATTTTTAGAAACTTTTTCTTTAATATTTTTTCTTAGGTTTTACTACACCAGTGGGATTTTCTACTTTTTTTTTTTTTTTGTGTGTGTGTCTGTGTGTATTTAGTATTTTTTTATTTATTTAAAATACTTCTTAAGTCCTACAAACTTGAAAAGTAAAAAAAGAAAGATTGACAGAAATTTTTTTAAAAAAAAAATCACTAAAGATGAATAAGTTAGCAAAAATGTGATTTTTTTAGGTTTATCTTAGTATATATAATTAGAATATTGTGACAATGATGTTTTTACAATTATAAATTACAATATTATTCTCCTATAAAAAATAAAAAAAAAACTACAATATTATTCTGATTTAAAATAAGAAATCCATAAAATATCAACTAACTCTGTATAATTTTTTTTAAAAATTTTATTTATGTAACATTACTCAATAAAATTAAATTATAAACACACACAATATATATATATATATATTCATTCTTTCTCACTTCTTTGACATTTTAATCCTTTTATGAGTTCTTTTATTTTTGTATTTTTTGTATTTTTGGCATGCAAATGGATCACATGTTGGACTGCGGATTTATACATTTCATATAAGATTCTGATTATTAATGCTTGAACATTAATATTTAATAAAATTAAATCACATGTCCTAATCAAAGATTGACACTTTATTCTTAATTCTTTTATTTGAGACTACTTGGTACACAACTATTTATTCTTAATTCTTTTATTTAATCTCTAATACAAGGTTGTTTTTTATTTTTTATTTTTTTGGATGGGCCATGCTTCACTACACAAACTTTCATTTTTGGGGTATGGGCTTGGAAACTAAGCTCCGACCCAATGAAACCTAGATCTTGTCCAAATTGCAGCCCTGCCCCTTAGCCATGTTGTTGAAGCCCGGTGACAAGGCCTACTAGTTTTTCACCATACCATGCCCAACCCAATTTTTTTTAAAAAAATATTTAGAATTTGCGAGGGCCTGCCCAAGGCTAAGTCGGTAAAGCAATAGCTTTGAGTCCTTAGTGAGATGGAAAGTCAAAAAAAACAAAACAAAACAAAACAAGGCTAAAACATCACATCAAATGAGTTTCACATACACATTAGAATTATTAGAACTCACAAATTAAAGTTCCAAAACATTTTCCTATTCAGAAAGGGAACGTTTCCCTTCCATGCTATTATCCTCATGCCCTTCTATATTTTATTTTATGGGTCCCATAAAAGGCCTATAATGATGATCATAATTGTTCATCTTCTAAACTCAGTAGTAAATATGAGATGTGTAAAAAATTAATTTCATCGGACATAATTAAACAAGTGAATAAATTTCATTTCATTTTTTAAAAATGACCAATAACTATGAGTTTAAATTTAAACCGTTTATTTTATAAAATAAAATATGATTGGTTAATATATTCATTGATATCTGACAAAATTGATTTTTATAAAAATTATTTTCACTGTGAGATTTATAAATGAATAATTCAGATTCTCGTCGTAAGTTTAGAATAGAGCACACAAAATGAAACACGCAGAAGTACGGATGATAGTAATATGAAAATGAGTCATTCGCATCTAGGGGTAATGCTTATAAAACCCAAAAACAACACTAAGGGTTAAAGTAATTGATTTTATTTTATCAAACTTCTCTTCAACCCAATTCATCATTTTAAGATTCTAATACTTTCAAAATTTTATATCATTTTAAGTTTTGCTTCAATTATTTATTAATTGAGTGGTGCTACATCTCCTAATATATCATCCCTATTTTGATCTCTAATGAGATAGAAGAGAGAGATAGAAAGTGATAGAGAGGGGAGGCATAAGGAGTGAAGAGTAGGATCCATTCTACATTATTAAGAGTGAATTAGGGATGCTTAATTAGAGCTCCCAAGCATTTTTTTTTTAATTTTAATTTTACTTAAAATTTGAATCTATACCGTTTGATAACGTTTACGTTTTTTGTTTATGTTTACAAAAATTTTATAAATTGGTTTTTGTTTTTTTTAGAAAAACATAAATTATAAATGCGTTTGATTTAAACAAAATGTTTTAAAAAATTTAAAAACTTAAACTAAAAAATATGTTTGTTCAGGCCTAAAATATTTATACTTATATTTATTAATTATGACAATGGGATCACACACATTATAATTGAAAAAAAATTAATTAAAAAAATAATTGAAAAAAAAATTAATTGGAAAAAAATTAATTGAAAAAAAAATTAATTGAAAAAAATGAAAAAAAATTAATTAAAAAAATTTAATTGGGAAAAAAAATGAAAAAAAGGATTAATTGAAAAAAAAAATTATTTGAAAAAAAAATTAATTGAAAAAAAGTTAATTGAAAAAAAAATTAATTGAAAAAAAAAATTGAAAACTGAAAACGTAAACTCATTTTTTGAGTTTACGTTTTTTTGCTCAAATTTATAAACTGAGACAACCATTTATAAACCAAAAAAATTATCAAATAAGTTTTTATAACAGTTTTTAAAATTTTTGTAAATATAAACTGAAAACGGAATGGTTACCAAACAGGCTCGTGTTTGAATTGATTGTTATCTATTAGATGGTGGATTGGATTTCTATTTAATCAAATTTTTTTGAAAGTATTTATCTATATTTTTAAAAAGAAAATTAATTAAATCTCAAGCAGAAATTTTTGGTTATTTTTTTAATTAAAATTATGAAAACGTTAACATCAAACTAATATTATGGTATAGTTAGTTAATTTCATTTTTTATATAACTTTAGATTTATTTTATTTTATTTTTTGTAAATGGTTAAAATATAAAATAGCAAAACATGATTTTTATATTTTAATAATTTAGTTAATTTTATCTTCTTCTTTTATTAAGGCTTGGTTTGGTTTGGCTTGGTTAGGTTAGTTAATCTTATCATTTTAAGTAAAATATAAAGATCTTATATTTAGAATTCGCTGCAGGGTCTTGAGAACTAAGGATAAACTTTGAATTTTATATGTGACTTAAATTTATTTAAAATTAACAATTGCAGTTTGTGGGTGCTATATAAAATTAAAATTTAATTTTAATATTTTTAAACAAAAAAATTTATTAATAAATAATGATAACATATAGATAAATTTTAACAGCGAAGTGTTAGAAACTCACAATTTTAACCTTTAAATTCATTCATAATGATGTGACAAGAGTGGTAAACCGTACACTATTGAGTGTGTGACATATTAAATATTAGGACAAATTACCTACATCGCCCTTAAGTTTAGCTAAATTACAGATCCCCTCCTAAGGTTTTAAAAATTATATCCCGTCCCCTAAGATTGATATTTTCATAACAATTTAATCCGTACCGTTAACTAAACGTTAAGAATGGTTAGCTAATATCACCAAAATAAAAATTGATAGACGATA
The DNA here is from genome assembly GCA_036172215.1 of Camellia granthamiana. Classification (NCBI taxonomy): domain Eukaryota; kingdom Viridiplantae; phylum Streptophyta; class Magnoliopsida; order Ericales; family Theaceae; genus Camellia; species Camellia granthamiana. The sequence goes on along the minus strand of CM069904.1, from coordinate 147,173,662 downwards.
TTGTCCTTGCTGAAATCCCTTTGATAAATCAACAAAATTTACAAAAGAATTACATTAAATGGAAAAAAAAAAAAAACCATGTTTGATTTGTTGTTTAGAAAAAAAAAATCAATTTTTTTTAAAAAAAAAAATCAATTTTTTTTTTAAAAAAATAAAAACTAATTTATTAAAAATAAATATTAAAAAATATATTTAATTTGTAAAAATTATTTCTAACCACTCAAAAGATAAAACTATATAAAAAAATAATAATAATTTTTTATTTTTTATTTCTTAGCCAAATTAATTTTTAATTTTTTTTAAAAAAATATTTCTAAAAATCAAACCAAACATTTTCTAAGAATTTTTTGACAATCCATTTCATTTGTTTAAAACATATTTAATTATTTGTTATTTTTATGATATTTTCACCCTCTAACACTACAACATACAAGAGTTTTAGAAACCAATTTTGTTGCAAAAGACATTTAGGGACTAATTTCTATCGTCGTAAGAATAGTCGCTAAAAGGTTGTCTTAAAAAATAAGACTTTTAGCGATAAAATTTCGAAAATGTCAATAATAAATAGATTTTTAGAAACAAAATAATTTGGTCTAAAAACGGTTTATTTTTTGAGACAAAATTTGATACCAAAAAGATAATAATTAATCATTAATATTCAATTTTCGTTGCTAAAAATATAATAACGTCACTTTTCGCAACAAAAATATTTGTACCCCTAAAAATAATTTTGTCCCTAAATTTTGGTCTCTAAAATCTTAATTTTTTATAATGTGACAAGTGTTTTTCCATTTCAATTTTGTATTTCATAATTTATTTAAAAATGATAATTCAGTTAAACCTCAAGGGGGAATCTGTAATTTAGTTAAACCTCAAGGGAGAATCTGTAATTTAGTTAAACCTCAAGGGGGTATAGGTAATTTGTTCTTATTTGTCAAAAGGGCATTTTAGTCAATTTATGATATCCGTTAACGGCGTTAATTGCGATGGAGCGGAATGCAATTTTTGAAATCTCTGGAGAGAATCTATAATTTCATTAAACCTCAAGGGAGATGTAGATAATTTACCCTAAATATTAACATCTAGTACGCCACATCAGTATATGTCCAATTATGAGAAGTTTTATGTGAATTTTAAACATTTTTCCTTTTAGCATGCTCAAAAGCATTGCTTTAAGCTATATTTAGTTGGGAGATTTAAAAAAAAAAATTAAAAAATATAATTAAAATAAAAAATATATTTTACCTAATTTCATATATATATATTTATTATTTTACGAAAAATGGTCCGTAGCTCGAATATTTGGGGCTCGAATGGCTCGAAATTACAAATTTCTCTCTTCTATCTATCTCTTTCCTCTCCGCCTTAGTAGTCAACTCCATTTTGTAACAGCTCGAAAGAAATCAGCACTCTCACCTCACCTCTCTCTCACTCTCGCCTCATCCCTCTCTCCTCTCTATCTCTTCACTCTCGCCTCTCTCACCTATCTCTTGAAGGAGTACGAAGAAAGACGAGACGGGGGACGAAGGACGGGGAGACAGTGGACGAACGGCGACGGAGGACAGAGGACGACGAACCACGATAGAGGACGAACGGGAGCCTGGGACAGCAAATCTGAGGTAAATGAAAAATCGCAAAGTTAGGGTTTTATGTTTGGCTTCAATTTTTGTAGAAATTAGTTGATTGAGAGTGTTTGGGGTTGGATTTTGCTTGCAATTTGTGTTAGGGTTTGGGATTTGCCTTTATACATGGTATCAAGAATGAACTCTGTTATAATAGATATAAAACAGAGTAGGTTTGGGATTTGGGAATGATGATTCAAGACTTCCAAATTTCCAATAAGCCGAGTTTAACATCTAAAAGTATAAATCCATATGATTGCTCAATGTTTTCTGCTAAAATAGCACATGGTCTTCTAAGATGGTAGATAGTGCCTCAATCCTATATCTCAAGGCTCAAACTTTGGTCACCTCAAGGTATGTGGTTCCATGCCATGTGCTGCCTCATCTATTATCATCACGACACACTAAGCTTCTCCAGTTCTCCTCAAAAGGCCACCGAAAAATTGAAAAAATGTGCATGACCCTCCTTTATGTGAGCCCCATACAAGAAAATATTCATTATTGAGACAAAAGCAAATAATAGGATGATTTTGGATCATTAATTTGAAGTCATTCTTAGCTATGTTATTGGTTCAGTTGCACGCTTCTATATAATTGCCCTTACATTTTATTCTAACATGAAACTAAATCCCTTCGGTGTTCATTAGCACACAACACCCCTACCCCTCCTTATGAACCAAAACCCCTTTGTTTGCTTGCTGAGATAACATAGAGAAAACTAGATAGATAAATACTTAACATCAGTATAAAACTTTTGAACGAACACATTCATGATTTGGAACGAAATCTCTCATTCAAAGATAACACATTTGAACAAACACATTCTAAATTCCAACAAAAACTATTCAATTCTTGAACTTAGAAGTCTTTACTGACTTGTGTCCCAAATATATTTCAATTGAATTGATCATCATAATACATTTTTAAGATACAATAAAAATGGGGGCCTATGGTTCACTTGTTAAAATGAGGCCCAATAACCTTGAGGTTGTGGATTAAAATATGAGGATGCCATAGCAGAGTTCTGTGAAAAGTTAATTGAAGATTAACCTGTTAAGACAAAAAAATAGGAAGAACATCATCTTCTACTAATAGGTAGTTGAAGCTGTTGGTATATTTTATGCAGATAAAAAAATGGCTTCATCTTCTTCTAATAATAGGAACATAAGATTAAATCCAAGATTGTGTAATTGTGGAAGAACAGCTTCCATGCATATTGTACTAACCAATGAGAATGGAAATGAAGGACGTGTCTTTTTCATTTGCCCAACAAAATATGTAAGTATCTGTTATATAAATTAATCTTTTATTTATTATTTTTTACAAATTTCATTTGTCATTTATTGATTAACTTATTCTTGTGCATTGTAGAGTGCGAACGAAAACTGCAATTACTTCAGTTGGGCAGATGATGACGACGACGACGTTACCTCCACAATTCGTGCCAATGCTGGACCTCGGACAGATTCAAGAACATAAGAAATTAATGATCTAAGCAGAAGGCTTGGTGAGATGGATAATGCAATTCATGAGCATGATAGAAGGCTTCAAAGGATGGAGAAGATTTTCAAGACAATGACTTATGTCATTGTATTTTGTGTATTTTTGAACTTTATCATGTAAATGACTCAGTTGTTAGGTCTTCGAACATGCTATTAATGTAATCTACTTTTATACTATGAATATTGGTGCTTAAAAATTTGTTGGTTGGTTGCTTAATTAATAGGTGAAAAATCTGTTGGTTGCTTATTTAATATAATTATGTTGGTTGCTTAACAGTATGTTATATGTGATGGTTTGAAAAATCTGTGATGGTGTAGGCTCTGTTATTAACAGTGTGTATTATTTAATAGAAAAATTTGTGTATGAATGTAGGCTCTGTTATGAGATGAATAATGTGTATGAATGAACTTGTATTTATGAAATGAATAATGTGTATAACAGGTTTATTTGACATGTTCAACAGCATGTGTATTAAGTGAATATACACAGCATGGATAGAGGGTGATGAATTAGTTTTTCTTTATTTCTGAAATGACTGATTGATGATCATTGCTTGATCTCTTCTTTATTTTTACTTATTTGGTATCAGCGGATACTGTTGATTTCAGTGTGGAGAACTATAAGTTGGTTCGAATTGTATGAATGTCTTAATTTGCATTCATCTTTTGGTACAATTAGCAGACAGCTTTTATACACAACTCTCTCTTTTTCTGATTTTGTTTTTTCCCAGTGTGATTCTTTACAACCCATTTCTCACCCTGAACTTCTCTTCCCCTCTCACCAGTGAAGTTATAGAAACATAGAATGAGATGTTCAACAGTTGAAATTCACAGGTTCAACATACACAGGTTCACTCATGAATGGTCCAACATACACATAGAATGAGATGTTCAACAGCTGAAATTCACAGGTTCAACATACACAGGTTCACTCATGAATGGTCCAACATACACAGGTTCAACATACATATAGAATGAGATGTTCAACAGCTGAAGTTACAGAAACAAAGATTGTATATGAAGTCAACATACACAGGTACAACATACACAGGTTCACTCATGAATGGTCCATGTTCAACAGCTGAAATTCACTCAACAGCTGAAATTCAACAAATTCACTGAACATACAAATTAAATCAACAAATTCAGTCAACAAATCCAACATACACAGGTTTCTATTTTTTCAAAAATGGGACCTTCAATTCATTCAACTCAAAAAAATGGGACATTCAAGTGAACAATCCGAAGTTTACAATTAGCACTTCGAAACTAAAAAAAAAATGGATCCCCGTCGATGCTCAAGTCAAGAAAATTTGATGGTACTATCGAACTTTGACTAGTAATATTGTTGACCATTCCAGCTTGAGTATGAGATGTGCTTCCAATGTCGTCCCCAATTGTGCTAACTGGTGCCTGTAAAAATAAAGTAAATATTAAAAAAAAAAATTCCACAAACATATTCACCAATATCAAGCGACAACAAACAAAGTGCAATATATTAAGTTTGTTCAACACATACCGGTACATACATACTGTCTACTATGGCATCTATAGAAGGACAATAGTAAGGTTGATTTGGCGGCACCTAATAATGAAATAGTAACACAAATTAATTAGTAATTTCAAGCAATAAAATTAAAAGCCAAAAAAAAAATACAAAACAACCTTCATATTTAACGCGTACCGGTTCATACATAGTGTGTTCCACGCCTCCCGTACAAGGAAAACTTAACTTACGAGGTTCACCTTGACGCACCTTCTGACCCTATAGTACCATAAATTGATGAATATTTGAAGTTTAACAAATTCTGCAATATACATATGTAGTGTGGAATGAAAAATGTACCTGTACTGTATTAGCCTTCTTATTCTTTCCTTTCAACCAATTCACTATTGCATCAACCTTGCTAACATTCCGTTTCATACATGGATGGCTTCTTCGGCGAGCAATCAAAGGACTGAGTACCTTGCGAGTCATGCTTTCTTTCGTAGTATTGATACGAGACGAACTTTTTGGTAAAGTATGGAAAGGTGGTAAAGTACTAGTACATGGCACATTAGTCGCACTACTTGATTGAACTGTTCTCAATTCATCCTTGATTTTCATCAACCCAAGTTGAATCACTTTGTGTTTACCATCATCATTGGTAGTAAGTTCGAGGATCTCATCCAACATGTTGTGATAGTTATCATGCAACTTTGGATGTAGAGAAGAGCCAAAGTTAGTATATGTGGTTGGAATGCATGTGTAGCCTCTTTCCAAGTCTTTTCTCCATCTCGAAACAATGTATTTATTTGGTACCTCATATATGGATCTCTCAATGAGCACACAAAATGAATGGGCACACATAATACCTCTAAACTCAAACAACCGACACATACATTGGAGATCACATTCAGTTGAATTAAAATACACAACAAATTCCACTTTCTTCATCCCCTCACCCAAAACAACAGCCTCCCTCACATGATAGGTACAAATTACGCCCTCCTCTTTGATAAGATTTGCACGACAATATACTAGACGTTTCATTTCTAGTTGAACTTCTTTAAATTTTGAATTAGTGTAAGCTGCACGAAATTGCTTCTCAAAACGATACACCGTTAAGCAATCATACAATTTGTTACGTGACTTAGAATCTGCTTTTGTCTCCTTCTCTACCTTACTTCTCAACGCATTGTCATACTGCTCAACAAATTGCTTTAAGGTTGTCTTGGAGTTCGCATATCCATCAAAGAATGCATTCATACTCTCACTTCATTGTGTAGTTGACATGGTAGCCCAAAATATATCTTTAACATAGGCAGGAATCTACCTATGTCGCTCATGGTATAATACCCCCAACCACTCGTTATCATTCAAATTGAAATTTTCAATCATTGCTTCCCAGTATTCCTCAAATTCATCTTTTGTGAATAAATCATAAACTGCATTACTCAAAGCAACCTTTATGGACTCATATTGCGAATATCCTCGCAATTTCTCCGGAATTTTCTTCATAATATGCCATAAACACCAATGATGTCGAGCCTGTGGGAAGACAATTTCTATGGCATTTTGCATAGCTCTGCACTGGTCAGTTATTATCGCTTTTGGGAGAGCATCTGACATGCATCTGACATTCTTTGAATAGCCAAACAAATGTCTCCGTGTTCTCATTACTTAACAACCCACAACCAAACAAAATTGACTGACCATGGTGATTAACTCCTACAAACGGAGCAAACGACATATCATATTTGTTTGTCAAATAGGTTGTGTCAAAAGAGACAACATCCCCAAATACTTTATAAGCCGCCCTACTCCTTGCATCCGCCCAAAACAAGTTTCGCATGTGACCATCTTCATCAAGGTCAATTGCCGAATAGAAGTTCGAATTTTGTTATTGCATTTTATGAAAATAAAATGTAACTGATTCAGCGTCGTCTACCCCAAGTCTCTATCTTCTAGCATTCTGAATATAATTATTTGCATCTTGTTCATCAAACGTTAATGCCTCATATCCCCCCGCTTCAACAACTATGGAATGAAAATTCCTAGCCATCCCAATCCCTGCTGCATCGTTAACTTCTAGTCTCCTCTTCACCGGAGTAAGAATCCTCTTATTCATTGGAAAATGCCGTGAGTCACTCGGAATGAAATCATGAGTGTGCTCAAGCACAACCGAAGTTAACTTATATCTTCCATCTTTTTGTAGAGTGGCCCTAACCCTTGCTTTACAATCTATTTTTGACGACAAAGATGGTTCGAGGGGATTTACTTCTGATTTTTTTCCGCGCCCGAGTACATTCAATTCAAAGTACTTTACTTCCCCATCCCTTGTTACATTTTGTGTTCTATAAGCTATAGCAAATCCAAGTTGTTTCGCATATTTTGCATAAAATGTGTGTGCTTCTTGCTTTGAGATAAAACACATCCGCTTCTTTGGTTCTTCAACTTCACCACTCTCATTAAATTCAACATTGTTATCTTGTTCTTCAACTTCCCTACTCACATTGAATGAATTATTCATTGAATCAATATCCATTGTAGCTTCAAAGTGAAATAGAATAGAATAGACATTAAGAGAGCACAAATTATCATAGGCAGCGTGAAAAGCAAGAGAATTATTACAAGGACCAAGCAAGAAAATCCACTTACTGGAACTGAAACTGAAACTGTAAGTGGTTACAGATTCTTCTCAGCAAAGTAAGTGACTTGATGTGGAGTGCCCTTCAATGGAATCTGATTATAGAAAACATAACTTTCAAGTAAGTGGATCACCGCCAAAATGGCAATCTATATGAAAATACCTTGTTATGAGCTTTGAATTATTCATTGAATTAATTTTGAATTCATGAAAATACCTTGAATAGAATAGAACAGAACATTGAATTATTCCTTGTTATGAACAGAACATTGAATTTGGAATTCATGAAGTTCGTTGTTATGAACAGATTTCATAACAACAACAATGTTAATTTTGTAATAGATTTCATAACAACAATGTTAATTTTGTAATAGCAGTAAATTTCATAACAACAACAATGTTAATTTTGTTAATCTTGTTAAATTTTCATGAAGTTCCAGAACATTTTTTTCATCAACAACAATGTTCCTTAACAGCTGCAGATTTCATCAACAAAACATTTTTTTTCATCAACAAAAAACAACCCATTTCGTAACAAGATTAACAATCTCATTTCATAACAACCATCTCATTAACAAGAATAAATGTGTTAATAATGTTAATAAAATGTTAATCTTGATAAAAACATTTTATCAAGATTAACAAAAAACAATCTCATTAACAAGATTAATAAAACAGAACATTTCATCAACAGAACATTTTATCAACAGATCAACATAACATTTCGATCCACGCCATTTCGATCTACGAAATCGGATTGGGTTAATAATGTATTCAATCTGCTACGAATCTTTAACAAGATTAACAACAAAATTAGACATTTCATAACAACAATCTCATTAACAAGAATAAATGTGTTAATAATGTGTTAATAAGAAACATGAATCAGCGGAAGCACTTTTCGGCACACACATGCAGCGGCGGCAGCACTTTTCGCACACACAGCGGCAGCGGCAGCGCACGTCGGTACTAGTAGAAGCGGCAGCAGCCTCATCGGCAACACCCTTTCGCACACACAACCTTGATCGGCGTCCTCTCTCTCACTCTTTATACTGTGTTCTTGTTTTTTTTTTTTTTTTGGAAACGAAATGTCTGACTTTTGTAAGAAATGACCTATGTACAAAGAATGAGGTGGGTGTACAAAGAAATGTTTAAATTCAGGCCATTTGACCCACGCCATTTCAAACTACGAAATGGGATTGTTTTAAATTTTACTCAAATTTTCCAACATGTTGTCTTGTTCATCGTTCTGAAGGTAAACACCTGTCACATCTTGAAAGTGACATGTGCTGTGGTGGGCACAAGATTTTCATCATCATTGGAACATCAACGCTGGAACAAACAACTCAAATCCAGTAAGCTCAAACAAAAAAAACTCAATTTCAGAAAAGAAAAGATAATAAATAAATAAAAAAGAAAAAAGAAAAATTGTGTTAGAAAAATATTGTACCGTTTGGATTCAATATTTGTGAGGTGCAATTTACACTTTAAATGAATTTAAGGGCAAGTTATTCAATAGACTATTTTAGATAAAAAGTCGTTATAATTTTTTTTATAAATCTTTTTATAAAAAATTAGAAAGTCAATTAAAATAAGTAGTTTTCAAAATAATTGTATAATATTTTTCTTGGTCATATTTTTGGTATTCGAAACATTAATATTTAGGAAGATGTTTAGGGTTTGCTTTTTTATTGTGTGTGTGTGGTTTTTTTTTTTTTTTTTGAATTTACTAATTTTGGAATTTTTTTTTTTAACATTTTAAAATTCTACCTAACTAAATTGATTGAAAAAGTAAATTTGTTTTTAACAATTTGAAAAAAGTAAAAAAAGGACCAACACTTTTTTGGGGATTTATTTTTTTTTATATTTTTAGATTTGTCAAGAAAAATTTTAAATGTACAAAATTTTAGAAACAAAAAATTCTTATTCCAAACACCACATCAATGGGAGTTAGTTCCTTAGAGATCCTATCTAAACCCAATTTAACGGTGACTCCGAACCTAATATATCAGTCGGGGTATGAATTACGCAAATAGGTGATGTTACTTAAGTAAAAACTCTTTAAGTAAAGTATCAATAAATTTTAAAATGTAATTTATGAATTATTTAGTCTTTTTTATTTTATTTTTATGAATCTAAAAGTTTTATTAAAGTGAAAATTATACAAAATGATGGTCATTTACACGTTTGGGTTTAATTTTTTAGGGATAAAAGTGAGTTTCTCCAAATGTGAAATTACATATTTAGGTAATCTGCACTATGGAGATTTTAGATTTTCCCTCATTCTATAACAAATTCCACATTACGAATAAAAACGTAACAGTCCAATAACGTAGCATTCTAATGTAACATACTAAAAAACTTCTTATTGTACTTTTTTTAAACATAACAATGTAACACTTCAAACTTTTTCCAAACGTAACACTCCAGTAAAATGCACTCTAATATAACACCCAAAAAAACTCCTTAATATATTTTTCTTAAACGTAACACTCCAATCAATGCAATCTCAAACGTAACACTTCAATGTAACATACATAAAAACACTAAAAAAATATTTAGTATATTTTTTTTCAAACGTAACACTCACAATTTAAAATTATACATGTGTGTGTCAATTTCCGACCACACTGCCAACTCAGTAATCAGCTAGAGAGTACTGGAAGAATAGAAGACACCTGGCTGACCTGCAACAGAAAGAGAGGATTCCGGCGGTGGTTCGTCCATCCGGAGGCACTCCGACGATCAAGTCAGTATATCTCTCAAAGATAATCAATTGCTAAACTTACTAGACAGAGCATCAAAAGCATACCTTAGACCCATGGGGGTGCCTCTCTTTTATAGTCAACACAATCCTAGTCCCAATAGGAGCCTAGCTCTAATGGACTTAGGATTACTGCTAATTTTGGACTCCTAGTAGGATTAGGATAAACTCTCTAAGAGTCTCATCTTTTCCCAAATTGAAGTCTTTTCCCATTCTAGGACTCTTGTCCCTTATCCGCTTATCTCGGATTCCGGTTTCTTTGCAGATAACCTCGGCCTAGCCGAGATGATCTCGGCGTCATGACCAGGACACGTGGCACCTCGGCTGGCACTTTGGTGACACCTCGGCCACGTGTTGTCATTCAAAAATTATATCCCCACAACTGCCCCCTAGGTTCTATTACTTCGGCATCCTGAGGTGATGGAACCTATATCATTCCTTCGATTAATCATGACCCCGGTTAATCTCAACTTGTAAACTTTTTTCAAGTTTTAACAAGTGTTAGACATGATCTCGGTTTAACTGCAACTTGTAAACTTTTCTCAAGTTTCAACAAGTGTTAAACATAATCTCGGTTTAACTTCAACTTGTAAACTTTTCTCAAATTTCAACAAGAGTTAAATATCATCTCGGTTTAACTTCAACTTGTAAACTTTTCTCAAGTTTCAACAAGTGTTAAACATAATCTCGGTTTAACTTCAACTTGTAAACTTTTCTCAAGTTTCAACAAGTGTTAAATATCATCTCAGTTTAACTTCAACTTGTAAACTTTTCTCAAGTTTCAACAAGTGTTAAACATAATCTCGATTTAACTTCAACTTATAAACTTTTTTCAAGTTTCAACAAGTGTTAAATATAATCTTGGTTTAACTTCAACTTGTAAACTTTTCTCAAGTTTCAACAAGTGTTAAATATCATCTCGGTTTAACTGCAACTTGTAAACTTTTCTCAAGTTTCAACAAGTGTTAAACATCATCTCGGTTTAACTTCAACTTGTAAACTTTTCTTAAGTTTCAACAAGTGTTAAACATGACATCAGCTTGTGAAATTCCAACTCCCAAGCATCATTCTTCAGCCCTTTGTTTTATCGCACGTTGCAGGTGGATTTTCATTTTTTTTTTTTTTTTTTTTTTTTTTTTTTTTTTTTTTTTACATATGCTTCAGCTTCCTTTTGCATGTAAGGCCAAAAGAATCCCTACGATATTGCTCTATGGGCAGGGGATCTGCCCCTTGCATGGTTTCCACATAATCCTTTGTGGAAAAAATTCTTTAACTTAGGCCAAGCTCTTCTCTTCTCGGACTTAATCATCTAAGCCGAGATCTTGTCTTCTGGGATCTGGAATTCGAGATCTGGAATCTGGGATCTGCTCACTTGGGCTAAGCTCTTGTCTTCTCGTGTCCAGTGTTATCTCGGCATTGCTTCGGTGAACCATTTCTCTTCTCTTGTTTGGACGCCTTTGTCCCTGGCGTGTCTTCCTCGGCCCTGGCATACTTTTCTATCCTGGCCATCAACTCCTCCATGCTTTTCGGCAATGTCTTTGCCAGTGATTTTCTAAGCAGGTAGTCATCCTTCAAGCCGTTTTTAAACGACATGACCGCTACCTCTTGGTTGCATCCTGGTATTCGGTTGAATACCTCATAATACCTTTTGGCATAGGCCCTAAGGCTTTCATCCTCGCCGATCTTCAGGGCCATTAGGGCGTCCACCCTCAATGGCTGTAGTTTGTTTGTCACGAACCTGGCCACAAACATCTCGGCCAGGCCTTCCCAGGTTTTCACAGTTCCTTTCGGCAACTTGTGAAACCAGTCCAATGCAATTTCCCCGAATGATGAGGGGAACACTTTGCAGAGCAGTGGCTCGTTCCCAGAGTATAACGCCATCGCGTTCAGGTATAATCCGACGTAAAAGTTGGGGTCCGACTTACCGTCGTATATCTGGAACCTTGGTATACTGAACCTTTTCGGGGCCTCAAATTTGTCCAATTCTATCGAGAACGGTGTCCTCAGCTTGACAGGTGAGGTCACCTCGGCATCTTGTCGCTTTCTCTGGAGGTAATCCCTCAGATCCTCCTTGGTTCGTCTAGGAGCTCGGCTATCTTCGGATTTCAGCCTCTTTGGTGCATTACTTCCTGTGTCATTGCGAGTCCTTTTGGACCTCCCTCTATTGGTTGCGTCGAAACAGAGGTCCTTCCCCTGAACATACCGATGTTTTTTGGAGTCAGCTTCCTTGGTGCGATGTGTCCTCTGTGAATCTCCCCTTCTTGATTCTCCTCGTCCGACCTCCCTTGAAGGCCGGTGAGAATGTTCCTTGGTCCTATCGTGCCGAGGAGTCGTAGGAGTTGTCTTCTGCCCCCCTGCCTGGGCATTTTTCTTGGCTGCTGGAATCGGTGTATCTTGTGACGGGAACGGTGGCTGTATGACGTTGTTCTGTATCATGAAATTGACAACCGTTTGCAAGTCCGCCAATTTGTTCGCCATTCTCTTTATTTCGTCGTCCCTCTGCATGCATCTATCTTTCCATACCTGGAGGTCGTCCTCATTAGAATACCTGCTCCGGTCCGATTTCTTCGGTACGCCGTCCTCCTGGCCGACGTCCTTTCCTCCGTGATTCTGATCACGAGTCTCTTCGTTGCAGTTGTCTCCTTCGACGTCAATGTCAATATGTTTCCCACTCTCAGTAGGGGTGTCGTCCCCAACCTTCTCTTTCTGTCCGTCGTTGGCCATCTATTCTCCTTTCTTTCCTACAAACGGCGCCAAATTGTGTGTGTCAATTTCCGACCACACTGCCAACTCAGTAATCAGCTGGAGAGTACTGGCAGAATAGATGACACCTGGCTGACCTGCAACAGAAAGAGAGGATTCCGGCGGTGGTTCGTCCACCCGGGGGCACTCCGACGATCAAGTCAATATATCTCTCAAAGATAATCAATTACTAAATTTACTAGATAGAGTATCAAAAGTATACCTTAGACCCATGGGGGTACCTCTTTTTATAGCCAACACAATCCTAGTCCCAATAGGAGCCTAGCTCTAATGGACTTAGAATTACTACTAATCTTGGACTCCCAGTAGGATTAGGATAAACTCTCTAAGAGTCTCATCTTTACCCAAACTGAAGTCTTCTTTTGTCTCTTATCCGCTTATCTCGGATTCCGGTTTCTTCGCAGATAACCTCGACCTAGCCAAGATGATCTCGGCGTCATGACCAAGATACGTGGCACCTCGGCTGGCACTTCGGTGACACCTCGGCCACGTGTTGTCATTCAAAAATTATGTCCCTACAATACATTTATCCAAAACTTACTAAGAAATTTTTGTACTATTTTTGGAATGGTTTGAAGAATCCTACACCATTTTGTAATGGTTTGAAGAATTCCACATCCATTTTTTGGAGTGTTACATTGGAATATTACGTTTGGAAAAAATACACTAAAGAATTTTTTTGTGTACTACATTGAAGTGTTACACAAAAGAATTTTTTTGAAATATTACACTGGGGTGTTACATTTAGAAAAAGTATAATAATGAGTTTTTTAGAGTGTTACATTAAAGTGTTACGTTGGAGTATTATAGATTAAAATTATACATTTGCTCAAAATTTATTAAGGAATTTTTGTACTTCTTTTAAAATATTTGAAGAATCTCATATTTCAAATCATTTTTGTATTCCTTTTGAAATGTTTGAAAAATCTTACATTTCAAGTCATTCCAAATAAAAATTTATCCTAAATTTGATTTTCATAAATTATGTATCTTACTTTTTTAACACGCAAAAAAAAGAAGAAGAAGAAAACATAATAGAAATAAAGGTATAATCGTAAATTTAATTTTCAAATAATATATTAAATCTATATTTCTAAAATCAACTGGACTAATTGGTCTATTAGAAAACTCTTGAGATTAATTGGATTACCATTTCTCAAGATAGGATTTATAGATAAATTTTTCTAAAAAAATTAGTGTTACTTTTCAAATTTAATGATGGATGTGACATCATTACCTAAGAATATTTAAGGCAACACTCCCTTATATGTTTTCTGTTTATCAACTAATTATTTCACTTACACATCATTAAACCTAAAAAATAGACTTATATATCATTTTTCTATCCAAATATCTCAGCTATTACAAACTTATTACTTGACATCTCAGCCCAAAATCATCTTTCATGACCTTGCTCGGAGCGGAAATACATCTCCACAGTTTGAATCAGTCACCCAAAAAAAAAAAAAAAAGAAGAGAAGCTTGCACACGTTATAAACTCAAGTAAACAATTGTAGATCACATGGGGTTCCCATTGGAGGGAGAAATTCTCTTAAATTGGGATGTGGCGTTTTGGATTTGGCTTAGTTTTGAGGTTTGACTCCTTCTAATCAAAGGACGGCGCTTTTATTTTATCATACAGCTTCTCCCTACATTCTAGCTTCAGTACCCAAATATGACACAACTGTTGATATTTTTTATACCAACGTTAACTATTGGAGTAAATTGAACAAATAAATAAATAAAAATTTTGGTTAACTAGTGATAAAGTTCATACTTATGGGTTATATGTTATTTGGTCCAATTTTTTATTTTAGTGATAATAATACGCGTTGAAAAATTGTCAAAATATTGATCGAAAAAGTCACTTGCGGTCGGCAACAGCAGCTGGTGGCAATGAGGTGGACATGTAAGTGAATAGATAGATAACACATGAACACATAGACGATATTTGGACAAATAAACAGATTAATAAGCTTTTGGAGTTTGTGTTTCAGTCATTTTTTCAAATTTTTATTAGTGCGGAGTTTATAGACCGCTTCTCTGAAATTATGTGAATAAATATATATTTTGTGATTAATTTTATGTATTGAATATATTCAATTAACTTTCATTGTTATGTATTTTTTAAATAATGATATGAAAATAAAAAAATTATACAAAATTTTTATATAATGATGTCATTCAATGTAAATGATTCACTTTAAAACAAAACGCTCACAAAATTTATTTACAAAAATAGGGTTATTACATCATTTTTTGTGATATTTTTTTTTTTTTGGTATAAATTTTATATATGAATAATATGTTCTAAATATAGTTTGAGACTTCTCATTGACATGAATTTGTTTTCTGCTAATGAGATTTCACGAAATTAAAATAACCTAATTATATCAAAATTGTATTTTTAATACTTGAAAAAAGAATAAATTGACATGAAAACCCCATAAGGAGTAGTTATTTTACATTTTGTCTAATTTTCATTCCACTTGACATGTTTTTAACCGTTTTTCTCTCTTCTTTTTCCTCGTATTTATTTTATTTTTTTATAACGTTCTTATTCTTATGTAATATTTACCTCATTACATAAAAATGTTATACAAATAAAATTTTCATAGTTATTTTATTTCAAAATGAAGCATTCAGAAATAAAATTTTATGAATAATATTGTATGAATAAATTTTTTATTTATGAATACATTCTCTATGTTTTGATCTCTCTCTCCCTCTTCGTGCCTCCACTTTCATTGTAGATAAGTATACAATCAAAAATTCCATAGTATGTTTGGAACACCACGTATCTGTATGTCTATTTACAGTTTGTCCATCATTTTTTTTTTAAAATTTTTAGATTCATACGGATTCATTTAGCCTCTTGTTATTAATTCAATACACTATCAACGTGAAATTTTTAAAAAATAGAATAATTACTCTGAGAGATTCGCATTGTAAATAACATGTTCTAGGATTAAGGGTAAGCCTCAAAACTAGAACGGTACAAATTGTAGTAGAAAAGAAAACAAACAATAAAGCACTTGTTGAATAAATAACAAATTATTATTATTTTTTTTTTAAAAAAAGAAAAAAGAATAAGAATGAAGAGCTTGGGTTGTGTTTGTGTACATAGGCATCCTATCTATCTATTATCTTTGAAATTCATCTATATTTGCTATCAAAATAACCAAGTAAATCTAATCTAGCCAAGATGAGTCCCATCTAACCTAACATGGCCTTGACCATTTCCACCAAATGAAACACAGCCACACCCATCGAAGCCGGCACGGTGAACCCAACAAGAGCCACCATCCCCACAACCAAGCTCGGCCTAGTCTCCATCAACAATGTCTGCAAAACACCCATTGCTTCACATATATCCGAATCATACCTTGTTTCAGCATATTTCTTCTCCCATTCCATCCAATAATCACAATCACGTGGCGGTGTCGATGACTCGTAGTAGTCCCTCGTCTCTGCCATTTTCGCCTCGTGAATTCTCTTCCTTAACACAATCATGTTTTCGTCAACTATCCTCCCATTGTAGTCTCTACCATATCCATATGCATCTTTTTTCGATGCGAAAACCGTCATGGATGCTCTTCTTCTTTGGCTAGAACTCGGTTTCTGTCGTAGAGAATTGCCGGAAAAGGGAGGTGAGGGGAGTTGTTGGGAACAAATGGAAGCTGTTTGCATTGTTTTGGAGAGAGAGAGAGAGAGAGAGAGAGAGAATTAGGGTTGATAATAGTAATGATTAATGAGCTGTATGTAGCTTGCGAGGAGGGACATGGAGTTGGCTCTCTCTATATATAGATGGTTTGCATATTGCATGTATGAAAAAGTCTATCCAGATAATTAAACTATCAACAATGCTAGGTATACACAATTCACTTATAAAAATATATTTAAAAAATTATTATGTAATTCAGATTTATTTTATATGTAGACTTGTGAGACATGAATTAAATTTGGACCACACAATTAGTTTTAGGTATTTTTATGAGCACATATCTTTTTTCGTTAAATTATTATAAAATATAGGAGAGAGAATTTCATTTGGCCCATAATTAAAATTCGGGGGCGTTGTTTGGGTGCTTGGGTCTAAATCGTTCATTTTGATCAACACTTTGTATATTTCAGTCAAAAAAAATTAGGTCAATCCAATAATTTTAATTACTCAATTTATTACGCTTGTCACCAAAAAAAAAAAAATGAATGATAATTGTGTTTTAAAAATTAAATCATTCATTTTCTTGGTAACAAACGTGATAAATTGAATAAATTACAATTATTAGATCGACTTAATTTTTTATATGGATAAAATAAATAAAATACCCAACAAAATAAATTATTTGAATTATCGAAACGGATCGAAACAACAACCTCCAATCTAAATTATGAACTAGAGGGTATCTGTCTCCAAGAACATACTATATGTCAACATCACAAAATCTATATTTTTAATCAAAATACTAACGAAGAAAATCAACGAATGACGATACTTCTGATTAACTTCGTCATGATGTATGTATATGTTCTTAATAATTTTATGTAATTAAAATATATTATAATATGATTTAGGGGAATATTGACATGTGATAAAATAAAAATAACTGTTGTGGCACAAATAATTAGCTGTACATGACAAAGTCTGCATACGGACTCAAATGATAGAAATGAATATATTAGCACAAACTCTTCAAGATGATCACAATCCCTTTTGTGAATAATTTCTTTGAATAAGTATTTCATATTGTTTTATATTAATTCTTTCATGCTAGTGCAATTATAAAAATAATTTATATTTATAACAATATTTATATTATATCATTTTTATATGTATTTTATGAACACATAATTTTTTTATTTTTTCCTACTACAAAGTAGAGCATTTACATACATGAATTGGTGGGGGGAAGATAGAAACCGAGTAAGAATTTGATACGTGCTGGTTTGGCGCGTTTTTCTGTAGTACGGGGGGGAGTTGCAAAGAAGTTGCACTCCAGCTACTAGGAAGCTGACGCGTGGAAGGTGATGAATTTCATACAAGAAACTTCCCATCTATCTGCATTGGCCGGCTCTAAAAGTAAGGCAGCAAGCACTGCACATCTTCCATAAAAAGGTGGGGTGCAATTCGGGCGGGTTCAACTCGAGTAATTTGAGTTCAGTTTGAGTTTTTTAAGGCTTGAGCAATTATATCTTGTAATCTGGATGGGCCTGGGTAGATTTTTGATGCCGAATTGTAATTCGGGCCAGGCTTGGGCAGAATCAATGACCAACCTGAGCAACCCGAACCCGAATTAAATTTAATATATTATATAAATTATATAATATATATAAATTAAATAAAAGAGTTATTGTTGTTTTATCCTTGCAGAGGAGCATCATTGTTGTTTTCTCTTGGTTTCAAAAAATTGATTTCAATACAAAGCTATGTTTGTGTCTTGCTTTTGGTGGACAAAGCATACACAGGCTACATTTCAACTACTATACCTAGAAAGAATGATGCAGAAATTGAAATACAAGATGGGTACAAGGGCAACTGCTGTATCTTGTTTGACTATTTAAACTAACAGCCAGTTATGATTTTTTAATTCTTGGGCCATTTTCAAATGGAAATTATTTTAAGTGAGGTTATTAAATAGTAAAAAATAACAGGAAAAAGAAACTGGAAGTACCGTATACCAGATTCTTAAGCAAGAAGTGGTAAAAATGTGTTTGATAATTGGTCTACCTACGGGTTTCTGGACTTGTGAATTTCGGGCAATTCGGGCTAACCTAAGTTCAAAATACAAAGCTTGGTTCGGGCTTGGGCAGCAATGCTCGGGTTCATGGTCGGGCTTGGATGGGCTTGGGCACTGTCAAATATAATTCGGGCTGGGCTTGGGCAAACCTCCAACCCGACCGAACCCGCACGAGTTGCACCCCTAATAAAAAGTGCATTGTTTAATTTTTTGTTGTTTTATTTTATTTTTTTTAGTCATGTCACTTTACTTTCATTTTTCTAAAAATATTTTTCGAAAAATTCTATTTTCTTATTTTTCATTTTTTTTCTTTTTATTGATTTTTTTAAAATATTTTAAGCAATTTTTTTACTTTTTAGACATACTTAACATAAATATACTTAAAAAGTAAAAAAATTATGAAAAAAAACTTTTTAAAAATTCACTAAATACCAAAAATATAAAAAAAAAATACAATAATTCAGTACATTTTTTTATATTTTTATGTATTTATTAATTTTTTAAAATATTTTTTCACAAAATTTTACTTTTGTAGAGATATCTATGTAATGTGCATCTAAAAAAGTAAAAAAAAATGTTAAAATTTTAAAAACATTCACTAAAAACAAAAAAAACACGAAAACCAAAAAATTTAGTTTTTAAAAAATTAAATCCAAAAAATTCAAACCAAAGACAATGATTATTTTTCTATTTTTTTATACATCTTTTTATAAAAAATTAAAAATATATTTATTTAGATTATTTCAAATTCCCTCTAAATAATATATTTAAAAAAATATACTTATTATGATTTCGTTTGGAAAGAATTTTTTTAGCTTGACTCTTTAATTTTTTTAACTATTTTAGTCTAGGTACAAAAGTTTCGTTTGGAATAAACTTTTAAATTTTTTTACAATATTATAAAAGAAAAAATGAAATAATTATAATTTGAATATAAAATTTTATCTTATTAATTTTTTAACTTATTTTTATCTTTTAATAAGTTAAATTAGTCTCAACTATGTTACCAAACGAGAGCTATATATATATATATATATTTTTTTTTTTTTTTTTTTTTTTTTTTTTTTAGAGAGGATAAGCAATTACACAGAAGAAGATGCCTCAGACATCACCAACGCCATTAAAGAAGGAGGGACCTCCTCCATCCAAACACGAGACGAATCAAAATCAAAGGCTAACCTACTTAAACAATGAGCCACCGAATTGCCATCCCGACAAACATGCGACACCGACGAAGAAAGAAACCGCAAGAGGAGTTCTTGAGCTAGACCCACTAAATGACCATAGCACGATAAATTATCCGCCGTACCTTGAATTGCAGCCACCACATTTTGCGAATCACCTTCAAGATGAATATGTCCCAGCCCTAAATCACATCCCAATTGAAGAGCTTTTATCGCCCCCATAGCTTCCACACAATCAACATCCTCCATATACGAGATCCGCTCAACCATAGACGCAATAACTTCCCCATGACAGTCCCGAATAATAACACCAACCCCAGCACTGGCTTGGGCCTTCCTAACAGAGCCATCAAAATTCAGTTTGAAAACACCCTCACGTGGCACAACCCACCGACATTGATAATGTATACATAGTTCAAATGATTGAAACAACATCATCGTTTCATAAGTTGGGATAAATTTAGATTTAAATTTAAGAAAAGCTAAACTTAGGGTTCGTTTGGAATGTGATAAAATTATATATTTGTTAGGTGACAAATATGATAAAATTAGAATTTTAAAATTATTGGAATGACTTAATTTTTGGCATTGATAATGTATACATAGTTCAAATGATTGAAACAACATCATCGTTTCATAAGTTGGGATAAATTTAGATTTAAATTTAAGAAAAGCTAAACTTAGGGTTCGTTTGGAATGTGAATTGGCTTTTTAGCTTCTTGGCTATTTTAGCCTGGGGCTAAAAAGTCTTGTTTGGGATAGATTTTTTGACTTTTTTGACTTTTATAAGAGAAAAAAATGAAATGATTATAGTTTTGGATGTGACATTTTGTCTGGCCTAGTTTGGGAAAATGCTATTTTTGTAACTTTTTAGTTTTTTTGGCTAAAATATGAGGTAAAAGAAACTAGTATGTTTAAAATGACTTTTTGATTTTTTACAAAAATATGTGCAAAAAGTATAAAGAAAATGAAATCTTTAATTTTTTAGTATAAGTTATAAACTTTTTAGTTTTTTTAGTAACTTTTTGACTTTTAGACTAAAACAGGCACATGCCAAACGAGGCCTTATTGGGCTAAAAAGTCTATTTTGTCTTTTTGTGACTGTTTTAGTTAAAAAATTCGATTTTAACTTATGCCAAACGAAACCTTAAAAAAAATTATTTAAAAAACTAAATTAATGGACAATGTTCATTCGGGGTGTAATTTATATTACATTAATTTTAAACTTACACCATACATTTTATTTTTAGAATAATTTACAAAGTATAATTATGGATGCAAAGCATTTTTCATTATTTAATTTAATATTTCCAAAAGGATTTTTAATGATCTTTGAATAAAGAGATGATTATTGAAAAGTTCAAGGTAAGGAGGGCATAAGGTGTTAGGTTTGAAAAATGTTATGGATTTCAAATAAATTATCAAATTTTTTATCAAACTTGGGATCCTCACAAATCACTTGTGTGTGAGTCCCACACCTATGTGAGAGGTTTGATAGAAAATTTTATAATTTATTTGAAATCCCTAGCATAACTCATTAGGCTTTGTTTGATATCAAGGTTGACTTTTTAATTTTTTAATTATTTTAACATGAAACTAAAAAAATTCGTTTCGGATGAATTTTTTTACTTTTTTGAGTTTATGAAATAATTATAATTTAAATTTCACATTTTATTTTATTGACATTTTAACTTATTTTGTCTTTTTAATGCTAAAATAGCTACACAAAAAAAAAAAACACCTCTCAAACCCACATACCAAACGAAAGCTAGGTTTAGTGGATATTTTTTATTAGTGAGAGATCTACTTTTTGTGAAATAGTTTGGTAAAAAATCATTTTGTTTCTAATTTTACCCCTTAATTTATCTGTTAGCTTTTTTTATTTGTTGACTTTCGTTGACTATTTGTTCAAAAAAATTTCCTATCTGTTTAAATTTTTCTTATCCATTTAATTTTTTTTCCATTTGTTTTATTTTTTACCTTATCTGTTTAATTTTTTTATCTTTTCAATTCAAATTTCCTTTCTATGTTTAAATATTTACCTAAATAAAATTCTATCTGTCCAAATTTATTATCTATTCAAATTCTATACGTTTAATTTTTTATCTTTATTTGTTTGTCAACAACACAATCATCAACAAAAACAACAACAATCATCCAAAAACAAAATTCAATCTGTTCAACAAAAAAGAAATTGATCTGTTGAATTCAACAGATCTGGATCAGAAACCCATGGAAAATGGGGAGGAACAAGACCTGAGCTTTTTGAACAGATTTAAGCCTTTTTGAATAGATTTGTTCACTCTTCATATGAAAACCAAAAGCATAATCATAATCAAAATGAAAACCAAAACCAAAACCAAAATCATAATCATAATGCAGATCTAGTGTGTGTGTGTGTGTGAGAGAGAGAGAGATCACAAATTAGTGTGTATGAGTTTGAGATCACCATTACACTATGTCACTCACGCTCAGATTTGATGAGTGAGTGATACATACATATAGAGAGAGAGAGAGAGAGAGAGACGCCAGAGAAGACTTCTTCTTCATCTCCTTTCCCATCTTCCTCCACCTTCAGATTGTCCTCAACTAAGCCATCCATTTCCCTCGTTCACAGCTCCTAATCGGATGACCCTCTCAGACGAAGCTGAGACTCCCAAATGGAGACTGGAGTTGACGATGACCATCATCAAAGATCATAGATCTATTATACCTTAGGGCCTTCCGATCAACGCCGTTTTCCGACACCGATCTACAAAGAAAACAAGAAAAACAGATTAACAAAAAACAAACAAGTGATTCAGAGATCTGTACTGTGAAGATCTGGTGATGGATGATTGAAAAATGATAGAGGAGGAGCAATCGGAATCCAACGAGAGATTGAGACGACGATGGCACATGGGGTTGCTGTGACGGTGAGGCTTCGAAGAATGGCGGGAGGAATCACAGACAGTGCGTCGACCATAGAAGAAATAACCCTAGAATCGTTTCAATCGATTGAGAAAAGAAATCAAAGTTGTCGTCCCTTTCTCATCTTCTCTTTCTATAATCGGAACATCTCTAACGACACATATAGACTGTATCGATAGGGACGAGTTCGAGATTTGCCTAAAGAATCAACAGATCTGAAATGAAGAAGAACAGGAGAAGTGGTGGCCACGGCGGCGAAGGAGGATGAGAAGGATCGGAGGAGGATTGGGAGCGGCGAGCTAGGGGTCGCCATGGCTGTTGTTCGTCTCCACCGTCCGCCGGAGAAGATGTCCATCGAAATCCTAATAGAACACAGAGGAAGAGAGAGAGAAAAGGGAACACGTCCACCATGTGTCACACACACATATATACAGAGAGTAATTTGGTCATTTACTCTAGAAAAATTAGTTGGTGCTTTGGGACATCATGTGACGACACTCCGCACCAATCACAATACACCATACTCTTACCATTTTCTAACTATCTAACATAAAATTATAGATCTCAGTTCCTTTACCAATCCCAACACCCTTATAACACCACCTACAACACCAACGATCCTGTTTTTTTTTTTTAAATTTCTTAAAGCGGTGTATTGTGTAGTTGAGATTTAATGTTAAAAAATTGATGTGATTAGTCATTAAATCTCAATCACACAATACACCACTCTAAAAAACTTTAGAAAAAAAAAACTCTAGAGGATCCTTACTCCACCTCCAATGCCTAGGAGCAACCAACAACTTCTCCGCATGATGATATTCAACTTGAATATAATTATTAATTTTTATAATAATTTTTTCATGTGTTTAGGATTATAATTGATGATTCGGGAAAAAAAGGAAATTAATACCAGCTAAGGTTCTACGAACATCTAAAAATTTTCTTATCTACGAGACAATTATACGTAACATGTAAAATCATCTTTCACCGTTCACCAGATTCAGCATTAAATTTAAATTTAGTAAAAAAGAAGTGTTTTTTTGTGCTTTAACGGTTACACTAAAATGGTATCAAATTAAGAAAATATCAAATGTTTCAGCAAACTGAGGATGACTGGCCTCTTTCAGCAATTTACTGTGCATAGCCGTGGAGTTAGACTCACCGAATGACCGGCCGGATGTCTCCCGAATGACCACTTTAAGGAAAAAATTTGTAAAATTTTACATTAACAGGTCGACCCACAGGTCAATCCCAGTCGACCACCTCAACATCTTTTTTGACTCCATTTCCATTTTCCCCTGAATCCATTTCCATCATGTTCTCTTTCTCAATTCTCATCTCTAATCCACTCTATACCTCCAATTCCAATTCCATGAGTATAGGTTGAGCACCCAAGAGTTCAGTCTCAAATAGAAGATGAAGTCCATATTTCCATATCTATATTTTTATGTTCTTTTTGTTTTCAGTTCTGACTGAAATTAGTTTGATGGTGATATGTTGATTTGGAATTCAACAACAATCTTTATACATCCCACATTTTACAAATCTCTCTCTAACTATCAAATCACTCAATCTTCCAATTTTGTATTCTTGTTAACTGCATATGTATATATACGTATTCTTGACTAACAGCTGTTCAATCTTTTTCAATTCCTCAATCTTTCAATCTTCTTGACTAATAATTAAATTATGTAAAGATATATAATTTGTATATATACGCATTCTGAAGAATTCTCACTGTAAATATTCTCAAGAATTTTTATTTGAATTGAGGAAACAGAAATGAGGACCCAAAAAAAAATTTAATTTTGCTCTTGCCGGTCAACCCCTGGACGTCCTATGGTTTGATTAAAATTCCATTGGAGTGTCTCATATCAAATAGAGAAATTAGTCATATTTTTATTCAGATTTGATGAAATATTTAGTGAACCATTGGAGATGCTCTAAAACCATTTCAAACAAATTGTGTTATTTTAATCCTATCAATATTATATTTTAGTATATTATATTATAATATCAAAACGTTATATTTTGACATAATTGTTTAAACAGTGATCACCATAAAATTTACTGTCCCCTAACCAAAAAACATCTATGGTAAACCCATTCACCAGCAAATAAAACACCAAAAACAACAAAAGATCAACTTTTACGCTTGCACTTCAATGCATTGCGAGAAAAAACTCTTCATTTCACTTGCAATGTAAAAAATATATTTAATAAATAAATAAATATAAAAAAAAAAACTGCAGATAATAATTCTTTTCTATTGCAGGTTCTTTCTTTCTTTTTTTTTTTTTGGAAAACAAATACCATAAAAAAGCACAACGATGTTGGAACTCGTCCTCGATTTATTATATTTATGCCTTAGCCTTAGCAAACCATCCATAACAAGTAGAGCCCACCAGAAAGGATTTCTAAGCTAATGAGTTTTATAGATACATACAATAACCATCAATATTACTACACCATCATGTTTTTCTAAAATAGCTCATTTGACTCAGAATAGCAAGGGGGCTCCCTTTATTGCATAGGCATCTCCTCCAGACTAAGCACCTGTATGAGATAAATCAATAAAAAGTGGCACAATCTTTATATCATCAACATCAATGCCTAAGTATAATTACAAACCTTCTAGGATAAATGGTTTAAGTTGGTCAAGGGCGGGAGATTCAAACCGCTCACTAGATTTACCTTGGTCTTGCATGGGAAGCGGCGGTTCAGGCTGCTGGTTTGGTTTCGCCGAATCACTATCAAGAAGCTCAAGATGAAGCTGTGGTTTGATTTGATCAAGAGGCAGCGGCTCAAGCTGCTGGTATTTAGGCTTATTTTTCTCGAGGAGAAGATAAGTGGTGTAGTACCAAAACAACAGTATTCTACTTTGAGCCATCACTGTATCACTGATGCGACTTCCTCCAAAAGAGAGCCGCTCAAGTGCCTGTAAAAAGAATAAATAAGACATAGCTTAAAATTGATTAACATCAGAATCAAATATTGATAGGGGAATTTGCATGTAGGTCCTAATAAGTAAACTTATTGTCCAATAGGTCCTATAATAATTAATGACATTTTTCATTAAACACTATTAAAAACACATGACTTATTATTAATTTTCAACGACAGTTTAAAAATTGTCGCAAAAAA
The DNA here is from genome assembly GCA_036172215.1 of Camellia granthamiana. Classification (NCBI taxonomy): domain Eukaryota; kingdom Viridiplantae; phylum Streptophyta; class Magnoliopsida; order Ericales; family Theaceae; genus Camellia; species Camellia granthamiana. The sequence goes on along the minus strand of CM069904.1, from coordinate 147,147,905 downwards.
TGTCACAAACTATAAATTTTAGCAACAGTTTAAAAAATCATCACAAAAAAAATCACTAATTTACAATTTTTAGCGACAGTTTAAAAAATTTGTCACAAAAAAAAGTTACTAATTGTAAGCTTTGGTGACAATTTATAAAAATCGTGACAAAAAAGTCACTAATTGTCAATTTTTAACGACATATATAAAAAATCATTACAAAAAAATTATTTCTAGCATCGATTTTACTATGACTTATTTTCAATAGGACTTGATGAGAATTAAGTCCAACTATTATGACATTTTGATAGTTTATCCATATTCTATTCCTATTGAAACACAACCAAATAATCAGACAATCTTCTCTGCGTTGCTGAAAAATGTGTCAGCAGGCATAGACAAAATATATATATATATATATATTTAATTTGGAATTGACTGAGGTCTTTCAAAAATTATGCAACGTGCATGGTTTTGACTTGGAAGCCTCGATCCGAGTGGCCTTCAATCCCTAGAAATAATGATGATTATAACTAAATGCTATCTTCAGTGCAAACTCGATCCCAGTACTTTGGTACCATTAGTTGACAATCAAAATTTTCAACAGCATGCAATGGCAATTTCCCATAGTAATGATCAAATAAAGTAGATGTTTCAACCCGATGAATTAAACTCAAGTTGTTGGCTTTAGATCTTAGCTCAAATTCACACTGGTAGTAAAACCTTGGTTGCCTCAGAGCCTACATTGGTCTGAGAAATCTCGTGAAGTATAACAAAGTCCCTTTAAATGATCTAACCATATAATCAATAGAGAACCCAGAGTTTGGAGAATTAAATTTACGAAGACATATTCAAAGCCCAACCCTCATTTTAACAACTTGTCTGTCAGACATAACTTTCTCCTTGATGACATTATTTTTGTTTCATCTGTTGGGATAAACATAAAAGATTAAAATAGCAGGATTCATGTTCTTCACTCACCTGTTCTCCAGATTGTATATCAAACGAGTTCTGATGATCAAATTGAAGGCCACTAAATTCATTAATGCAAAGCCCTTGAAATGCCCTGAAAGTTCCAGAAAATAATATAATTTATATGGTTGAGGAAGAACAAAAGAACTATCAAAGATCATCATCGATTCAAGTTGCACAGAATTCATAACTAAATTTCTCATACATAGAAGAGTGAGAATGTACTTACCATCTTATGAGAGAAACACGTGGAATCCAGCGAAAGATAATCGGCGTGTTCTCTGCATTGACATAATAGCCTCCAAACACAATAAAAACTGTCATAAGAGATGGCCCTAAGGCCATTGCTGCTTCAGTGGTTGGAACCATAGCCCCCACAGTTAGGCCCATTGCAGATGCAGCAAAGGACTCCACTGTTACGATTCCGCAAAACTTTCCAAACCTAGAAAGTGAAAATTCCGCATCAGTACCTTCAAGTTTTCTGATTATAACCTGTAAAAGTTTCTTCTGCCATATACCCTTAATGTCTTGAAAGTAAAATTGCATATTTTCCATCCAAGTTAAAGTTTACCAGGAAAACCTAATAGAGTTCACAATGAAATTAGTTCTGAAGAGTGACAACTAAGAACCAGATAGCAAGCCATGGCTTATTTTTCAGAAAAAATTTAGAATCAATCAACTCAATTCAAGCCCTTACCAGGGTTGCAGCTACAAAGCAAAATCTGTAACAGATGGTCGCATGCTCAATAAGATTGAATTAAAGTATAGAGAGATTATTGCACAATTACATTAAGTGATGGGAGTGCTTCCCTGTAGAAAACTTGCTGAATGCCTGTGGGTGATACAAAGACAGTACACGGACTGAGGAGAGGGAGAGACAAAAAAAATTAATAAGAAAAGGTGAGAGAGAGAGAGAGAGAGAGAGAGACTTAAGATTAAATTAATAGAATTATCAAGTTACAATTATTCTTTATAAACTTGTCAACAGAGTGCTGCACGAAAAAAAATTCTAGCCCTAATCTTTTTCTTTCTTGAGCATTGGGCAGGCCTTCTACAACTAAGGTACTTCAAATTTGAAGCATCTTTTCTTTATAAGCCTTTCAGCACAATTCTGACCTTAAATTTATTTCCTGCACACTGTGCAGGCTTCTACTACTGAGGCACTTAAAATTGGAGGCAGATGTAAAGAGAAAATGAGCCTTATTTCAGCCCAAAAAAGTGAAATAAATTGAATTTTTTGTCCGTTTTGCCATGGCTTGACAAAAAGGACAAAAGCAATTTTCCCACTCAACTACTCTCCAACTAACAAAAAACCAAATTTTTTAGCATTTGCCAATAGCATAAGCTTTTTAACTACTTTTTCCTAGAAAGGTTTGTTAAAAAAACATTTCCAAACCTTACCTTAATGTTCTTCTGGAAGTAGCCAAAATAAGTCCAATCTTCATTGGATGGACATAATGCTGACAAATTACTAACTGATTAGATGTTATATATCTTATTTTACAATTTCTTTTGTTAGTTCTATGTCCCATATTTAAGCAAATGTAAAACAGCTTATATGATGTGGATCCATGCTAATTTTGTGTTCCAGGCATATATATTTTGGTTGACAAAGCAGCAAGTGTCATCAAATATCAACCCAGTAATTTAATATAGGACAAATCTTTCAATGAGAAAAAGACAGTTTTCTTATGAAATAAAATGATTATATACATGTGCACATGCACTGCTCATGTACATATAATGGATGAGCAACATTCAGGCTGTGTTTGGTGTGAGTTTCTAATCAATTTTCCTCTCTTATATTTGAATGCTATCTTTGGTTTTAGTTTTCAAAAATCAATTCCAATGCCACATTTGAAATCACATTCCAATGCATGTTTTTTTGAATTTTGAATTTGCGAATTGGGTCGTCCGACTGGTTGACCAGAACAGTTTTTTTTTGCAATTACAACCTATTATTTGAAAACAAAATTTTTTTATTTGTTTTTGATTTTTTAAAATATACAAAAAAAAAATTTAGATCGTTTTCAAACAAAACAATTAAAAAAAAAATTCGAACCAAATATACAATCAAAAGTAATTTTAAAACACTAGCTGAATATTTTTTTAATATTTTAAATAAAAAAATATTTTCGAAATATTTTAAATTTTTTTTTTAAAAAAATTATTTTTTTCTATAATTATTTTTTTGAATTAAATTTTAAAAAGAGTTTCATTATGAGTAGGACTGCAAATGAACCGAGTTGTTCATGAACAAACTCGGCTCAGCTCGTTTAGTAAACAAGCCGAGATCGAGCTCGAATATTAGGCTCGTTTAGTAAACGAGTCGAACTCGAACTCGCATAAGCTCGGCTCGTTTATTTTTATTTAAATTATATAATAAATATATTATTTATATATTAAATAATATATATATATAAATAATATTTTTTATTTAAAATAATATTAATAATATTAAAAAAAATTATCGAGCTGAGCTCGAATTTCATTAATATTAACGAGCCGAGCCGGGCCGAGCTCTAGCTCAGATCCTTATCGAGCTGAGATCGAGCTTAATAAGTAATCGAGTCGAGCTCGAGCTCAGCAAAGCTCGGCTCAGCTCGTCTCGTCTGTAGCCCTAATAATGAGTTTTGAATAGAATTTTCAATAGAGTTTTGAGTTATGTATTTGGTTATGAGTTATAAATTTTTCAATTAAATTTTGAAAACTCTTTTCAAAACTCATAACTAAACAACTTTTCTTATTTCAAAACTTTGTAAACTCTTTTCAAAACTCATAACCAAACAAATTTTCTTTTTTCAAATCATAATTCAAAAACTCAAAAAACTCAAAATACAACTCCACACTCAAATCATAATTCTAAAATTCAACCAAACGCTACCTCAATCTTCTTTCATTTTTTCTTTTCTAATTTTGTACAAATATATGAGACCAAATTATAACCACTGAATGGATAAATGCATCACCATCTTTGTTTTTATGAAAAAATATATATATTAGAACTTTCAATCATTCCTGTCTGTTGTAGTGCTGTCCTGAAAGCATAAAGTAGGCTCCAACTACCGAATATTGAGGAACATAAAATAGCATTTCCCAGTTGCAATTAAGATCAGAAAACCAAAAACTAGTAAAGTAAATCATTAGGAGAACTCACCTGGAAAATGTTGGATGAAGACGAGCCATGGGGTATAGAATGGTTCCAAATAGTAACGGAAATGCTGCTCCAACGGGGATCTCAGCAAGCAACTTAGAAAGCAGATATGGACCTAATGCATAAGACCCTTTTGCACGCTCTCTATCAACAATTGCACGTTCCTTGGGAAACACACCCCCTGTCTTTGTGAGGGAAGCCATTGCAGTATTTATAGCAGCAACCTAAGGGAGAAAAAAGAGGTGAAACCCAGATAAATGACCAAAGATCCTATTTTCCAAAACAAATTCATACGATATTCTAAGAATCGTAGTTTTGGAAATGAAGGCCTGTGGAAACATCTTTTCCTCATCTTGGAAAGAAAACAAAAAATTCAAATTTTCAGCAAGCAATTTCAACTAAGCATTTTCCCATGATTTATTTTTTTGTTAAAATTTTTAAACAAGTAATTGGCAGCATGAATAATAGCAGAAAAACTGCAGTGGACATCTATATCCAAGTCAACAATTTTATCCTTCTCATTTCTTTCATTATTATTGGTACTTTCACAGAAGTAACGACATTACATACCTGAAGCAATCCCATTCTGTCCTGTATTGAAGACTGAGATTTTCCCATCCTCCAGAAAACAGACCCAAAAATAATAGCTGATGCAATTGACATCCTTGCCCGAACTTTGTTTGTAGGCCCATCGCGAGAAGCCTAGTCATTCATAGGTGGCTATCAGATTGGAGAAGAAACTGAACCCATGAAACAATTTATAAGCATAAATTACAAAATTCAAGTACAGAACTGTCTGCAGCATTTCAGTAATAACTTAATGCGTTCTACAAGTGTACCACTGTACCACATGCATTGTTATGATTTTGCACTATTGGAAAGCAAGGATTTCATCACAAACAACAGGAAGAAAAATAGTCTAATGTTGCTAGAAGTCTTTAGGAAACAGAGAGGAGCAGGGAGGTGAGCAGTTAAGGAAGTGAATCATAAAAAGGAATTCAGGAAAGTGTAGCAATGCAAAGTTTGGCCCACTATCTTTTGAGCTTGCAATTTATTTAAAGGTGTTAAATAAATTGAGTCGCATTTACAGAATTACCTGCATCCATGCACGTTTGAGAAGCAGCCAGAACTGCCTCCACCAACCACCTTTCTTTTTGACAATAGTTCTCTTCCTCAAATTCATGCTGTTCTTAGAAGTCTCCCTTCTCACAAGAGGAGTTGCATATAGGATTGATGATGTTTGTTGTAAGAATGACTCAACAAGACCATCTATCCTTTTCTGGGAAGAGTAGACACTTTCAGCAGAACTATAGTCAATGGATATTAGATCAGCCAAAAATTCAGCAGGATTAACATGCTCTGGGCAACGATACCTGTTAACCATCAATCAGTCATTACTTTCAGAACTAGAAGTTACAAAGCAACAGATATCATGTGTATAATGGTAACACACTTGGATACGCACATCAAACAGCCTCAAATGTTATTTGGAGAAAAACACGTGGCACACGTCAGCAACATAAGGAAGACAATTCAGAATTTCTAGTTTAATATACTGCAAACTAAGAAGCAAGGACATAGAACTACGATACAACACGAACATGTTGACATGGCAATTTTCACAAAAAAAAAATTAGAGCAAGACACATGGGGGTTACGCACAAAATACATAGTTTTATATAATAATTAGATGTTCTATATGAATAATTCATTCAAAGTTAATTTAAAAATACAACATAACACTAATTTCTAAAGTTCAAATGAGGTATTAATAGGCATAAATAACATTGTTCTCCTTTATCATTGAATCCTACGTTATTTTTGTTTAAACCTGTGATGTGTTTCATGTGTTTCTAAGGCTCTAACAAATGGACATGTGCATTCTCTAAGCATCCAAAGTGTGTCAAGGTTTAAATTTTTAAAAAAATAATAGGACACATTTGGATGTGTGTACAACACATGTCAGAAGTATCGGATGAGTGTCAATGTCCAATACGTGTCCAACAAGGACATGACACAAAAACAACACCTTCTTAAAAGTGTCCGTATTTCGTACACTATAAGCTAATAACCGGGAGAAAGAAAAGAAAATCATTTTAATTGAAAAATTCTAAAGCTAAAGAATCTACAGACATCATTGAAACATTATTTACATCTTTTTGAATGTATACCCTCAAATGCCTTTGATAGAATGCTAGAGATGACACATTCGGAAAACCCCAGATGTTGGAATAAAGGTTTTGTTGGTTTGCTGTCATCTATATTGAATTTTTTAATAAGATTCTCCAGAAAAACAAGAAAAAGAGAATGTGCCTCATTTTGAGAAAAGCATGAATGATGGGCCTTTGATGATGTACGTTCAGCGAGCAACAAGTTCTCCAGACAGTAACCAAGAATAAAGTCAGATATAAGATTTGTTTACATATAATTTGCATGCAAGATTCTGTATGTAGATACATTATTCATAGTTGATATTAAAAGATATGATCAAACAGTTTTTGAAAGCTTTCTAATTCAATAATAGTATAGATAAAGAAATAACTTAGAAAATTTAAGCAATAAAAATAATTTTTAATTTAAAATCTAGCTCTACGCTACACAAACTGGACAAGGACTCAACTGCTAAGCAAACCCTTCAAGTAACCTCACAGTTATACAAACAATGAAAGTATGGCCAAATGATGAATTTTGTCCTGCTGACAGCTTGAGCTGAGTTTGATCAGCTGGCAAGGGCATTTTGTGCACACTGAATGTTTCTTCTTAACTCTCTTTTATTTCCTTTTGAAATTTTACTTTTAAGGAGTGGCCTCTTTAATAAATCTTTACCCAAGATTACAGATTCCAAAAGAAAAAATGAAAATGATTTTTGAGAATTTTAATATAACTACTGAGACTAAGATAACACAAATGAAAGAAATATAAGATAAATGAGTTTTAGATACCAACCCAAATTTTGAGAAGTATGCCAATGGTTCATCACGTGCAGGACCGGCATAAACAAGTGCACCTTCTGTCAGCAACACAATGTCGTCAAATTTCACATACACTGAGCCTCGGGGCTGGTGTATGGAACAGATTACAGTATGTCCATCCTGTGCAAGTTGTTGGAGTGTTTCCATCACCTTCTCTGCCTGGAAGGCATCAAGACCTGAGAGCAGAAGTGATTTTGTAATAGATGAGAGAAATTGAGGTTACTTGAATGGTCACTTATTAGACATCTATACAAGTCTACCCCCATCATAACACAATTTAAAGCATAAGGCATACCGCGTTCCCGTTCCCGTTCCACGTAAAGAAACAATCCATGTCCTAAGTAACAAATTTAGGCATTTGGATCCTCTAATTTTATATGATTCTTGAAGAAAAAGATGCTCACATTTGTAAGTAAATAAACATTTATACCTTCTCACATGAATGAGAAATATATATTCCACATTTTTCCTAAATCCCATTTAATTTGAATTAAAGTATATTTCAAATAATTTTCAACATCTAATCTAAAAATATTATATAATGTGTATTATAAAATATCTTATCTTAAAATGTATCCCCGTAACCATACCCAACTTTTGGATGCATATCCTAATATCCTAAGATTTAGCTTTAGAAAGATCTGCTGCTTGGACACAACATAGCATTCCAACATACCAAATCATCATCTGTATGTGGTAGACCAATTGAAAGATAATATCTGATATCTCAGTAAACAGAATCAGTCCTAAAGGCAAATTATGTAAAAAGAAAGCACGCCTACCAGTTGTAGGTTCATCAGCAAATATGACAGATGGGCTAGCTATAAGTTCACATGCCAAAGACAAACGCTTCTTTTCACCGCCACTGATTCCACGGACTTTTGCATCCCCAACACGGGAATCAGCACAACTGACCTTTTGAAGAAAAAGCACATAGCAGCCATGAGCCACCACCATAAGATAAAAGAAATCGTAAAAGTTCAAAAAGTCTTAAATTTAAAAGGGTAGGACAAAAAATACACTACTAACAGATGCAGTGAAAAGTAACTAATAATCACATTATTTCTGTAATAATCTGAAAGGCTAATGCAAGTGCATAAACCCAATTATTGGTTTAAAAAATCATTTTATGCATGAAGCTATAAAAGATTCAGCATTGAAGTGAGAATTATACTAATTGGAGGGAAACCGAAACAAACATCAGCCAAGGTCAGCATTACATGAGATATTACTTCTCCATAAAAAAAAATTTTGTTACGCACATGTTGATTTAAAAAAGAATGAAACAAGCTATGCACACCAACAAGAAGAAAGTCAAGCCATCATTACCAGGCCTAGTTTGAACAAGAGTTTGTTCACATATTCATCTCTCTCTTCCACAGAAGATATCTCCTGAAGTTGGAGTTCCGCAGCAAGAGACAATGTCTCTCGAACAGTCAACTGTGAGAAAAAAAGGTCTTCTTGTCTCACATAAGCAAATCTGCAATGACAATGGTTAGAAGTAAGTAGACACATAAACCATGCTTAAAAAAAATATTCCAAGTAATGTTTTGAGAGTTCTATCTAAGCCAAACATACTTATAACTTCTGTTTGAAATTGGTCGTCCATTGATCTCCAAAAGGCCCGATAAATGTAACCGGGGTGAAGCAACTATTTGGCCTGCCAACACATTGAGTAGAGTTGTCTTCCCTGATCCTGATGGCCCCATTACTGCAAGCAATCTTCCTGGTTTCGCCTCACCGGTTACATTTTTCAGCAAAAACCGCACCTACACAACCACCCAACATTGAAATCTTGTTCAACTCCGTGAACTCAGATTATTATTGCTGCAAGATTAACAGATTATACCAAACAAATTCACAAGCGCGACTATGGAATTTTCTAGGAATTACGTGCATAGAGCTATTGAAATTGAAAGAAAATGCATCATAGAAATTCCAATTATACTCTGTTTGGTTGCTGAGAAAACGGATAAAAAAAGAAAGGAAAATAAGGACAAAGGAAATTCAGAATCTTACTTACCAAACATGCATTTTCTTGGTTTCCAACGTCACTGTGTGAGAAAAACTAAAATCATGTCATCCAAACAGTTCAATTAGGCTCGGGTAAGGATACATACATACATACATAGATATCAGTCGCGTACTCGTGCACCTCTAAAATTCAATATATTCATTACCTTTTTCATACATTTTCTCAGCAACCAAACACTCTTTTTACAAAACCCTAGCTGCTTAATGCAAAATGTAGAGCTTGTATTGTACGAGAGTGAAACACTCACAGCTTTGGAGGATTTATTGGAGAAGGAACAGGTGATGTTGCTCCACCGGATAGTCACCGGATATACTTTCTCGGAGACCGGAGCATCGCCGCTGCCTCCATCGAATTCTCTGTCGTCGTCGTCCGCCTCGTTCGCCGGCAAGAGAGCAGGACCGGGGGCGGAGAACAGGCGGAGCAAGAGAGCCGCCGCCACGGCCGCCAGAATCTGACCCACACCGCCCTTTCCGCCAAGTCCCATCATCTGACCCACACCTTTCCCGCCACCAAACAGCACCATTATCTCCTTCTTCGTCCTCAGAGGAATCACTTCAGCTTAACTCTGCTGATTTTGTTATAAATTCCAGTATATTAATTAATGATATTGCCAAGATAAAGCCAAAATAAAAATGGGTAAATTTAAAATGCACCCGGACGTTTATCAAAAATATAAATTATCCCTTCATGTTTAGAAAATTACATCTTACCTTTTTAAAGTTTTCAATCACATAGCAAATCACCCCTTGCATTTAGGAGCGTGTGCAGTGCGATTTGGTACAATTTAAGAATAAAATTATAAATCAAATCATAAATAGAGGATTGACAAATAATCAAATCGTAACTTGAACGATTTAAGCTGTTTCAATTTATTAATTGATTAAACAAGAATCTTAATTAAGTATCAAGTATTTGCATAATATATAATATTAATTTTCATAATATTTTTCATATATATAACACTAATTTGTAACAAATTTCACCGCTTAAATTTCTCACACTGATTTTTACTTTGATATTTCATTAGAAATAAAAAGATTTATATGTATTAATTATAGTGGAGCGAAACGGTTTCGAAGACAGATTATAAATTTCAAATTTTGAATCAAACAAACCTGCAGTTAGCGAACAAATAGATGCAAACTGAACAATTTTAGTAGATTTTATAGTATTTGTGGAGACATAATTTTTGAATGACAACACGTGGCCGAGGTGCCACCGAAGTGCCAGCCGATGTGCCACGTGTCCTGGTTATGACGCCAAGATCATCTCGGCTAGGCCGAGGTTATCTGCGAAAATATTGAAATCCGAGATAAGCGGATAAGGGATAAGAGTCCTAGAATGAGAGAGAACTTCAGTTTGAGTAAAGATAAGACTCTTAGAGAGTTTATCCCAATCTTACTGGGAATCCAAGATTAGTAGTAATCCTAAGTCTATTGAAACTAGGCTTCTATTGGGATTAGATAAGTGTTGGCTATAAAAGAGAGCCACCCCCATGGGTCTAAGGTATGCTTTTTATGCTCTGAATAGTGAGTTAGGCACTTTTGCTATCTTTGAGAGATAACTGATTTGATCGTCGGAGTGCCCCGGGTGGACGAACCACCGTCGGAATCTCTTCTTTTTGTGACAGGTCGTTCGGGCTTTAATCTATTCTGCCAATGTTCTCCAGCTGAGTACTTAGTTGGCAGTGTAGTTGGAAATTGACACACACAATTTGGCGCCATTTGTGGGAAAGAAAAGAGAATAGATGGCCAATAATGGACAAAAGGAGAAGGTTGGGGACGACACCCCTACTGAGAATGGGAAACATATTGACCTTGACGTCGAAGAATACAACTGCAACGAAGAGACTCGTGATAAGAATCACGGAGGAAAGGACGTCGGCCAGGAGGGCGGCATACCGAAGAAATCACACCGGAGCGGGTATTATAACGAGGACGACCTCCAGGTATGGAAAGATAGATGCTTGCGGAGGGACAACGAGATGAAGAGAATGGCAAACAAATTGGTGGACCTGCAAACGGTCGTCAATTTCATGATGCAGAACAACGTCATGCAGCCACCGCTCCCGCTACAAGATACGCTGATTCCAGTGGCCAATAAAGGTGCCCAGAAAGGGGGAAAGAAAACGGTTCCTACAATTCCTCAGTATGACGGGACTAAGGGACATTCTCACCGGTCTTCACGGGAGGTTGGACATGGAGAATCCCAGAAGACACATCGAACAAAAGAAACCTGCACCAAAGAACAATGGGATATTTAGGGGAAAGAACTCTATTTCGACACGACCAATGGAAGGAGGTCCAAAAGGATTCACAATGACACTGGAAGTAGTACACCAAAGAGGGCTGGAGAATGATGCTTGGGAGTTGGAATTTACAAGCTAAGGTTGGTTTAACACTTGTTGAAATTTTAAAAATTTACAAGTTGAAATTAAACCAAGGTCATGTTTAACATTTGTTGAAATTTTAAAAATTTACAAGTTGAAGTTAAACCGAAATCATGCTTAACACTTGTTAAAATTTTAAAAATTTACAAGTTGAAGTTAAATCGAGGTCATGTTTAATACTTGTTGAAATTTTAAGAAAAATTTACAAGCTGAAGTTAAACCGGGGTCATGATTAAAGGAAGGAATGATATAGGTTCCATCACCTCAGGATGCCGAGGTAATAGAACCTAGGAGGCAGTTGTGGGGACATAATTTTTTAATGACAACATGTGGCTGAGGTGTCGCCGAAGTGTCGGCCGAGGTGCCATGTGTCCTGATTATGACGCCGAGATCATCTCGGCTAGGCCGAGGTTATCTGTGAAGATACCGGAATCCGAGATAAGCGGATAAGGGACAAGAGTCCTAGAATGAAAGAGGACTTTAGTAATTCTAAGTCCATTGAAGTTAAGCTTCTATTGGGATTAGGTAAGTGTTGGCTATAAAAGAGAGACACCCCCATGAGTCTAAGATATGCTTTTTATGCTCTGAATAGTGAGTTAAGCACTTTTGCTATCTTTGAGAGATAATTGACTTGATTGTTGGAGTGTCCCCGGGTGGACGAACTACCGCCGGAATCTCTTCTTTTTGTGACAGGTTGTTCGGGCTTAATCTAGTCTGTCAGTGTTCTCCAGTCGAGTACTTAGTTGACAGTGTGGTCGGAAATTGACACACACAGTATTTTAGATAATCCTATCTGCATTAATCAATTCTCAAGTGAAATTAACAAGTATATGATGTAAAGAATAATTTTTTTTCTCCAGCAATACCTATATTATAATTTATGAAGTTAAATATTTTTTTTTCCTATCTCACATTTTTTATTTTTCATTTTCTTTCAACTAATAATACAATTTTGTTCAACCATTGCATTACTTTCTTCCAGTCTCGATTAGTACTATCGTCATTATTGTTTACAAGCATTTGATATATCATCGAGAAAGGTTAGTAAATATTGTAATGCTGTTGACTGAAGAATGTAATGAATAATTAATAAAAATATAAGTAAAATAATAATTTTATTTTAATATTGGAGGGTATTTAAGTAATTTTATTTTTTATATTACATCAATTGAAGAAGACGATAATGTATTTGTAAGAATACATAATTTTGACAAATTTCAGGGAGTAGTTGTAATTTACCCATTAAAAAAAGATATTGCTAAAAGAAGACTACGTCGCCAAGATTTTCCGTGGCAAAATTCTTTTTGATTTCACGTAAAATCGTAAAGTTTCGTAAATTTGTCAAAGGTGGCTGTATTCGTCTGACGCGTGTCCTATTGAGGATAAGATGGGTTTGGGCTTTGATCAAAATATTTGGGCTGCTCCGTATTGCAGGTTTTGTTCGGTTGGGCCGATCCCTTCAAAACCCATAACTAGTCATTTTAGTAATATTTAAAAAAATCGAACTGGTGAACGAATTAAAAAAGAGATTGATTGGACGAATTATTGATTTAACCGTTAGATTGAACCGGAATCAAATCACGACGTCATAAATATATTAAATTTATATTTAAATAAAAATATAAGTAATAAAATTATAAATTAAAAAAATTAAATTATCTTCAATATTTCTCCTAATATAATATATTTTAAAATATTATTAATTTTAATTTTGGAAGAGAAAATCAAATATTCAATATTCTCTCCATATGATTTTAATTCAAATAATTTGATTGAAAGAAGAGCAAAAAATTTGAAAGGATATCAAAATTTCAAGTCTCTGTTTATTAAATTTGATTGAATCCTACATGGATTTCTTTAAATTTTTTGAAAGATTTTTTTTCTTATTAACAAATAGAGACTTTCACAATAATTTTAAACTCTCAATGAGATTCCTTATAAGAGGAAACTCTCGAAATAAATTTTTTAATTAAAATTTTCTTTTATATATATATATATAAAATAAGAAAGAAAGAATTTTTTTAAAAAAAAGAAGTTATTTGGTCCATAAATAGGCATTTAAATACTGGGAGCTTCTATTTGCACACACACCTTCCCCTCTTTACACATCTTTTATTGGTTCGGAAGTTGATTTCCGAAAATAAACAATTGGTTCGGAAGTTGATTTCCGAAACTAAATAACTTGTTCGGAAGTTGAGTTCCGAATGTTTTTCAATTTTTCGACAATCAACTTCCGAATGTGTTTATTTTATGTCCAAAATAGTAATTTCACTTAAAAATAAAATTAAAATAAAAATAATTTTTATTTAGTGTGTGTAAAAAGAGGATGAGGGATGTGCAAATAGAAGCTTCCTTAAATACTTTGTCTATAAAGACAAATTTAGATAAAATGACCAAAATACCCCCCCCACACACATATATATATATATACACACAAACCAAACCTTGTACTAACAAACCATATATCTCTCTCCCTCTCTCTTTGCTCTTCGTTTTTGACTTTTCATCGATCGTCGTCATCAACCTCTTACTCTCGCATTCACCTCACTCGTCGCCCCTTTCTCCACCATGGTTGGTCGACTCTCTCTCTCTCTCCCCTTCCTTTTCAGATCCCCATAGCAGCAGTGGAGATCGGAGTGGTGGAGTTCACTACTAGAACTCTTCAGGTAAAGTTCGCATCACCGACGTACATTGGTACATGACTCTCTTCTGGTACGGTGTCCTCATTTCCCACTTCCTTCCTTGACTCGCTCCAACCACCTCCAAGATGCTAGTTCCAACTTCGGCTTTTTCTCCTTAGTCAGATCGAGCTCTACTAAGTATATCTTCCTTCACTTCCTCTCTTCGCATACGCAACAACATATATATATATATGAGATTTTATATTATTATTTTTATTTTTTCTTGATTCCATAGACTTGGAGATAAATGATGAGTTAAAGTTTGTTTTTTAGGTAGCAACGAAATGCTAAGAATCACTCTCACATGAAGCCCGTGAACTTGACATTTATCCCTAACTCCAAACATATCTGAGATTTTCAAAAAATTAAACAGATAAAAGACAAATAGGTTAAAAAAATTAAATAGATAAAAAAATATTTTAATTTGAATAGATAAAATTTATACAAATAAAAATTTGAATAGAAAATAAGCGCTCAGATCAAAAGTCTAATTTTAAATTTTTATTTCTCAAAAATTTTGTTTATAAGAACGTACTTTCGCACAATAATCAAACTATCCTCCATATATATATATATATATCTTGTTTCCAGATCAAAACTCTAGTCGCTCCCAAATTGGTGCTCCTCTCTCTCTCTCTCTCTCTCTCTCTCTCTCTCTGCAGAGCAGAGTCTCTTTCTCTCTCCTTCCCGACAGCGCCTCTCCATTCCCTCACCACCGCTTCCGCCACTCCACCACTCCACTACCTCTTGAGTTCAACCACCACAACTCTGCCACTACCACCGCCTCTCTCTCATCTGCATACTGTTGCCCGCGACGACGGTGGCAGAATCTCTCTCTTCTCTTACTCCATGCCGTCGCCTCTTCCTCCGCCACCGGCAACTAGCACTGCCGCTGCCACCTTGATTCCTCCGTCGTTTCTGCCGCTGTGGCGTACATAAGCATGGGAAAGCACACAGAACACCGACTTCCCCAGCTACTTCATGGAAAAGCAGAGTTATGGTCTCCCTCTCTCAGATCTGACTTCGAGGAGAAGCAGAGTTGTGGTCTCCGTCGCTCCTGTTTGATCAACATATTCGATGATCGACAACTTGGAAAATCCCCTAACTTCAAATGCCCTGGTGTCATAGCCGAACCTGTTGGGATCGGGGATCCCGCTCAAGACCTTATAGAAATTATAACAACCAGAAAACACACACCCACTCAGAAAGAGACACAATATTTAACGTGGTTCGGCAATAATGCCTACGTCCACGGGAGAGTAACCGTTTATCATTTATGGAGAGATTACAGAAATATTACAGAGGAGAAACTCACACTATTCTCACTCAGCCATTCCCCCGTCTCCCTCGCTCACACCGAGGGAGACGGTTTTCTCTAATTCACATCTCTCACTCTCTTTGTTGTTCTTGCTCTCTTACTCACACTTTCTTCCTCTCCCTTCTTCCTCTATTTATAGATATGTTTGAGAAGAAGAAGGAAGATGGCAGCAGCAAGAAGTGGCTCTCCCACTTCCTCTAGTGGATTCTCTAAGTGCTCCATTCTCTCCAACAATGGAAGCTCCATTATTGGTTCCAACCACCCCACTCCATTTGGTGGGTGTTCCACTCTCTTTAGTGGGTTATGCAACTCACAATGGATGATCCAACAAATCACCCCCTCAACCCTTGTGAGGTGATCCACTGCACACACTGCTGCTAATCTGGTTATGCCCCAAAAACTAACAGAATCTTTATCTCCTTACTGAGACGCTGCATCCCCTGAAGCTAGAGATAATACACCAGAGATACAAGAGGATGAGGGAATCCGACATCCTCAACTCAACTCACACCACTCTCTGATTTGGAGAGAGCCTCTGCTCCTATCTCCCACAAATCTCTTCCACGCTTCCTGTCTTGGATGTCTTCACCTGCTATGCTTGAACTGGCGTAACCAAGATATCCGACACCCCCTGATTGGATGTCCTGCACCCCTTGCTGAGATGCCCTTGACTGTCATGCCTTATCTCTTTGCATGACTAAAACTGGAGCAACAGAAAACTCTTCATTTGTCTAGTCAAAGTTCCTGGTTTTCTTTGCTCGGAGTTTCCTCTGAACTATCAGCCTTTGCCATCTGCACTTCTGAACAACTTCCTAGCGTTTCCATATACGCTCGTTGTCTGTGCCTTTGCAATCCCTGATTTGCTGTCCAGTAGATTGATGGTTGACAGTAGCTCCATCTGTCAAAGCATCGTCAGCTATGCACTTCCTTGCATAGGGAACACGGGAGCAACTAGAAAATTTCAGAGTTTGACACATCAACATCCTCAATTTTCCTTGCTCGGAGCTTATTTCTTTGAACAACCAGCCTTTGCCTCTGCACTTCAGAACAACTTCCCAACGATCTCATACGCCCGTTGTCTGTGCTGCAATCCCTGATGTTCGGTTCTGTCTCACTTGTACGTCCGTACTGATGTTTGACAGTTAGCCCTTCTGCCAAGACAACTTCCACCGATCTGTACAAGTTACCACTATGCAACCCTGTGCATAGTGCTCGCACCCATGGCTTCTGGTCTCCCTACGTCGAGCTCGCCTTAGAGATCTGCATCAACTCTATCCTCTGCTGCCATGGAACTTAAGAAACCACCATAGAGAAAAAAAAAGGACTTGCCACTCATTGGCGCGCACTCTTGCGTTTGTCTCAATTTCTCTGTCTAGAAGTTCCTGTGAACTTTCAACAACCCGTTGCTGCACACTCCTCTGGCGCCTCTGTACGATACTCTACCGTACCCTTGCACTACTGCACGTCTGCATTTGTGCCCCTGCGCTTAGTATGCTCCTCTGCAACTATTGTTCTCCATGTCCACATACCACCAGTACTTACTCGTATACAGTAGCTCCAACAGCTACAGCATTTCCCTAAGCCTGAACTGGTTGCCAAATCATCTATCCGTCGATGAATGGTCTTCTCTTCTGATTGAACCAGATCCTCCGATGAACTCCGGAGATAATCATCTTTGCAATCCTCTGATCGCCCCTGACCAATCCTGATCTCCCTCGATCTGCCATTTGATCATCAAGTCTGGTCTGCAATCCTCTGATCGCCCCTGACCAATCTTGATCTCCCTCGATCTGCCATCAAGCCTGATCTCCTCTGGCCTTCAATGATCTATCTCGAGTTGTACCTGGTTGTCCAATCTGGTTAGAATCTACCCATTCTAACCTCTTCAGTGACTCCGCAGCGTTCCACAATATCCGGCAACCTCCCTCCGAGTATTAAAGATGACAAACTCCCATGTTTTAACAATCTTTAAAAAACCGTTCATAATTTCACCATTCTGACCTCGCGGTTGCGTCCGGAACGGTCCGATTAGCTAGGACCAACCTTTGCTGCATTTCCGGGGACCTCACTGAAAA
The DNA here is from genome assembly GCA_036172215.1 of Camellia granthamiana. Classification (NCBI taxonomy): domain Eukaryota; kingdom Viridiplantae; phylum Streptophyta; class Magnoliopsida; order Ericales; family Theaceae; genus Camellia; species Camellia granthamiana. The sequence goes on along the minus strand of CM069904.1, from coordinate 147,130,330 downwards.
ATATCCCCGAAAGCTGGGCCACATCACAATATTCTGAAAATTCTGGGCCAAATTACAATTTTCAGAAGTTCAGGGAATATTCTGTGTACCAACAGAATATTCCGTCCACTGCACCCGATGCCGTCCGTCCCTTCAATCTGCCTTCTATTTACAGAAACTCTGTCTCCAAAATCTGACCGTACAGATGTGTCCGGAATACTCCAAATAGTCTGAAACCACTATTGGATCGCCAAAAACGGACTCCAAATGGCTTAGATCAAGCCAAAACATTTTGTACGCCTCAGATCTGCGGCTGCACCATAGCCGCGAAGCACCGGATCCATTCTCCATGCGGCTGCACCTTAGCCGCGTAACCCAGGATCCCTCATCTGTGCTGCTGAAGTGTCGGATGACGTGGCACCCCTTTCCGACGTGGCACTGACATGGGCCGCCACGTGGCGATGACGTGGCCGGGTGACGTGGCCGACACGTGGCATCCTCTTGCTGACGTGTCGCCACGTGTCTGATGACGTGGCATGCGCGTGCTCCGAGCGCGTGCCAGACACGCGATGCCCCTCCCACTCGTCTTCTTCCTCTGCGCGCGCGTGTGGCGCGTGGCCGCGCGTGCGCCGACGCGCCGGTTCATCCAACGGCGCGTGGGGCGCGTGCCTGCGAGTGGGCCTCACGCGCCACCTTCTAGGGGCACGTGACGGCGCGTCTGTGCTCCGATTGGGCTCTGCTTTGCATTTCTGGACTCCTCTCGTCGAGCCCTTGCTCCTGGTATGCTCAAGACTCGATTTCGAGCAATTCGATTTCTGGGCAGATTCGGATTTTGCACTGTTTTGGTTCCGAAACGCCACCGACGAGGCTCTGATACCACTTGTTGGGATCGGGGATCCCGCCCAAGACCTTATAGAAATTATAACAACCAGAAAACACACACCCACTCAGAAAGAGACACAATATTTAACGTGGTTCGGCAATAATGCCTACGTCCACGGGAGAGTAACCGTTTATCATTTATGGAGAGATTACAGAAATATTACAGAGGAGAAACTCACACTATTCTTACTCAGCCATTCCCCCGTCTCCCTCGCTCACACCGAGGGAGACGGTTTTCTCTAACTCACATCTCTCACTCTCTTTGTTGTTCTTGCTCTCTTACTCACACTTTCTTCCTCTCCCTTCTTCCTCTATTTATAGATATGTTTGAGAAGAAGAAGGAAGATGGCAGCAGCAAGAAGTGGCTCCCCCACTTCCTCTAGTGGATTCTCTAAGTGCTCCATTCTCTCCAACAATGGAAGCTCCATTATTGGTTCCAACCACCCCACTCCATTTGGTGGGTGTTCCACTCTCTTTAGTGGGTTATGCAACTCACAATGGATGATCCAACAGAACCCTCCATCAACGGCATCAGTGTCTCCTCGAAGATCCTCATGCTTCCGGATCTCACTGACAACGGCTCAGGATTGTGATTTCCCTCCCCTCTCTCTTTCTCTCTCTATATATATATATATATGTTTCATAGATACAACCGCACATATCTGGCTCTTTGAGACCTTTGGGTTTTGATTTTCCAGATCTAGCTTCTAGATCCAGATCTTTGTATGGAAAGAAGACATTGGTTGGAGATACAAACAGAGTGTTGGCATAGATCTGTTGATTCTCTATTTGAATTTGTAATTAATTAATTAATTATTTTTGTTATTGGATTTGTTGATTCTCTATTTGAATTTGTAATTATTTTTATTTTTATTTGTTGTTATTGTGTTGAACATCTGCAGATCTTCGACAGATATAGAAGAGAAGAGAGATAGATAGATGGACAAATAAGAGACAGATAGGCAGATAGTACTACTGTTTTAATTTTCTTTGGTTGGTTCTGATTTTGGATCGGTTTGATCCTGTTATGTACACAAATCTTGATGTTGATGATGATAAACAGATAAGATTTAGTGATGTTATTGTTGATGAACAGATAGGATTTGTTGTTATTGATGATTTTTTTTGAACAGATGAGAGAGAGAGAGAGAGAGAGAGAGAGAGAGAGCACACAAATATTTGACTAGATAGAAATTTTTGAACAGATAGGATTTGGTTTGGCTTAATATTTCAACTGATAGAAAAAATTAAAAAATTAAACAGACAAAATTTTAACAAATAAAATTTGAGGAAAGAAATTGAACATATAGGAATAAAATTTGAAGTGAAAAGGTCATAAAATCGAACAGATGGGGAAAATTTAACAGATAGGAAAAATGTGAACAGATAGAAAAAATTTGAACAGAGAGGGAATTTTTTTGAACAGATAAGAAAAAAATTTGAACGGATAGTCAATAAAATTCAATCGATAAAAAAAAAGTCAACGGGTAAAAAAACAAAATGTCTTTCAAAATTAATAAAAAGACTTTTCACCAAATTATTTTACAAAAAGATGGACGTCTTACCAATAAAAAATATCCACGGTATCTGATGCTTTAAACACTCTAAGTTGGATTTTATCACCAATTTCTCATAGAAAGTTGTTTAAATTTGGATTTTATCATCAATTTCTCATAGAAAATTTGTACAAATAAAATTTAAACAAAAAATTTGTATAGATAAAAATTTAAATTTCATAGCTAGATATTCCAACAGATAGATTTTATTTGGATAGAATATTTGTACATATAAATTATATTTGGATAGAATATTTGAACATATATGGAAAAAAGATTTGACTCTGCAACAATTAGCTTGGACTTTCCAACCATTAACCCTGCAAAAAAGAGTTAGAAAATATCAAAAAATATCCAAAATTTGTAGTTTCATCAACTTGGCCAGTTCGTCTAACAAGTGTCTGGGTCATCCAGTTTGGCAGTCTAATTGTCGGTTTTGTCGATTTTCTCTAAATAGGCTAGTTTTTGACTTGGATGGATTTATAAGGTATATTTGAATTGAAATCCGGACAATTCAACCGTTTAAATCAGTTGGTCCAGTTCGATTTTTAAAATCATGGTAGGAAAGACTTGTGCACTCAAAAAAAAAAAAAAAAAAAAAAAAGAAGTAGGAAGGACGGACTAGGGGGAGAAAGTAAATTGTATTGCTTGTACTGCAAGGAAAAAAAAGAAAAGAATTATAGTTAAATTGTTTCATGATTAATTTTATTATACAAATTCAATGTTGGGCAAACTTTACTTTTCCCCACTATGGTTTAGGCTATGTGCGGATTACTCCCCTCACTTTCAAATATAACCACATAACCTCCTTGTAGTTGATGAAATAATGTGCACCGTTAGCTTTTCCGTGTATTCTAACCGGCTGTGTAGTGCACGCGAGAGTGGTGCGAGTGGGCATGAACTGATGATGTTCTCTCGCAATAAAAAGATGAAAATGCCCCTAGGGTTAAACATAAAAGTTTACCTTGCTTTTTATATTACTTCGTTGCTTTATATGTTGAGTTGCAGGTAGTCTACCCAGAAAAAATGTCATCTTCAAGCATTGGAGGTGGAGAAGGACAAATGTTGAGGTTCATGAATAAGAAATGCCGTTGTGGGAGAAAAACAGCCATTAGAATCGTGGAGTCTAAGAAGCCTTCAAAAGGTAGGTTGTACTATGTTTGTGAAAATGCAGGCTTGGGGGGTTGTGATTTCTGGGCTTGGTGCAACCCAGTTGGATATGCTTCCATCTATGGAAGAGATGAGATTGATGATGAGAAGCCAAGAGTTGAGGAAGGTGTGCAGTTTAATAGAAGACTGATGAAGTTGGAGATGAAGATGGAGGCACTGACCATGATGATGAAGACATCGATGGTGGTTTTGCTTGTGTGTTTTATTTCCACCATGTTAATGTTCAGCGTGAAATGAATTTGTAAGAATTTGTAAGATGCTTTATGTACTTAATGTATGTTTGAAAGAAATGAAATTATGTTTATGAAACTTGTGATTTTTGTATTTTTTTTTTACTGCAACATGATTTTTGTATGAATTTTTTACTACAACATTGAAAATTATTCCAACAAATTCATAATTTGTTTTACTAGAAAAAAATTAACCCTGCTGAGTTTAATTAGAAAAAAAATCAACTCTGCTGAGTTTAATTGGAAAAAAATAAACAAATTCTTAATTTCTTTTACTGGATTCCAATGCAAAATATATAACCAACATTTCCAACACAAACAATGTTATTCGATACCAAAAAAAAAAAAAAAAGACTGAGATTCACAATGCTATTCAATACCAATCTATTTACAGAAGTATGCCGACAATACTAATCCATTTACAGAAGTATGCTGCATTTGAAAACCATCCTCAAAAACTATAACTATAAATACAAAACATAACTTAAATACAAAAACCATAACTCTAAATACAAAACATAACTCTATATACAAAAACCATAACTATAAGTATTGTTTCATTACAAAAACCATAACTATAAGTATAGTCTACTTTGACCCAGCTGCTAGTTCTTTGTGCAGTTTCCTTGCTTTGATTGTCTCTAGTACTGAAGTTACTGAAACAACATGTCCTTTGATATTAGCATTCAGTCCAGTTCTTTTAACATTGACTGCAGATGTAGATGCATTAATTGGTCCTTTACCTTTACCCCTCCCACCAACTGTGATTTCAGGTCCTTTGCCAGGACCACTTGATGCCTTTCCACTATGGGTTGGTAGTTTTGTGGGCTGCAACAACATTTTCAATTAACAAACTAAAAAGTTACAAAATTAAAAAGTTGGTTATATAAACAAGTGAGTTACCTGAGTGGATGACCTAGTACTCCTCCTCTTCAGTCCAATAGAAATAGTACTCATTGGTGGCTGAGATGCTGTTTGGCCTCCTCTTCTATTTTGGATGTTACTGGACATCTGAGGCAAAAAAATTTCCGGTTAGTTTCCTACTTGAAGTTACAAGTCAACATTAAAAGTTGGTTACCTCATTTGATGGGATGTTTGTTGATGGAGTAGGAGTAGGAATAGGAGTAAGAGTAGGAGTAAGAGTAGGAGTAGGAGTTAATACAGGTTGAGATGATTGCTCAGTAGTACATCTCTGCTGCAACAAACAAATTAAGTATACAATAAATTAAGTATACAACAAACAAATAACAACATGTGTACAATAAATGAATGTACAAGTATTCACTAACCTTCACCAATTTGGACTTAGGATGCAGTTTGTTCTTGCATGACCTCTGATTGTGCCCCTTCTGCAAACACTTAGCACATGTGACATTGATGTTCTTCCTTGATGCCTTGTGTGGATTTCTTGGCTCATCTGCTTGTCTGTTTCTTTACTTCTTTGGTCTGCTTGCTAATTTCTTTGCTTCTGGTGGATTCAATTTCTGGCCACCTTCCTCATACTCATGCATGTTTGGAACTGGGTGTATTATGAATGCATAAGTATCTAAGTACCTAGACTTGCTTTAATACTCATGCAGATAGGCTTTTGGCTGCTCATGATTGATTTGAATTGCACTGATGGCATGACTAAAAGGCAAAATAGACAAATCCCATCTCTTGAAACTGCATGTCCTAGTACTTAGGTCCACTATGTACCTCCTCTGAAAATGATCAACCTCAAATTCCAATTGTCCACACCAAGTTGCAAAGCAGTTCCTTGATTCCACCTTCAACTTCTCAAGTTTGTCATGAATATTGAGACAAATTTCACCACTGTATTTTGCCATTCCAGCCTTTTTAACTTGAATCCTTTGCATCAATTTCCTTCTGATCCATTCAAACATGGAGATTATTGATAACTCTCTAGCTTCTAGAATGTAAAAATTGAATGACTCACTCAAATTGTTCACAAGGATGTCACACTTGTTCCTTGGAGAAAAATGTGACCTTGGCCACAAAGCAGGGTCAGTCTCCCTCAACCACTCCACAGCCATCTTCCTATTTCCAGTCTTAGGATCATCTTCTTCAATCTTCTTTATCCAATAATTGAATTCATGCACATTTCCAGTTGATGCAGCTTTCCAGAACAGGTCTTTCAACACACAACCACTATATTTTGTCTTGAAGTTACTATACATATGTCTCAAGCAGTATCTGTGATCTGCAGTAGGGTATAACTCTGCAAATGTTTCAACCAACCCCTTCTGTCTATCTGATATAAATGTCCACCCCATCTCCTCAACACTCCCAATATCACTCATCAATTCCTGAAGAAACCAAGACCAAGAGGCTTTACATTCTATCTCAACCAAAGCCACTGCAAATGGGAAATTTCATTCCAACTACAAGTTTGGGATCCTTCATCATCTCTTTTTTGTATTCTGGGTATCCAGCATCATCTGCCTCATCTGATGACCCTTTAAGACTATTCAATTCATAATCATCATCAACATTTGAATACCAACCAACATCACCTGGTAGATTAACTTTAGGTGGTGGTCTTTCAGTTCTTCTGTGTGAGGTTTCATAAAAAATGTCATCATTTGGACCCTATAGGTTTTCATACAACCAACTTTGGTCATCACTTTCCTCTGCACTATCCTCAGAAGTCTCAGTATCACTATATTCTTCACTAACTATGTAGTCCAAGTCCTCAGAATCATCACTACTAGTTCTCTCTTCATCAGCCAAAAATTCAGTCTCTCTCTGTGCACTGTCACTCTCATTAGCCTTATTACCTTCTACAGACTCAGTGTCAGTAGTATGCTGCAACCCCTCCTCATGTTGTGTATCATTATCCTCATGTTGTGTATCACTACCCTCACATCCCTTACCCACATCCTCACCATCAACTACCTCTGCACTATCATCTGAGTCATTCCCAATGTCATCAACTATAATGTCAATATGAGACAAGTTTATATCAATAATGTCTGTGTCAATACCACATATGGCATTACCACCCTGTTCTGTGTCACCACCACCTATGACATTACCACCCTGTTATGCACCATTGGGATCTGACAATAACTCACCATCAGATGACAAAACCATAATAGGATCTACACTCTTTTCTACATAAACTACTACATAATCCAAACCCTTATAAGCCTCAAGCATTTTCATCACATCAGCATCACTGTACATTACTTTCAACCCAACATCTAAACTATAACCAGGCCATGTATAGTACATATCTATGTTTGGTCCTTTTCCACCAACTAGGTCATAATAAAGGTCTTTTAACTCAAACATAGACATTTTGTCAAGGTTACAATTAATTATTTCATTCACCCTACCACCCTCATAAACAACATGTGGATGAAAGACAAAATGGTCCCCATGGTGCACTTGAACAGTTATGAACTTGTCTAACATTTTCAACATTCACTCCTAAAGTAGAAAAGACTTTCATCAATGCATTTTGGGACCACAACCCACAACCCTAAACAAAGATATAGTCATGCATGTAACTAACATAAACTAAAATAATAAATAATCCCTAATCCTCGAACAGATCACACAAAACAGAAACATAATATAAAAGCATAAAGTAATAGAATTAAAAAACCTATTCTTCAGGCATAAAGTTAAAAGTTAATTGAAGAAAGAAACAAACAAAGTAATAAATTGAGGATTAGGGATAAACTTCACATTTTCAGTGCATACCCCACACAAAACACAATGACAATAAACAAACAAAGTAATACGCTCACATCATTCATTACAAATAAACAAACAACCATAGGGGACCACAGTATATGAACTTTATATATACAAAAAACCACCATAGCAACAGGATATGAACAACTGCATTGCACACAGTGCCATGACAAAAAGTTAACCACTAATGGTATGAAAAAGGGAGGCACACAAACCCTAATATACAAAACATACATGATCACAGTATACAGCAACAAAAAATACATCAACTAACATTTTATATACATATATATATATATATATAAGCAAATTGAACCGAATGAAACCCAAAATAAAAAGCAATGATCGAAAAAATACCTTACAACTTATTCTTCGTGAACTTTTGCGCTTCGTTTGCTTCATAAATCTCCAAATCAGTGACAATCGAACAATTGAAGCGCTACTTTCTCAAATCTATACACTATTTCGTTCGATTGAAACTCTAATCTGTTCAATCGAACAACCCTAATTTGTTGAATCGTTCAATCGAACAACCCTAGTTTTCTTTACTTTTCTCTTCTCAGATGCACGACTTTTGGAAGTGAAACTAGTAAGCAAACTCCGACATATATATACAAGGGCAAATTGGTCTTTTTACGTCTGTCATTCACGGTGTTAACGGTGCACATTACTTCATCAACCACAGAGGGGTTATATGGTTATATTTAAAAGTGAGGGGGATAATCCGTACACGGCCTAAACCATAAGGGGGAAAAGTGAAGTTTGCCCTTGAATGTTTTTGAGAAAATTTAATAAAATAGTGAGTTTGGCGTAGTGATTATATAGTATCACTTTGTGATGTCTCTTGTGAAAAGAAGTTTGATATTTGTGTAATTTTAATTTTGATTATTTCATCTAAATTTTTGTTAGTTTTATTTACGTGTATAATTTAAAAAACTAACAAGTATCATAAAATTATTAATTTTAATCTCTAATTTAGAAAAAATTACCCAATTAAAATTATATTTAAAATTTAAAGATCAAATTATTCAAATTAAAATAAAATTTGAGTAAACTATAACCATAAAAAATGTAATTAGTGTAGAGCTTATTACAAAAGTGTAGAAGCTCCTTTCTATACCGACTACCATTTTGAGAGCCTTTTTTAAACTTTTAAATTTTGAATTTTAATGTTTATTTATTTATTGGGATATGTAGATTATCCTAGATTAGATCACACGAACCAAACTGAGTTCGTAAAATCCAAACAAATTTTCTGAAACAAGATTTATGCCTGGTAATTTGTAGAAAAGGCCTGGTTTGTTTACTAGATAAAAGTCGAGTATGACAGCGAGACTGGATATAACATGAGTGGGTGTCAAATATTTTTTTTGTCCCCTTATATTTCGTATTTAGTTACTCCAGATATAGAAAATCTGGATAGTATATAGTGCAAAAGGATGATATGCAATACCACCTCCATGATATTATATATTTTCACTGTCGAATATAGCTCATTTTTTTATCAAAATGTAAAAAATAATTACTCTCATCTTATTAAATTATTATCTTTAAGTATTACATATTTCTTTCAAACTTTCATATCCCATCCGAATAATCAAACGGTCCTACGAGTTAGCCCTTCTTAACTCCACCATCTTCCCAAAACCTTAGTCTTTATTTGGGATGTGAGTTTGTTTTTGGACTTTTTGGTTATTTTAGTCTGGAGTTAAAAAACTTCATTTGAAATAAGTTTTTTAACTTTTTAATTTTTGTAAAAGAAAAAATGAAATGATTATAATTTAGATATAATATTTTATTTTATTTGGTTAAAATAATCAATTAGATCCTATATAATTAAATTAGCCCAATCGGGCATGCCAAACGGAGCTTAAAGACCTCCCAAAACTCATCGAACCTAAGGCCTCCCAAAACTCATCCAGCAAACCCTTGAGTTAGCCCTTCTTAACTTCACCCTCTTCCCGCCAAACCAAAAATCCACGCACACGCTCAGAATCACAACGTCTCTCAAATGGGTCTGTCCCAAATCCTCAATCGTTTACCAAGATCAATTGCAAAACCCAATCTCTCGATCCAGAAAACCAACAATACCTTCTTTCATTGCTCTCTTATTCCTTGTACGTCCACCATTGAAATTTCTTCACTGATACCCCATAAAGATCAAAACTTGGCTCCCACTTCAACCAATCATCTTGAAAATTCAATTGGGCTTCCTCACCATCCATTTCTTCTTCTGGGTTGCAGAACTTTAACCTTCCACAGATCAATTCATGATGATTCGGCGAATACCGAAGTTGTTATTGATGTCAATGTCCCAAACCCAGATGTTGAATGCGGCCGAATTGCTGAAGACTCAGAGAAACTCTGCAAAATACTATCAAATTATCACACTTCTTCAAGTCTCGAGTCTTCTCTGGACCGTGCTGGCATTGAGGTCTCTCCCACACTTGTTGTGGAGGTTCTGAAAAAGCTCAGCAATGCCGGTGTTCTCGCTCTTTCTTTCTTCAGATGGGCCGAGAAGCGAAAGGGTTTCAAGCATACCACTGAGAGTTACAATGCTCTGATTGAAGCTCTGGGAAAGATCAAGCAATTCAAGATGGTTTGGAATTTGGTGAGTGACATGAAACATAAGGGTCTACTGACAAAAGACACTTTTGCTCTGATTTCAAGGAGGTACGCTAGGGCAAGGAAGGTCAAAGAAGCTATTGAAGCATTTGAGAGGATGGAAAAGTTTGGAATGAAGCAAGAATTGCAGGATTTTAACAGATTGATTGATACACTGAGTAAATCCAGACATGTTGATAGAGCACACCAGGTGTTTGATAAATGGAAAAACAGAAAGTTTAAGCCCGATATCAAGTCGTACACGATATTGTTGGAAGGGTGGGGGCAAGAACAGAATTTGCTGAGATTGGATGAAGTTTATAGGGAGATGAGTGAGGATGGGTTTGAGCCGGATGTTGTGACTTATGGAATCATCATCAATGCTTACTGTAAAGCTAAGAAGTACGACGAAGCAATTCAAATGTTTCATGAGATGGAAACCAAGAATATCAAGCCAACTCCACACATATACTGTACTCTGATCAATGGATTGGGTTCTGAGAGAAGGCTCAGTGAAGCTCTGAAGTTTTTTGAACTATCCAAGGCTAGTGGTTTCGTTCCAGAGGCACCCACTTATAATGCGCTTGTTGGGTCTTATTGTTGGTCACAGCGGATATATGATGCATATAAGGTGCTTGATGAGATGAAGGAACTTGGGATTGGTCCAACTTCTCGAACGTTTGATATAATTCTTCATCACTTGATCAAGGCTCGGAGGACTAAAGAAGCTTATACGGTTTTCCAGAAAATGAGCAGCGAGCCGGGATGTGAGCCTAGCGTGAGTACGTATGAGATAATTATGAGGATGTTCTGCAATGAGGAGCGGATGGATATGGCGTTGAGGGTTTGGGATCAGATGAAAGCAAAAGGAGTCCTTCCTGGAATGCATATGTTCTCAACATTGATTAATAGCTTGTGCCACGAGAATAAGCTAGACGATGCCTGCAAATATTTTCAGGAAATGCTGGATATGGGTATTAGGCCTCCTGCCCAGATGTTCAGTACTCTGAAACAGGCTCTTCTTGATGATGGGAAGAAGGATATTGTTCTAATTTTGGGTCAGAAGCTTGAGAAACTGAGGAAAACTCCACTAGTTGGTTGAGGGCTGGGGAGATGTGACCCAGCACCACCCATACCCCTCCACTGCCACCTCTACCGACACCACACAACCACCATGACCACAACCAATATCACATCAATGTTAGGATCACACCCAAACGTTGAAAAATATTTTCTGTAGACACAAACAATAGTGACTCTTTATGTCACTTTAAGACCTTCTTACATTCATTAGCATCTCATCTGTGCAAAAGGAACATAAAAATTGTTAGTTACCAATTCTTGGTTTCTGACTCCAAAGATAGCTGTCTGTGCAGAAGAAGCATTGAGGCATTAGGAAGCTCTGAATGGAAACAAACATTTGCTTCTTTCCCTGTGGTCTATGCAGCTGAGTGCAGAGGTAGTTTCCAGTGACATGAGAATATTTCTGCATTGTAAAATGAGGAAAAGAGGGAGGGTATTGCTTCTGAATATCATGATATTTCAAATCCAAAAATCATGAAATTGGATACCCCTGGTCAAGATTTTTGGCTTGGTCAATGACATGAAAAGACTTGTTTCTTTCTGTTTATCTTTTCGTTTTAGATTTTGTATTCTGAACCTCAGAAGAGCAGACTGTTTTATAAAACCAGAAATAGACAAGTAATATGGCATTACAATTACCTGCTTCCATTTGTGACTTCCTAAAGCTTATATAAAGATGCATACAACTTTCACTGTATCTAAAATGGTCCTATATGTTGGCTTGATAGATAAGACTTATTAGTTTTTGTGGGGATATATTTTCTGAGTATGAACACGTGGCAAGGTGACGCCGACGTGTCAGCCAAGGTGCCACGTGTCTTGGTCATGACGCCAAGGTTATCTCGGCAAGGCCGAGGTTACCTCCGAAGATGTCGGAATCTGAGATAAGCGGATAAGGGACAAGTGTTCTAGTATGAAGAAAGACTTCAAGATGGATAAGGATAGTATTCTTAGGGAGTCTATCCTTATCTCTTGTAGAGTCCAAAGTAAGCACTGAATGGGAGTCCATAGAAGTCAGGCTTCTAGTGAGACTAGGATTGAGTAAACTATAAAAAGAGAGGCACCCCCGTGGGTCTAAGGTACGCAATTTATGCTTTGAGCAATGAATTTAGCACTTGATTATCTTTGAGATATACTGACTTGATCGTCGGAGTGTCCCCGGGTGGACGAACCACCGCCGGAATCTTCTCTTTCTGTTGCAGGTTAGCCAGGTGTCATCTATTCTGTCGGTGCTCTCTAGCTGATTACTAAACGGGCAGTGTGGTCGGAAAATCACTCACACAATTTGGCGCCGTCTGTGGGAAGGAAAGGAGAATAGATGGCCAGCAACGGACAGAAGGAAAATGTTGGGGACGACACTCTTGCTGGAAGTGGGAGACCTATTGACCTCGATGTTACAGAAGACGAATGCAACGCAGAAACTCGTGACCAGAATCACGGGGTGAAGGACGTCGGCCAGACTAGCGACGCACCAAAGAAACCAGATCGAAGTGGCTACTACAACGAAGACGACCTCCAAGTATGGAAGGATAGATGCCTGCAGAAGGATGAAGAGATGAAGGAGATGGCAAACAAATTGGCAGACCTGCAGTCGGTCGTCAATTTCATGATGCAAAATAACGTCATGCAGCCACCGTTCCCGCTGCAGGATACGCCGATTCCAGCGACCAATGCCCAGCAAGGAGGGCAGAGAACAATCCCCGTAGCCCCTCAGCACAACGGGAGCGAAAGACACTCTCGCCGACCTTCCAGGGAGGTCGGACGAAGGGAGCCAAGAAGAGAAGAATCACGGAGGACGCATCACACAAAGGAGGCAGACCCCAAGGGACATCGGCATGTTCAGGGCCAAGCGCTGTGCTTCGACACAACTCATGGAGAGGGGTCGAAGAGGACTCACCACGAAGCCGAAAGTAGTGCACCAAAAAGACTGAAAGCAGGAGATAGCCGAGCTCCTGGGCGGAGCAAAGAAGACTTGAGAGATTACCTCAAGAGGAAGCAACAGAATGTCGATGCCGAGGTAACCTCCCCAGATAAGCCGAGGACACCATTCTCGGTAGAGTTAGACAGGTTTGAGGTGCCGAAGAGATTCAGTATGCCGAGGTTTCAAATATACGATGGTAAGTCGGACCCCAACTTCCACGTCGGATTATATTTGAACTCAATGGCATTATATAGTGGGAACGAGCCGTTGCTCTGCAAAGTGTTCCCCTCATCCTTCGGGGAGATTGCATCAGATTGGTTCCACAAACTACCAAAAGGAAGCGTAAAGACTTGGGAAGGCCTGGCCGAGATGTTCGTGGCCAGGTTCGTGACAAACAAACTACAGCCATTAAGGGTTGACGCATTGATGACTCTGAAGATCGGTAAGGATGAAGGCCTTAGGGCCTATGCAAAAAGATACTATGAGGTATTCAACCGAATACCAGAGTGTAATCAAGAAGTGGCGGTTGTGTCATTCAAGAACGGCTTAAAAGACAACTGCCCACTATGGAAATCTTTGGCAAAAACTTTGCCAAAAAGCATGGAAGAGCTCATGGTGAGAATCGAGAAGTATGCCAGAGCCGAGGAAGACACGTCGGGGAATAAGGAGATAAAGCAAGAGAAAGGAAACGGCTCGCCGAAGCGAGGCCGAGGTAACAACGGATCGAACAAGCATGAAGCAGAACTGAGGGCTGCACAGACAGTAACGACTGTGTTCCGAATCCCAATTCAGAAAGTCTTGGAACAAATTCGGAACCAGCCCTATTTCAGAGCACCAGCAAGGGCACTAGGGGAATTCATGGAGAGGAACGTTGGCAGGCGTTGTGCCTACCACAATGAAGAGGGGCACACAACTCAGGGTTGCAGAGCCCTAAAAGCATACTTGGAAGACTTGGTAAGGCAAGGCCATCTGAGAGATCTGGTCGACGAGGCCAGAACAAGAGAAGAACAGGCAAGATTGCCTCAAGCACCAGCAGCTCCGCCTCCCCCAGTACAGCAACCTCAGGCAGGAGGACCTCGGGTAGTCAATGTGATTCACTCAAAGGTCAACGAGAACGAAATCAGAGGGGAGACCCAAAAGGTAAAACACCTACAGTATGTATATCAAGTCGGGGAGAAAAGACATCGGGCAGAAGAATGCCAGGGACCGATAATAGCCTTTACTGAAGCCGACCTAGAGATGGTCCAGCATCCACATAATGATGCACTGGTAGTATCCCTCCAGGTTGGGGAGTGTCAAGTAAAACGCATCCTGATTGACCAAGGCAGCTCTTGTGACATCATGTACGTCCGATGTTACAAAGAGCTCGGCCTTCACCCAGATGATATGGAACAATCCAATGGCCCAATGGTTGGGTTCAATGGAACGCCGACATGGCCACTGGGAGCAGTAAACTTGGAGGTGCAGGCTGGCACTAGGAAGATCAAGACAGAATTCACCATCATTGACACACCCTCCCCTTACAACATCATCTTGGGAAGGCCATGGTTGCATGCAATGGGGGCAGTTCCCTCAACATTGCATCAACTATTGTGATTCCCAACAGAACATGGGATAGAAGAAGTCAGGGGCGATCAACTGCAGGCGAAGAATTGCTCCATGGCAGCAATGAAGTCTACCTGCAGCATACGAGAGCCAGAAAAGGCAGAAATTGAAGATGAGGACATGGAAGTCCTAGAAGACGTCGGCAAGGAGCCAGCCGAGAAGAGCGAAGAGGCACTGAAGAAAATCCTCGTCCAGGACGGGGATGAAGAACGCTTTTTTCTTGTCGGCTCAGGGCTAGCCGAAGAAGAGGAAAGAGAGTTGGAAGCTTTTCTGAGAGCAAATATTGAGGTGTTTGCTTGGACACCTTACGAAATGCCTGGCATTGACCCCAAGGTCACTTGCCACAAACTGAATGTTGACAGGTCGGCCAAACCTGTAATTCAACGAGCCAGAAGACCAACGTTGATGCACATCGCAGCAGTAGAGGAGGAAGTAGACAGACTTTTGGAGGCTAGGGCCATTAGAGAAGTTCACTACCCGACATAGCTATCCAATACAGTGGTGGTAAAGAAGAAGAACGGTAAATGAAGGGTCTGCGTAGACTTTACCAGTTTAAACAAAGCCTGTCCCAAAGACAGCTTCCCTCTACCCAAGATTGACCAGCTAGTGGATGCCACTTCGAGGCATGGAAGGATGAGCTTCCTAGATGCCTACAGGGGGTATCACCAGATAACTATGGACCCTGCGGATGAAGAGAAGACTGCATTTATCACCCCCAAAGAGCTATACTGCTACAGAGTGATGCCCTTCGGGTTGAAAAACGCCGGAGCCACTTACTAAAGATTGGTAACCAAGATGTTCAAATACCTGATTGGCCGAACAGTAGAAGTCTACATCGACAACATGGTCGTTAAGACCAAGGAGCCTGAGGGTCATTTCGCCGATCTAAAAGCAGTCTTTGAAATCCTTAAGACATATCGGCTCCGACTCAATGCATCGAAGTGTGCATTTGGAGTTGGATCTGGTAAGTTTTTAGGATACCTGGTGACAAGGAGGGGCATTGAGGCCAACCCAGATCAGATCAAGGCCATTTTGGAGTTGAAGAGCCTGATGTCGGCAAAACAGGTACAGATGCTAACTGGAAGGGCCGCAGCCCTGAACAGGTTCATAAGCAGAAGCTCAGACAAGTACAAACCTTTCTTCAAATTAGTGAAGAAAGCCACAGACTTTCTTTTGACAGAGGAGTGCGAAGAAGCATTAGCCGATCTGAAGAAGTACCTGACCACAGCTCCAGTTCTTTTGAATCCAGAACTTGGGGAGGAGCTGTTCCTGTACTTAGCAGTTTCAGAACATGCGATAAGTGCAGTGTTAATCCGATAAGAAAAAGGGGAGCAAAAGGCTGTTTACTATGTAAGTAAAACCCTAGCCAACGCAGAAACGAGGTATCTACCCTTAGAAAAATTGGCACTGGCCTTAGTAATGGCTTCAAAGAAGTTGAACCATTACTTCCAGGCCCATAAAATTGTGGTACTGACAGAACATCCATTGAAGTCCCTATTACAGCAGGGAGACTTAACAGGAAGAATAGCCAGATGGGCAGTTGCCCTAGGCCAGTATGATCTGGAGTATAGGCCCAGAACTGCAATCAAAGGCCAGGTTTTGGCCGATTTCGTGGCCGGGTTCACGCCAGAGTCCATCGAACATCGGGCTCCGTTGAGCCAAGACAGACAATGTCCAAACAAGTAAGGAGAAGCCCAGCCAAAGACAAAAGAACAAAGGAAAGAAGAGAAACTCAGACCTTGCAGCATTTACATCGGCGACTCCTTTCAACTGTTCGTTGATGGGAGTTCAAACCGACAAGGAGCGGGGGCAGGAGTAGTACTGATATCTCTAGATGGAGAGATATTGGAACAGTCCATTCGATTGGGGTTCAAAGCCTCAAACAATGAAGCAGAATATGAAGCATTGATTGCAGGACTGAAGCTGGCAGCAGCAATACAAGCAGATGAGGTAATAGTTTTTTGTGACTAACAATTAATAGTTAACCAGACAATGGGCGAGTTTGCAGCCCGAGATGAAAGAATGTCGGCCTACGCAAAGGAGGTCATCAGACTGGCAGCCTTATTCCAGAACTGCAGACTACTTCAAGTCAGCCGAGATGATAACAACCATGCCGATGCATTGGCTAACCTAGCTAGTGCAATACAACCAGGAAAAGTAAGGACAATAATGATTGAATACTTGTCGGGCCCGAGCATTGAACCAGTAACCACAGAGCATGAAGCAATGTGCGTAGACATGGGACCAAGCTAGATGGACGCAATTGTTGCGTTCCTAAAAGAAGGAAAGCTGCCAGATGACCGAAAGGAGGCACACAAGATCAGATTGAAGTCGGCAAAATTCAGTCTGACGGCAGAAGGACATCTCTACAGAAGGTCCTTCACTGGATCCCTTTTAAGGTGCGTACACCCTCTGCAGGTTGAAGATTTTTTATATGAAATCCATGAAGGAATTTGTAGAAGCCACACTGGGGGTAGATCACTAGCTCACAGGGCCATTATCTAGGGGTATTGGTGGCCTTACATGCAAAAAGATGCAGAAGCCTACGTGAAAAAGTGTGAACAATGTCAAAGGTTTACACCTTTGATACACCAGCCAGCTGCTGACTTGAACCCTGCATCTAGTCCTTGGCCATTTGCCCAATGGGGGATGGATCTCGTTGGGCAATTGCCCCAAGCAACTGGGCAAAGGAAGTTCTTGCTGGTAGCAACAGGTTACTTCACAAAGTGGATAGAAGTAGAACCGCTTGCCAAGATCCGAGATGTGGATATCAAGAACTTCTTATGGAGAAACATCATCACCAGATTTGGGATTCCAAGAGCAATTGTTGAAGACAATGGAACTCAATTTGACAGTAAGCTGATCAAAAACTTCTGTGCAAAGTTCAAGATTAAGAATTACTTTTCAACCCCAAGCTTTTCACAAAGCAATGGACAAGCAGAAGCATCCAACAAAGTAATTCTGGATGGGATAAAGAAGAGGCTGCAAGCAGCAAAAGGGAAGTGGGTAGACGAATTGCCCAATGTACTCTGGGCATATCGGACAACGCCGAGAAGATCAACAGGGGAATCCCTCTTTGCCATGGCTTATGGCACAGAAGCAGTCATCCTATTGGAGGTCGGCATCCCAGGGATCAGAACCCAGGGAGTTGAGAACGAGACTAATGATGTACTCTTAGCCCGAGATCTGGATCTTCTAGAAGAAAAAAGAGAGAAAGCTGCAATACAGCTTGCAGCATACCAGCAACAGCTTGCCAGAGCTTACAACAAGAAGGTTAATCCAAGGGAATTTGAGGTCGGCGACCTAGTCTTGAGAAAAGTCGTCGGCAACAAGAAGGATCCCAGGGAGGGCAAGCTTAGTCCAAACTGGGAAGGACCCTACAAAATCACTTCGGTATTGGGAAATGGGGCATATCGGCTTGAGGATAATGAGGGCAAAGCATTACCAAGACCCTAGAACACTTGTAATTTGAAATTTTTCTATCATTAGATGTTACTTGTTTTTTTTATTTTTTACCAACGACATTAATAAAATCTTAGTAGAATTCTTCAACACTTATGACTGATAAAAATGCATAATGTGGTTTCTGGAAGACATGAATAATGAGAACCCAAGTGGAACTCAGGTTCACATTAGGGGGCAGAGAGAAGACAGAATTGTTTAACACTTGTTGAAATTTGTAGCAATTTACAAGTTGGAGTTAAACCGAGATCATTGTTTAACACTTGTTGAAATTTGTAGCAATTTACAAGTTGAAGTTAAACCGAGATCATTGTTTAACACTTGTTGAAATTTGTAGCAATTTACAAGTTGAAGTTAAACCGAGATCATTGTTTAACACTTGTTGAAATTTGTAGCAATTTACAAGTTGAAGTCAAACCGATGTTATGTTTAACACTTGTAGTAATTTGTAGCAATTTACAAGTTGAAGTTAAACCGAGATCATTGTTTAACATTTGTTGAAATTTGTAGCAATTTACAAATTGGAGTTAAACCGAGATCATTGTTTAACACTTGTTGAAATTTGTAGCAATTTACAAGTTGGAGTTAAACCGAGATCATTGTTTAACACTTGTTGAAATTTGTAGCAATTTACAAGTTATCCCGAGATCATTGTTAACCGAGATAAGTCACCCCGAGAAGGTTGCACAAAGAAGGGAGAGTATATTAAAGACATACAGAATATTCTAAGTATAGAATCATGCAAAAGCAATAAAGAGAAGATAAAGATTCAAGCACTCAGGGAAAGCAGATGCATTCATACACAAAAAATGGCACATCGGCCATATGAAAAGCTTACGTTGTTTCAAAAGTACAGAGGTATAAAAGTACAAAAGACAAAATAAGAAAAAACATCAAAACTAAGATTCCTCAACATCGGCAACAGGATCAGGCTGGACCTCGGAAGACTGTTGAGAAGCCACCTCGGCCGCCTTTTCCGCAGCGAGCTCGGCATCGATTTGGGCAAGGGTTTCATCAATACTTTTGTCGGCCAGAGGGATGTCGAATGATACCTGCTCAAGGGCAGCTTCCTTGGGAACCTCCTCAACCTCCTCATCTTGAGTCAAGTCAAGGACTTGCTCATTTTGAGGAGGGGACTTGGCCCCAGCAGCCTCCTTGGATTTCCTCACCAAGGCCTCATCCTTATCTTGATCCTCAGATTCAGAATCATCATCAGATTGAGCTGGAGGCGGCGGCAGAGGGAATGGAAGAGGAATAGCGTCGGCACTCCGAAGAGGCGAGTCCTCGGGGACATTGAGCTTTTTCAGAAGGGACATCCAACCAAGGGAGAAACCCCTGTTGCATGCCTGCTTCACTTGTTACTCATAGGCCTCCGTGACATCGGCCATGCCCTGAGCATATGCCTTATCGTCGGCATCTTTGATTTCGGCCTCTTTGGTGGCTAAGGCATCTTGGAGCTCCTTCTGGGCCTGGGCCACCTTGTCCTCGGCCTCTTTCAGCTGGGCCTGAAGAACTTTGTTTATTGCCTCAGCGGCACCAACTTTTTCCTCGGCTTCGTCCTTCTCCTTGATGGCGACCTCGGCCTGATCCTCCAGCATCTTCATTTTTGATTGCAAGTTTTTGTTGGTTTTCTGAAGTGTAGAAACCTTCTTCTTCTTCTCGGCGAGCTTCTCACGATTCTCAAAAGATTGCATTGAGAAAGAATGGGCATGTTGAATGGCCTGCAAAGTAAACAAGAAGTATTAGAAAATATTCTAAGTATAAAATGAAGAGAAGGAAAGAAAAAGTACCGAGCATAAACATTTACCTGAATGGAGTGCTAAAGCATTAAAGCATAGTTCTCATACTCACTGTACTCGGCGTTCCGCTCTAGATCGCCTGGAAGAAGCAGAGCGGTACTAAGTGCAACGCCGACGTTTATATCATCGGTGATGTCACTTGCCATGACAGACTTGTCTTCCAAAGTAATTGCGGGGGCCTAGGGAGCATCAGGCTTTTTTGACCCCGAAGTCATTGCAGAAGATGACCTTGGCCTTTTTGACTTGGTAGATTCAGATGGAAGTGTTTCAGCAGACCTCTTCGCGGGGACAGAGGCAGTCTTTTCACTTGGAGCTAGTTTGGAAATGGGCAAGGTATCCTCAGAGTCGACCTGAGCTACCTTTGCCTTGGGCTGGGCCTTTTTTACTCGTTTTGGTTTTGGTGGAAGTTGGGTTTGTGTTGGTTGAGCTTCAACATCAGAAGGAAGGCTGGCTAAGAGGTCTTTTGCAACTGGTTTTGGGCGGCCCATCTCGGCAGTAAGAACAAGTCGTTGCCGACGTTTTCTCTGGGATATCGGAATCAGGTATTGAGCCAAGGTTGTTGGCTGATTAGCTGGATCAGATGTTGATCCTTGATCTGTTCTAGATGTAGACGCAATTTGTGGAGTTGTGGCAGAGGGAGGAGATAAGCTCTTCTTCTTTTTTCTCTTGGGAACGTCGGGAAGAGCTGATTTGTATGTTGGAATGAAATTAAGAAGCAGAGGCGCCTTCCGTTTATGGACTGGCAGGTCTAAGAGTTTCTTCAAATCCTTGCTGGGAATGAAGGATTGGCGAAAGTTCTTTGGTGGCTGACGGAGAGCTGCAGGGGAAAACAGACATTAGAAACAGGTAAAGTATTAAAGACTTAAAAAGAAACAACCAAGTATTAACGCTGGGCTCTTACCCTTGCCCTCTAAAATTGATCGAGGAAGAGGGTAGAGATGGAGGTCCTCGTCTGGAGTAAACTCCCAATTTCCTGAGGTAATGAAGTAATCGTCTCCAGCCCCCTTGTTGGAGTCTGGGAGGTCGGCTACGATTTTGAACTCTGTGGACCTCGGCTTAAGGTAATAAATATAGCCTTTTTCTTTCAAGTTAAGGCTGCACATGGTATAGCAGTATTGGATATTGGCTAAGGTGATCCTAGCGTTTTCCTGTTTAGCTAAGGCTATGATACCATTAATCACTCGATAAGAATCAATGGCAAATTGCATTGCATAGGGTTTAACTTGTAATAGTGGAGAATCTCACGAAAAAGGATATTAAGTGGAAGCCGAAGTGCACACTCAATAAAGGCGACTACAAGAAAGGACATGGAGTCATCAATAGGCATGATAGAGTCATCATCCCCAGCCAACCTCAGATGGACATCGGCTGGGATTTCAAACTCCTGTATAAAGTATTCTAGTTTGGATAGGGTGTTTACCCTATGTTTCCACATACCCATGGTATCGGCTTAATCAAGAAGGTTGGATTTCAGAAGAAGTTTTGAGAGGGTTGTTGGGACCTCGGCAAACACTTAGGAAAGTGCAGGTTTCAGTTTTTTTTCCTAAGTTGTGGGTTTTACAAACAAATCCCAGACCTAAGTCTATGGAAACTAAGATTGAAAGCACAGATTTGGAAAAGACACAAAAAAATAAAAAATAAAAAAATAAAGACAGAAAACAAGAACGAGTTTCAGAATCAAGAACAAAGGTGGGCTATCAAGAGCATAGAAAGTACAAGGGGTACAAGGTCAAGAACAGTGGGAAAAATGCAAGAAAGAGGTGAACAGTACACATTCAAAACATGGGCAAAAGCAAAGCCATTGAATAAATGCATTCAGATTTATGATTCGCAAAATCAAATGATTGAACAAAGCAGTAATAGCAACGAATGATGGAAAGCATCAAGGAATTGAAAACGAGAGGAACAATGGCTTACCAGAAAACGTGAAGCCGGTAAGAGGATTGCCGAAGTCAGGCGACGGTTACAGAAGTAACAGAACGGCTAGAGCTTCACTAGAATGAAGGGATGCAGGCAGTTACAGAGCTCGAAGCTGGAACAATAGCGGATTCAGGAGGAAAGGCAAGAGAGAGAAAGAACTCGACAGTGCAAAGTGAAGAGACGAAAAAGAGGGAAAAGTTTTGATTAAATTGAACGGCGGCAAAAGAAATCATTAATGAAAACCTAGAAGAACGTATACGTCAGACGGCGCACGTGAGAAATAAGACGGCTTACAAACACGTGTCTAGTACGATCCAGTAAGAAAAAGACATGTGGCTGGAAACGGTTGAATTGTTATGAGTAAACAGCTCATGCGCATAAGGGAGCTCTTGGACTTCTTGATCTTTTAGAAGACATGTCGGCCTATGATGGTGATCTCGGTTGAGATACCTTAAGCCGACGTACTGTAAGGGAGTACCGATGTAGGTTCCATCACCTCAGAATGCTGAGGTAATAGAACCTAGGGGGCAGTTGTGGGAATATATTTTCTGAGTATGAACACGTGGCAAGGTGACGCCGACGTGTCAGCCGAGGTGCCACGTGTCTTGGTCATGACGCCAAGGTTATCTTGGCAAGGCCGAGGTTACCTCCGAAGATGTCGGAATCCGAGATAAGCGGATAAGGGACAAGAGTCCTAGTATGAAGAAAGACTTCAAGGTGGATAAGGATAGTATTCTTAGGGAGTCTATCCTTATCTCTTGTAGAGTCCAAAGTAAGCACTGAATGAGAGTCCATAGAAGTCAAGTTTCTAGTGGGACTAGGATTGAGTAAACTATAAAAAGAGAGGCACCCCCATGGGTCTAAGGTACGCAATTTATGCTTTGAGCAGTGAATTTAGCACTTGATTATCTTTGAGATATACTGACTTGATCGTCGGAGTGTCCCCGGGTGGACGAACCACCGCCGGAATCTTCTCTTTCTGTTGCAGGTTAGCCAGGTGTCATATATTCTGCCGGTGCTCTTTAGCTGATTACTAAACGGGCAGTGTGGTTGGAAAATCACTCACACAGTTTTGTGTGTAATGCCCAGGTTCGAGTCTTGTATCGTATCAATTGATTGTGAAAAGAAAAAAAAAAAGAAAAGAAAGAAAGAAAGAGAGGGAAAAAAAGAAGAAGAAAGTCCTATTGTCTTTATGGGTCTGCTTACACTCAAAGAGTCTTCTCTTGCTGGCTTAATCCCTTTGCACCCTCATGTTGTAAATATCTGTTTTGATTTGAAGAAACTCACAGTTTAGGGGAGTGGGTATGTTTTATACAGAGGTTAGCTTCAAGGACTATATCGCATCCCTTTTGAGTTGGCAAGGAACAACATGTTGAAGAAATAGCGATGAGTATTCACTGAAATTAGTGACTAATTCAAGCATGTCATTATCAATAGGAGCAAACTCATGTTAGCTTTGGCTGATCAAGAAATCCTAGCAATTGCATATCAAACCAACAAATGTACAGATGGTAGTAAGATCATGGATTCTGGAAAGCACTCTCTCTTGCATGCCCAAATTCCAAACAAATTTATGGAAGATGTGCTTGAACATTCTTCCGGTCCATTCAAACCTGAAGAAGAGGAAGGTGTTGCAAGTGGATATATGTGCATTTTGTGGCGAAGAAGTTTGAGACATTGGGCCATCGCCTTCGTGATTGTTGTTTTTGCATCCCAGCATAGCCCATTGTACTTTATTCAAAAACTGTGCCCTGTGACAGATTTCTTTGGCTTGGTAATGGAGCTGAGTAAACAATTGGATCGCAATGGTTTGGCTTTGTTCTTAATTGGTTCTGTGCTGTGGGTATTTGGAATACCAGGAATGCAATTGTTCAATCATAAGAAGAGGTTGGCAGAGGATGTTGGCAAGTTATCTGTAGGATTTCATTTGTGCTCAGTTAAAAGAGGCTTTCTCCAGATCCAGTGCGCCAGAACGAGCCCTGCAAATTGAAAGCTCCCTGGCAAGGTACTTACAAAATTAATTTTGATTTTCATCTTGAGGGTGATTTACTGTCTGTTTTTAGAGGGTTGTAGAACTGGGGACCTTGATTCTTTTTGTGTTTGGATTGATGAGTCTCCTCCCTCTATCCCATGCTCATTTTTATATTTTTTTTTAGATGGTAAGCATGTAGAAGGATTACAACAAAACAGAAGCTTCACGATGAACAACATCCAATTCCTTCCCATTTTTGCTAACCCACGTGCCAGCTCGTCGCCCTGCCGCCCCACATGCCATCCCTTGCTCATTTGATTGCTTCTTAACCTTGATATTTCTTTTTAGCTGGCCTTTAGCCTTTTCTCATATCATATCTTTTATTTACATTAAATTTACCCTAAAAAAACAAAAAAAAAAAGAGTAGAATTTTTATTGTTAGGCATTATGGTATCTTATTGTTAGCACCTGCCATTTTCTTTTTTGTAAGCCAAATAATCTATTACTAGATAGAGCAAATGCACATTACATGAATAAAAAAATAGTCACATGTGGCAATTATGTAAGGCTAGGATCGTGGTCAAAGATTTTCTGTCATGCTAAAATCAAGATGGGATTTTTAGTGCATGCCATGATGCGACCTCTTTTTCTGATTTTTTTTTTTTTTTTTTTTTGTTTTTAATAAATTTTGTTTTTTTGAATTTTTTTTATTGATAAATCTCATTTAGAAGTTTTGTAACTCAATAAATCTATCAAGAAAAATTATAACCTATTTAATTCCATGTATTTATACTTTTATTACCGAAAGTCTTTTTTTCTTAATTTATATTGTTTGTTAGACTATTATATCCTTATGTCTATTGTTGATATATATTACATAGAAAAAGGATATACACATTTCCTTTTTGTTGATACCTTTATTTTGGTAGTTATCATTATTCACGTTTTTCTTTTTGATCAGTTTTAGTCACATTTGTAGTATTATTTCATTGTGCTAGGGTTTGAAACTCTCTATTTAGTAGGGTTTAGAAACTTTAATTTACACATGGTGGTGAAATAATATTATGTTCCTACATTGTTGCGGTAAAGTTTTGTGTTCCTCCATTGTCACCTTGTGTTCGAAGTTTTGTATTCGTCCATTGTTGTTTTGTGTTCAAAATTCTATGTTTCTCCATTATTGTAAGTCGAAACTCTATTTATGTCCAGTCAATTTTATTACAAACATATTCTTCAAATGTGGGTTTGATTTGATTTGGATTGGTGGAATGGTGAAATTGCATAGATTGTTAATGATAGTGATAATGATAAAGATGGTGATGAAAATGAGGATGTGGGTATTTTTTTTGTTTTTAGAGTGATTAAGTTTTTTTTTGATTTCTAATTCTATTGCCGCTATTGTTTTTATATTTTTATCAATCAGTGTGAATGTTCATATTTCACATTGTTTGAAAAATTCTGAGAAATAAGTGTTTGAAATATAGATATGGACATAATTATATATTTTGCAAGATGTGAATGTTCACATATCATTGGTTATTTGTTACTATACTTATTGTTTGAACAATAATTTTTTGTTACCATTAAACAATTGAAATAGTTTTTTTTTTCTTACTTTCAATTTTGTTTCATGTTGCAGTGTGAATATTCACATTGATATGAATTTTGTTCACATTGCTATGAATTTAGTTTTTCTAAGGTTAGTTGTATGTTAATTGTAAATTATGAACATTCACATTATATTTTGGTATGAGTTTTTTCGAAAGTTAATTATATTTTGTTGTTTTTTTTTACTATGCTTGTTCGTTGAACAATTATTTTTTGTTACCATTGACTAATCGAAATAGTCGATTTTCACTTTTTTTAATTTTATTTTATGTTTTCACATTGTAGTGTAAATGTTCACATTGGTATGAATTTATTTATTTTTAAAACTAGTTGTATATTAATTATAAATTGTGAACATTCACATTGTATTTTGGTACAAGTTTTGTTTTTTCGAAAGTTAATTGTGTGTTTGTTGTTTTTGTTACCATACTTGTTAGTTGAACAATCATTTTTGTTATCATTGAACAATTGAAATAATCGATTTGTACTTTTTTCAATTTTATTTTATGTTTTCATGTTACAGTGTAATTGTTTAGATTGGTGTGAGTTATTTTTTTTAAGGCTAGTTGTATGTTAATTATAAATTGTGAACATTTACATTGTATTTTGCTATGAATTTTATTTTTTCAAAGGTTAGTGGTATGTTTGTTGTTTATTGTGAATATTCACATTGTACTTTAGTATGTGTTTTTTTTAAAAAAAAGTTAATTGTATATTTATTGTTTACTGTGAACATTCATATTATATTTTGATTTTCATTTAGATTTTTTTTGCGTTATTTTTAGAATTTTCAAATTATAAAATTGTTCAAAATTCATAATTTGAGATTTTCTCTATGAAAAGTGGGAGAGATTTTCTCCTTAGAATAAGAGAAAGATTTTCTCAATGAAATAAGAGAAATATTTTCTTTTTAGAATGAGGGAGATATTTTCTTTATAAAATAAGATATTATTGTTATGTATTAGTTTCAAAATATAAACATGTGCAAAAAATTAAAAAGGATTATTTAGTCATATTACATTAAACTAGACTTAATGGAATACTAAAAAAGAATATGAGTTAGATAGAATAAAACACTTACAGAGAGGATTTATCAAAAAATGGTCTTTTTTTTTAAATTACATCAAAAGTTGTTATTTTTTTGGTCTTTCTTGTCGAGACGAATCTAAAAAGTATATATATATATATTGAAAAATATCAAAAAAAACCACTAAAGACAGAAATAAGCACAAAAAAAAGATTGCTTATTTTGACTTATTTTTGAATTTTTTTTTAAAAAAATTATAATTTTCCGATTCATTTTATCGAGTTGAATTAAAAACCTATAGCTTTTTGAAAATTTTTATCAAAAATTCACCAAAAAAAGAAAATAAGCCAAAAAAAGTTCTCCCAAAACACTCCCTAATAAGCATTTAATTTTTTTTTTTTAATTGTTGATTGTCAAGTTATATGAGCTTGAAAAAGATTTAAAAGAGGAAAATGTTGGTTAAGGTTGAATCAAAATATCCAAGCGGATAACTTCTTCCAATATTGAATTCTTATATACATAAATCGGTGTGATGCGTTGGTTGGTTTGTGATATATTGTGTTAACCCACACTCTATATTAGGAGTTGAAATTATAAAGCGGCCACATATAACATTGAGTAATTTGGGTTCAAATTTTATTAGGAGTTAAGATCACTAGTACATTTCGATACTTTGAACACAGATGTAGATTAGTGTTCAAAGTAACAAATATTATTTGTGGTGGGGGATAAGGTGATTAGGATCCAACCCAACCACGTTTTTACACATATATAGAAAGCAATAGATCAACCTGATGACATTTTCAAAGGTACGTCTTTGCAATTTTTTTATGCTAGTAGTATTATTGATGTGTGTGTGTGTGAAAGATTCGAGGTGTCGTGAGGAGTCCCATATAAAAAGGTTGTATTATATGGTTGTGTGATTTGCATTTAGAATTTTTATAGTTATATCAATGGTAATTCCACATGTGCTTATCAGCCAAACTAGTGTAGTAGTACTAGTATATATTAAGAGTTAGCAAGCCGTACTACTTACTACTACTCAACTCTCTCACAAACTCAACTTGTCTTCAATGGCTTCTTCCCTCTATCTCTTCTTCTCCTCCCTTGTTCTCTTCTTTTTTCTTTCACATTCCGAACTAGGAGATCCTCACCCGACTAACCTAGTCTATACCGTCATTAAGGATGTTCAAACTCTCCAGTACTATACCGAAATTCAACTGGGTTCCAATGTTTCTTCTTATTACTGACAGGTAGTCATCGATCTCGGAGGCCAATTACTCTGGTTCAACTGTCACGACTTCGACTCCACATCGTATCGCCCCATGCGTTGCGGCTCTGCAAAATGCAAAGCCGCCAAAGGCTCTCAATGCACCACCACCGCCACCCAAAAAAAAATGTGTGGTGTCTTGGCTCGTAACTCGGTCAAGAACTTGGTTGCAGCCGAGGTGCTTCTCGAGGATGTCTCAATTGTAGGTTTCATAGACAGATCGAGTCATTTGTATGTTTATAATGTGTCTCATGTGGCTTTCTCATGTGCTAATAGCTCATTTCTCTTGAAAGGACTAGCGAAAACTACAAAGGGTATGGTAGGCTTGGGAAGGACACAAACCGCCTTGCCCATTCAGATTGCCTCGGCCTTCAAGTTACCTAACAAGTTTGCCTTTTGTCTTCCATCTTCAACTGGGTTGTATGCCATTGGGCCGGCCCTGGCCTAAGGCCAGTAAGGCCTGGGCCTTAGGCTCCAAAATTTTGGCCCAAAAATAGGGCCCCAAATTTGATAAAATATTATAGGCTCAATGTTTTTTTTTTTTTTTATAGTTTTAGGATCAATTTAAAGGGCCCAAAATATTTTATTGGGTCCATGTATGATTTAGCCTATATTTATTTATAAGTGTAGTTTTTTTGCTTATATTTATTACAATGAAAAAATATATATTAAAAAAAAATGTTGGGGCCCAAGAAAAACAATACATACAATATATGGATCCTATTTTTTTTTTTTAACCTTCTTTATCTATTAGATTTTAGTAGAATAAATAATTTTGCCCAAATTTTTTTACCTAGGTCTTTATCAATTTTAATTGAATAATTTTTTCCTAATTTTTTTGTCCTAATTTTGTTTCATTAAATTGTTTTGTTTATAATTTTAATGATTATATGTGCAAGTAAATTTTTTTGTGACTACAAACAAATAAAAAAATTATAATTTATCGTTTTATTCATGGAATTTTTTTTTTTTTCAATATAAGAGGGGCTCCCATTTTCAAAGTTCACCGTAGGCCTCCTAAATCTCAGGAACTGCCAACATTTACATCGGGGGTGCGCCCTACTACTTGAATCCTTCTACCCTAAACTTCACTAAGTCGCTTACCACCACTCCACTCATCGTTAATGCTGCTCAACCTGATGAATATTTCATTAACGTGAAATCCATCAGAGTCGATGGTACTAAACTCATCTCTTTCAACCCTTCCTTGCTATCCATCGATAGAAACGGAGTTGGTGGAACCAAATTAAGCACCATAACCCCATATACCATCTTGCAAACTTGTATCTACAAATGTCTTGTTAGTGAGTTTGTGGCAAAGGCCTTAATCTAGAAAGATCAAAATGGTGGCATCCGTGGCACCATTCAGAGCATGCTTTAGCTCAAAGACTATGGCTAGCACCATAACCGGACCAGCTGTGCCAAGTATTGATCTTGTCGTGCGAAAGGGCATTTATTGGAGGATTTATGGTGCCAACTCAATGGTGAGAGTTAACAAAGATGTTTCTTGCCTGGGATTTGTGGATGGAGGGCCGCATCCAATAACCTCAGTCGTGTTAGGCGGGTACCAGATGGAGGATCATTTTCTTGAGTTTGACCTAACTTCATCCAAACTAGCTTTTAGCTCTTCCCTCCTCCTCTACAATTCTACTTGTTCCTTGTCCAGAACTTCTTAGATTATTGTTCTCTGCAAATTTGAGTTCTCAATAATGTCTTGTTTTATTTCTTTTTGAGAAAGAAATAAGATGTACTTTCAATCTGGGAATTGACCAAATTTAAAAATTTAATGTTTTTTTAGTTAATAATAATAAGATAACGATATAAATGGTTATTGGTATTTGTTCAACATTCATGTGATTTTTTATTTTATTTTTACTTTGTTTTATTTTAATATTTTATTTATTTTTGGTGACAAGGCAAAAAAAGAAAACAGTCAAAGCACTACTCTCAATAAGCACTACTTTTCAATACTCTTATAAGAAGATAACATTTTTTTTGGGGTCATACTATCCACACTATTTGCCAGAGCTGTCGAGAGGTTTAATTATTTAAATAAGTCATCCTCGTGCCTCATTGTTTTAGTTTAAATAATTTCAACTTACATTAAAAAAATGGAGGGTTTGAAAGTTCCAAAACATTATAACAATTGAGCATTTCTAACGGTTGAATTAGTGGACATTGATCTTCGACAAGGAGACAAGGTATACAAAAATTAAAAAATTATATAAAAGTAATTATTCAAAGTGAATAATTAAATTTAGATTTAATAGTTTACTTATGAATTTTTAATTTAATTTAAATATTGAAGAAAAACTTACCACAATGTGCAACCGTGTTGGATTTATTTGAATTTGATAGTTGGGGATAGCCTGAAAAAAACGAAAAAAAAAAGCCATAAGAATAAATATTATATTCAAATATATTAAATGTGTATGAAAATATATAAAATATGTATTAGAATTCAATTTTTTTAAGCACTATTTAGTACTTAAACGATGCCGTGTGAGTTGTGGTTAGCACGATCTTTTATGATATGTAATACTTTATTTTGTTTAAATAATTATACAGGTAAATTATACTAGTAATTATTATATTTTGTCTCTTGTATCATTTTAATTCTCACACTTTTAATTGACTCGATTTAATTCTTAATTTTGAATTTTGTATCAAGTTGGTCTAATTAGCAATGTCAATTAGGGTTTTTGACCCAAAAAAATTGTCACTGTTGATTGAGGTTGACTTATTTAGTTGAGTAAATTTACAATATAATGGATGTCAATGTAATTATATCAAAAGTATGGGACTAATTGTATATTTTTTAAACCTCAAGGAAAGTGAGTGTATTCTATTCTTAAAAAAAAAAATTAGAGCAACTGAAGGATAGCCCATTTTTATTTGGTCTGGGCTATCAGATGGATTGGTTTGGGGGATTCTATTTGCATTTAAAACATCATTAAATACATTTAATTTGTCAATACATTATATTAAATTATTTAAAATTATAATTTATTCTCAATATCTCTATATTTTTTTTTCTAAATTACCTTTTAAGATACCTGAATAATAAACAAATCAAAAATCCTAAACCAAGAATAACTTGGGCCATAAAAGATTTTGTATCCCACACCAATTATAACTTGGGCCGTTAGAGATTTTGAATCCAATTAACATTTACCAGGCCCTGTGCTCTTTTTTTAAAAACATTTTGTTAGAAACGTGAATCGGACCAACTAGCACACAAGATTAATATATGGGAGCAAGGATTCTCTCCTTCATTTTCCTACTTGGCTCCCTCCTTGTAATGGTTAAGATTCACCCTAAGAGAATCTAATGGCTAAGATCATCTCAAAAATATCATTTTTTATTTTTTATTATTTTTTAATAAAGTAATCTGGACCGTTGAATTCTCTTAGAGTGAATCTTGATCATTGCAAGGAGGGGATCAAGTAGAGAAGGCCCTTCCTTGCTCTAATATATCGACCCATTGGGGCCATTTTAGTAGGGGTGACTTACTGACCAGTCCTATGAACTGGACTTAATATCTAACAAATCCTATTCTAAATTAATCGGCTCATGTTTTTAGTTTTTATCCTCCTAACAATCCAACTTTGTTGACACACTGATTTTCACAATAAGCATATTGTTTTTCTAATGATTTTCACCAGTAAAGATTTTCAAGACTAATATATCTATAAAAACCATACTCGTGGCTTATTGGATAGATAGTGCCTGCTTGGCAGAACTTAAAAGTAGCTTATTTCAGCTTTCAGCTTAATTTAAGCTATTTTGATGTGTTTGGTTTAGCTTATACCTTATAGCTTATAGTTTTTTGGAAGTCAGAAATCAGCTTATTCTTTGAGTGGGGCAGGAGATGCTTAATTTATAAGTCAGAAATCAACTTATGTTCATAGTTATAAGCTATAAGCTGTTTAGGGATAAGTTATAAGCACTTTCCCACAGCTCTACCAAACAGGGCCATAGAACCGGCTGATAATTTTGCCCTTTTGTTTGTAATTGTTTGGCCCAATCAGACTTAGAGCTCCACTAACTAACTTCAATTAATTAAAATTTTATCCAATTAGGACCCCCTTATATTATATTTGGTTTATGAATTTGAGGAGGATTTGGACAAGAAAAGAAGAAGAAAAAAATAAAATGTAAATGAAACATAACTATATTTTACTTACTTTTTATACACATTTTCTCTTCCTTTTTTTTCAAATTCCTTTCCAAATCTATAAGTCAAACATGACCTTAATAGACCTTCTCCGTCCATATACCCTCGGGAAAAAAAATTAGATACCTTTAATTATTTGTGTGAAGTCTATACAGCTATCACACTGGTAAATAGGTTTGCCTAGGGATAAGATGTAAACCCAACGTCCTAAATACAATTGCTAAAGAAAAAAGGGGAAATTAATTAATTAATTAATTAATTAAAACGGGGCCAAACAAATACACCCTTGTCATTAGGCTTCTCAAGGTATATACATCTCAAAAATTACTCCAAAAAGTGAGGCATATAATATAGATTTAAAATTGATAGGATGTGAGATACATTTAAAATGATCATGATTTATAGATGCACTTTTCTAGATAAATTTTTTAAATATATAATTTTATTAATACCATTATTTTGTATAATAAAAATAAAATTAAGAAGTTGAGGAATCAAAACAAAGACTTTGTTTGTTTGTTTTTTTTTTAAAACATATTTCTTGGACTCAATTACATAGATATTTACTTCATTGGAGAAAAAACTTTTGAAAAATTATGTTTTAATGAAAATAATTTTTTTAAAAATACACTTTTATGAAAGTGCAAGTACATGCAAGTGAGAATTGTGGCATTTATATCACAATTTTCACTTATATCTGGCACAAACTCATTTGTACCTTGATAAAGTTACAATTATTTTGAGAATAATGCTTGGGACCCCCTTGTGGGGGTCACCCCCTCATCCCCTTTGCCACGTGGCGGGTGGTGATTGGAGGAGCAGGAAAAAAAAGAAAAAGAAAAAGAAAATGTGACCAATGAGAGAGAGAGGGGGTCAAAGGGGGTGGGGGAAAAGGGGGATGAATCATTGCTCTTATTTTGAAGGGTAAATTACACTTGCCTCCCCTAAGGCTTGTGATAAATACAGGAACCTTCCTTATGGTTTCAATAATTATAGAAACTTTATCTATTTTAACTGACAATATGAAGATTCTCTAATTTTTTGACTGTCATTCACACAACTAACATAAGTTGTGACATCATCAAAGATAAATACTAAAATATCCATAATGTCCTCAAGTGTATTGAACCGATCTATATATAACTACACACAACAATATCCTCTCATCTTCAAA
Source organism: Camellia granthamiana (assembly GCA_036172215.1). Classification (NCBI taxonomy): domain Eukaryota; kingdom Viridiplantae; phylum Streptophyta; class Magnoliopsida; order Ericales; family Theaceae; genus Camellia; species Camellia granthamiana. The sequence continues at coordinate 147,097,189 of CM069904.1, read as the reverse complement.
CCTAGCCCCTGTTCTCTCTCTCTCTCTCTCTCTCTCTCTCTCTCTCACACACACACACACACATACCTCTACGTACTAGCCCAAAAAATTACCCATCAGTGCCGCCACTGCACCACTACCACCACCAAAGGCTCTACTTACCCCGACCCCTCAAACCACCACCCACTACCACCATCATTAAAGCAAACACCCACCCCTACAACCACAACCGCAATCACTTTTTCTTTCTCTGGCTGCCACTAGAACCATTATTAAACCACTATCTTCTTCCAATCTCACAAGAGATATAGTCATTCCAACCCATAACATCTCATCCATGGCCATTGCAACACCATCTACCTCAAGTTCCTACAATGCATTGGTGGGTTTTACAATTGCTCTGAGTTGTTTAGTTTCAATTTTGTATTTCAATTGGTTGGTGGAATTGCGTTAGTATGCGCTTTGTTTTTTTTTTTTTTTTTTGGTAAAAGTGTTTGTATGTGCTTATATACATTTGGGTGTGTTTATAACATATGCATCTATGTGTTTATTTATACATAAAGAGATAAATTAGTTATCACTACAAAAAATTAAGGTTTTAAAGACCAAAATTAGGGACAAAAAAAATTTTTGAGACCAAAAATTTTTGTTGCAAAAAGTGTCGTCATTATACTTTTAGCAACAAAAATTAGACATTAGTGATGAATTATTATCCTTTTGGGACTAAATTTTTTGTCTAAAAAAAAATCATGTTGTGACCAAATTATTTTGTCCCTAAAAGTCTATTTATTAGTGACATTTTCAAAATTTTGTTGGTAAAAGCCTTATTTTTGACTTTTCAGGACGATTTTTTAGCGACTATCCTCATGATGATAGAAATTAGTCCCTAAATGTCTTTTGCAACAAAATTTTCACTTTTAGAGACTCTAAAACTGTTATATGTTGTAGTGTATTGTGTTAAAGAAATTTTTGGTATAACAGTCACTACAACAAAAAGCACCAACGGCGACTAAAATTTGGCTTTTCGTCGCTGAAAGTTCAACAAATGGCGACTAAAATGGATTTCGTCACCAAAACTGATCCTTTTGCCGACTAAACGACTTTAGTCGCCGAATAGATGGGTTTTAGCGACTAAAAGTTGGTTTGGTCGCCGAATATAGTGGTTTTCGCGACTACGAAAATTTTAGTAGCTAAAAGGCCCTGTTTTTAGCGACTAAAAGCATTTAGTAGCCAAAACCCGTGCTTTTGGCGACTAAAAAATATGTTAGTCGCCGAATGGTGGTGTTTTACCGACTAAAAAATATGTTAGTCGCCGAATGGTGGTGAATTGGGGCGGAAATGAACGGTTTTAGCGACAAAGCAGCATTTAGTAGCCAAAAAAGGCAGAATTGGCGACTAAAATTCAAATTTAGTCGCCAAAAGTGGTCTCAAATTTTTTTTTAGTAAATACTTTATTTTTTACAGTAAATACATTAAAATAAAAATAATTATTTATATATAGAGTTTGTACTAATACCGGCACATTTAGTATATAAATAATATATGTTGCATTAAATATTCGCGTGAGGTTGGAGTGGCATAGTGGGGGAGAGAGTGTTGCTAAAAGTCAACAAAGTTGGGAAGTTAGGCGTCATACGTTCGAAACTTGGCAGCAGCGCGCGGGGGCAAATATTTTTTTTTCTGAAAAGACTTTCAGCGACTAAAGTCATTAGTCGCCAAAGGTATAAATAATAAAATAAAAAATTAGCTATTGGCGACGAACACTTTAGTCGGCAAAGGTATAATTCCCAAAACAGAAATTGACTATTGGCGACAAAATCTTTAGTCGCTGAAGACCTGTCTATTGGCGACTAACAGTTTTTTAGTCGCCAAAGGCATCCCCGACAATGTATTGGCGACAATGTTGGTGACTAAAATTTTTAGTCGGGAAAAGTGAATTTTCAAGATTTGGCGACCAAAATAGGACCTTTGGCGACTAAAAATTTAGTCGCCAAAGGTGTTTTTTCTTGTAGTGAGTGGGTTGGTTGGTGGCTGATTTGGGAAGGATTTGGGTTTAGTGGTACTTGTATCAAAATGCTTGCTTATGCAAGATTGTTGCTCTCGTGCTTACTTATATCACTCACTGATCATGTTTATGCAAAAATAGAGTGAAATTTGATTTATAGATAGGTTTCATCCTTTGTTCTTTTGTACATCTAATTCAAAAAACATTATTCGAAATGTTTAAGAATTATTATTACCCATGTTTTCCATTCCCTTTCTTTTATTCTGCTAACCCATTTGATAATTGAGTTGTATTCTTGTTCCATGTGTAGAAATTGAAACTTTCATCTTTGTTGTGGTGTGAGAAATCCCAATTTTCTTGAACAGGGTTGAAATCAGTTTCGCTCACCAAGTGTTTGACCAAAGTGCTCAATAGCACATCAAGGGTGTCGATTAGTAAATGAAGGAAGGGGGAGGAGTGATTAGTAAAGAGAGAGAGGCGAAGGTAAGCACACAAAATAGAGTTGAATAAAGTGAAGAGAGGGAGGGGCATTTTCATCTTTCCATGCTCAAATGAAAAGGTAATATGGTGATTTTGTATAGGCAAGTAACGCCATTTGGACAAATTTGACAGATTGAGGGAATCTTGATATTGTCAGTTAAAGTAGGGAGATTTCTGTAATTATTAAAACCAAATGGGAGGTTCCTTTATTTGTCAGAAACCTCAAGAGAGGTAAGTGTAATTTACCCTATTTTGAATTATTCTAGCTAAAACACAATTTCTCCAATATCTATGTTGTTGGACTATGGCATTACATATGCATATTTGGTGTAACTTTTCTCATGTTAAAAGTTGATATTAAAAAGGTAAAGATTAAAGGTAACTCCTCGAACTTTAAAATGGTTATTTTTTTAAACTTGTTTAAATTATTTTTATCTTCTAAATTATATGCAAAAGTTATATCAAACATCTTGATAAATTCTTAAAAAAGAATTAAAAACAACTCAATAATTTGCACAAAGAGGAGCATTTGAGCTAACAAACAGTCTTACCCATGGGCCATAAGCTGGTTGGCATTTAGCCCTTGTACTTTCAAAGAAGAAATTATTTGGTGGTCTTAAAACAATGATACACAATATTCAATACATAACATTTGTTATGTTGTTTCTTAAAATTTAAATAAAAAGTACCGAATCTTATTGTTTTAACCAATAAAACACATATTGGAGCACAATCGCAATTGGTGGCTCGAAATTAGGGGCCCCGAATGCCCCTAATTTATAAAACGGCGTCGTTTTATATATATATATATTTTTTTTTCTGCAGATGAAGGAAGAAGACGAAGGAGGGGCAGGGGAGGGGAGGGGAGGACTGGAGGGGGCCTAAATGGAGGAGGAGGGGGCGGAGGCGGCGGAGGCGACCAGTGGGGCAGAGCCGACGAGGGGCGGAGGCCACGATCAGGGCAGCGACGGCGACGGCAGAGCAGCGAGGCGACGGCGACGAGGCGACGAGGCGACGGCGACAAGCAGACCAGCGACCGCGACCTCTCCATCTGCCTCCCTCTCCCTCTCCCTCTCCCTATTCCTCTGCTTGAGTCGAACGAAAATGGCGAAAAAATGGCAGAAAAAAAAAGAAAAAAAGAAAAAAAAAAACCCTAATGCCCAAAACGACGTCGTTTTGGGCATTAGGGGCATTCGCGCCCAATGTTTTCGAGTCACAAAACATTTTCCATTGGAGCATCACATAGATGTGCTTTCAGACCACCAAATAATTTTTCTTTCAACACCGATTAGAAAGGGAGTTTGATGGGATAGGTAGCTTTTTTGATCGCTCTTTATTTAACAGTCATTGTTGATCACTCATTACTTACTTTTTCGTAAATTTTAAGTATTTTTTTTAAATATATTTGTCCCTCGATAATAAAAAAAAAGTTAAGGAACTTTTTTAATGTGTTTTGTGGAATGGTAATTTGAGATCACTAATGATATTGATAAATTTCTTAAAATGATAAATGATTGAAATATATATTTTAGTTTTTTTTTTGGTTAATTACACTAATAGTCCCTATAGTTTGGGACTTGTGTCACTTTGGTCCCTGACTTTTCAATTGTGACACATTTGACCCTGAATTTTGAATTTTGTTTCAAATAAGGACAATTGAAAATATCATTAGATTTTTCAAGGGTAAAATCGTCAATTTGATAAAATATAAACTAATTTGACAAAAATAAATGTCAAAAAAATATTTTTAATTTTTTTAAAATTATTTTTATCTACCAATGATAAAATAATTTAAAATTAATAAAAATTACATGATTAATTTTTTAAAATTAATTTTACATGATCATCATCCAAATACATAATAAAAATTAATTTAGTAAAATAATTAAATAAATGTCTAAAAGATTTATCAATTTTACATAATTTTATTTTTAGTAGGTAGAAATAATTTTTTAAAATGCAAAAATATTTGTTTGACATTTATTTTTATCAAATTAGTTTATATTTTATCAAATTGACAATTTTACCCTTGAAAAATCTAATTATATATTCAATTGTCCTTATTTGGAACAAGATTCAAAATCCAGGGTCAAATGTGTTACAATTAAAAAGTCAGGGACCAAAGTGACACACGCCTCAAATTATAGGGACTATTTGTGTAATTTGCCCTTTTTTTTTTAATTTTCGATTTATTTGAGTTAGTTTGTATTAAAATATAAGGCTAAAAGTATAAATAATTAACTTATATTTTATAAAAGAATATTTTACAATAATAAATCTATCACTAAAAATTAACATATAAGACTTTCTAATAAATAAGTTCAGTTCACATGATGGTTTTGAAAGTGGCCCAATATTTACACTGCACCTGTGTATGCATGGTTTTCAACAGAATGGCTTATTGGCATTTTGCTATTTTGATTCCTCATTCGTTTGTAACATAGTTCAAAAGACAAAAAACATGTGAATGAGGTTTGCTATTCTTTGTAAGGGAATTGTCAATAATTCCCCAGTGTGAACAGTTCAAAATATACTTGGTGCAATTATTGAAGTTGTTTTGTTCTAGGATACACTGTGACAATACAAGTGCAATTAATGGCTGCTCATAGACACACTACTACACAATGGGACAAGCTAGGGTAATGAGATTAGGATGACAAAAGAGGTTGAGGAGGGGGCAATCATAGAGAAGGTTTATATTGTGGAAATAATGAGCTCATCATCATCCATGATAGTTCACTCCCATCATCACAAAAAAAAGATGCCTTGTCTCACATTCTTTTACCCTCTTTCATCTCAATCACAAATAATATTAAAGAAATTATAGTCTATGATAATTTTGTCTTTGAGGGAGAGAATTTTTATATTTTTAATGCGACACTTATACCACTTGTTACACTAATTAAAGTGAGAAGATTGTATGTGAAAAATTAAATTGTTTTGGATATAATTATTTTCTCACCAAAATTAAACATTTAAATAAAAGAAGAGTCATGTTAATGACAATCTGTTATTAAGATGAAGATAATGTCAAAATAGTTACAATTTCAATGAATTGTTCATAAAAATTCAAATACTTAATCATATTTCTGTACTTTTTTTTTTCCCCATAAATTTTCATACACCTTTAACATGAACAAGAGAGCAATTTCCATAAAATAAAACGCAAAGAATGAACCCAAAAAAAAAAATGTCCAAAAACAAATAAACACAATTTTAACATTTTAACTTTTTGAGAAAATAAGTTTATTAAAAATTAAAATGAAAAAGTCAAATGAAAGAAAAATATATATTTCTCATCAAACGAAAGTGTCCAACTGAAATAAATAGTAAAAAGAAAGAAACAACAGAAGCCTAGGATAATATAAACACCACGTTGATATTTTAGATTGGGTAGAAAATAGTTTTAAGAAAATTAAAAATAGATTTTATTGTGTAGCCATTATTTTTTAACCCAAAAAAAAACTAGTAATTTCACCTTGATCCATACTAGAAGAGGTGTAAGTATTGCACTTTGAAATACGAGGATCAAAGTCAAAATTACCTAACTAAAGGTATATTATAGAGATCACGAATTCAAGTTCTTTAAAGTGGTACAATCTATAACCAAAAATGTCTTGTATATTAATAATTTCTCGAAGAGTTGAAGTATTATTAGAAATTCATGAGGATGTGTTCGTACCATATTTTATTTTTTTATCGGTTGTACCGTATTAATTATGGTCAAGTTTGATTCCAATCTATCGATTGAAATCACAACTATTTTTAAAGAATAACATTAATCATATTTGTTTTTATTGTTATTATTTCTGTCAACAGGTATACTAACGTGGCATGATAGATGTGTTAAGAATATGGTATGATGGCATGTTCAATGGAAGACAGGAAAGTTAGCCATTGCAACAATTTGAAAGTTAGTTGCTGAGATCAATGAGCCAAGATCAAATCAAGCATCAAATCTGCAAAGTGATTCCTATCAAACGTAGGATATGGATAATGTTCAACAAATCATGGACTTGTTGAGGAAATCGTGGCCTTAGATTATCTATTTCTCTCATATGGCTAAGCCTATAAATAGGCCAATAGAGATACAAAGAGCAATGAATCAATCATTAACAACCATCAATCACACTCGTGAAGAATTATTTAGGAGTAGTTCTAAATTAGCCATTTTATTAGTAGATTAGAAATAGCTTTTTCCAACCCCCGCTTCTCTTCTTTCCGTCAATTGATATATTTTCAGTTCTTTGTTCTTATTTAAGTTCTTGTAACTTATAGTCAGTAACAGTTTAATTGAATAAATATACATTCTTTTCTGTTTAAATCCTTCTTTACTAAATTATTTCCAAGGAAGTCTTTAATCTGTTTAAGGCATAGAACTCAATCACAAAATCTGATCTTTTGTGTTTATTAAAATTAGTTGAAATTTGTTGGTCAATTACTGTCGATTAGGTTAAACTAAATTTTTGCTAATAAGATGTAAGGGAAAAGAGGCTAGCAACTAAGCCCCTTGTTATTATACAAGCCAGAACAAGCTAATGAGGTCAGATTAACAAACTTGAAAGAACTTCCAAGTTAGTAGTTTGATTGGACATGAAGTGTCGAACATTACCCATTACCTCTATAATGGCGCCGACGTATGTTATTTACCCCATATTCTAACATTTAGACTTTTGAATTAACATTATTTCTATTTTTGAAAAGATTTGTTTTAGTTACAACCAATGTTTCTGTTGGTGATAATTATAAATAAAATACCAGAAAATGCAAATAATAAAAATTACAATAACTATTGTACGGGCTGAGGCGCGAGAAATTCGCTCTCTTTAAGGAGATTCAAGCCCTCTGCGGTTAGGCAAAGCCTCACACCGGTGAAACAGAAAAACCTTGACTTGTTCCCCCAGGATACAACAGCCCGACTAAGTCGTATGGTTCCCCAATGCTGCACAATTGGTTGAACCCAAAGCTTTTTCACATATACTCTTTTATTTACCTGATAATCTCATACAAAACATAATAAAGCAACCAAAACTTCTTCTTACCTCCAAGATAAGAAGTTAGATCAATTTGTAGAAAATGAAGCTTGTTAGGCAAGTGACTTGGAGGAGAAGACACTTAGTGGATAAGAATAGGAAAGGAAATTGGTGAGCAATTTCCTTCGAAGACTTGAGAAGAAGACTTGAAAGACTTTGAAGACTTATCTAGGAAGACTTGTCTTGGAAACTTGGTGGACAAGTTTCCTTGGAGGAAAAGAAAGGATTAACAAGTTATTTGGAGCCCAATAGGATCCGTTTGGGAAGGGCTAATTTGGCTATTTTAGCCACAAAAGACAAAATAAGCTATTTTAGCCATAAAAAACAAAACATCACATCCAACCCATAATCATTACACTATTCTCTCACAAAAAAAGCTAAAAAAGTCAAAAAGCCAAAAAGCCCTTCCCAAACCAGACTTTTTAGCCCAGACTAAAATAGCCAAAAAAGCCAAAAAACCAACCCACTTCCCAAACCAACCCATAATCTATAACACATTACAATATTAAAATATCTGCTAACATTCCTCCACCTATTTTAATATTATAGGTAACAAAAACTGAGATTATTAGGCAAATAAGGATATTATGCATCATGGTAGGTGTGCTCTGTATTGAACCTCCATTAGTGAAACAATAATATCTACTCCAGAGCCAATAGTATGCTCAGCATTGAACTATAACTACTTAAGGGAAATAAATAATTATTGCACACACATAATATTCCAAGTGTTCACATAAGCTTTAAGAGCTAGCACATTACGGCCTTGTGTGATCCCAAGATTCATGAGTGTGTTTGAGAATTAGCCAAAATCTCATAGGTAGCGGCCCCACTACCACACTCACATAGGTGAATTCTGTCAAGGGTGCTCCTATAACTATGACAACCCATTCAATAAGAGCTACAGAAATTCATTAAGAGTTTTTTAATAACTCAACCTCTACAACGTTACAGGATAAATGCACTTACATCATAGGGATGGGTAAAAAGTAATTTAGTGCATTTCTCACGGCCATCATATGATCGTTTTTCTCATTGAACCCAGTTACAGGATCTTTGGTCCCTGGGTTAAGTATCCTCATACATGGCTCCTACTATATTCAATGGGCTTCAACCCCATCCCCCTTGATGTATTATAGACGTTATCTCTTGCTAAGGCCTTAGTTAATGGATCTGCAAGATTATCACCAGATTTAATATAATCCACATTTATGATGCCATTATTCATATAAGATCTCACAATACTGTGTTTTCTTCTGATAGGTCTGGATTTACCGTTATAATAACAGTTATTAACTTGACCAATTGCTGCGGTACTATCACAATGAATCAATATAGGTGGAATCGGTTGTTCCCAACAAGAGATTTCATTTAACAAATCTCTTAACCAATTTGCTTCTTCACTAGCTGTAGCTAAAGCAATAAGCTCAGCCTCCATTGTTGAATTAGCAATAATGGTTTGTTTTTTCAATTTCCAACTTATAGCACCACCTCCCAATGTAAATAAGTAACCAGTGGTTGATAATGAATCACCTAACAAGGTATTCCAATCAGCATCACTGTAACCTTCAAGTACTGCAGGATACTTATTGTAAAACAAGCCATATTTTATGGTACCAAATAAATATTTCATAATATGCTCAATGGTTAGCCAGTGATCACTGTCAGGCTTGCTAGTAAACCTGCTAAGTACTCCAACTGCATAGGCAATGTCAGGTCTAGTACAGTCAGTTGCATAACGCAAGCTACCAATCATATAGCATATTCCTTTTGATTAATTACATCCTCATCATTTTCAATAGGAAATAAACGTACATGAGGATCAAAAGGAGTAAGAACATGCTTACACTTATAAAAATTATATTTTCTCAACATAATGCGACTGATCAAGAAATATACCATCACAAGTTTTGGTAATTTTCATTCCTAAAATATAATTAGCCTTACCAAGATCTTTTATATCAAAATGGCTACTAAGCATATTTTTAGTTTTCACGATGATATGCAAATTAGAGCCAAATATAAGTAAATCATCGACATAGAGGCTAATAATTACATGTGAATTTTTTTCAAATTTATAGTAGATGCATTTATCACATTCATTTGTTTTATAGCCATTCTCAATCATGCAGGAATCAAATTTCTCATGCCACTGTTTAGGGGTCTGTTTTAAGCCATATAAGGATTTAACTAACTTGCACACTTTGCTTTCTTGACCGAGTTCCACAAAACCCTCAGGTTGATCCATATAGATTTCTTCACCCAGGTCTCTATTTAGAAAGGCTGTTTTAACATCCATTTGATGAATTTTTAGATCATGAATTGTAGCCACTGCAATTAATAATCTAATGGATGTAACTCTAGTAACCGGAAAAAATGTATCAAAAAATTCAAGATTTGCTTGTTGTTTAAAACCTTTTGCAACAAGCATTGCTTTATATTTATCAATAATTCCATCCGGTTTAAGTTTTTTTCTCAAAATCCATTTATAGCCAATAGTTTTACAACCTGGTGGTAAATCTACTAATGCCCAAGTTTTATTGGATAATAATGATTCCATCTCATCATTTACAGCCTCGTTCCAAAAAACAGAGTCAGGAGATGCCAAAACTTCTTGTAAAGTTAATAGAGTTTCCTCCACATTACAACATGATAATCAGGGCTAAAATCTTTTTCTAATCTGACTCTTTTACTCCTTCTAGGTTCAAAAACTACAGTATATTGGTTTTGTAAAAGAGGAGTAGAGGAACTGGTTTCAGATAAAATATTTTCTTGATAATTTTGACCCCCACCATTTTTAAATTTAAAAGGAAATTTTTCTTCATGAAAAATTGCATCACCTGATTCAAAAATTATTTTGTTTTTCATATCAAAAAATCTATAGGCTGTACTATTTGTTGCATATCCAAGAAAAGCACAAGTGGCAGCTTTCACACCTAATTTAGATCTTTTAGGGTCCACAAGTCTAACAAAAGCTAGACAACCCCAAACCCTCAAATATCTCAAATTTGGCTTATGCCCTTTCCACAACTCAAAAGGTGTAACTTTTATTTTTTTATGTGGCACTCTATTCATAACATAACATGCAGTTAAAATTGCTTCTCCCCACAAATTTGAAGGAGCACCTGCTTCAATTAGCATAGCATTTGTTAAATCCGTTAAAGTTCTATTTTTCCTTTCTGCTACACCATTAGATGCAGATGAATATGGTGGAGTAGTTTCATGGATTATTCCTAAAGATTGAGCAAACGAGTTGAATCCAAAAGATTCATACTCCCGGCCTCTATCACTTCTATGTCTTTTAATCTTTTTACCGAATTGATTTTCAACTTCAAGAAGCAATTCTTTAAATTTTTCAAAATCATCACTTTTATTTTTCAACAAGTATACATAAGTGTATTTTGAAAAATCATCAATAAAAGTGATAAAATATCTATTTCCACAACATGTTAAAATTCCTTCAAATTCAGATAAATCAGTGTGAATTAATTCTAACAATTCAATATTTCTCACCACACTTTTATGAGGCCTTTTAGTTATTTTTGCTTGACTGCAAACTTCACATTTCTCAAACTTATTTGTTAGTCTGGGAATTAATCCTAAACTACTTATGACTCCCACATATCGGCTATTAATATGACACAGACGAGCATGCCAAAAATTCATAGAAGACATCATGTAAACAGAAACATGTACTTTCTTATTCTCAACATTTAATTTAGACATTCCATCACAGGCATACCCTTTTTCCCACAAATATGCCTTTTTTTAGTGATTACATATTGGTTAGATTCAATAGTCCACTTGAAATCAACTTTGTTGAGCAAATAACTCGACATCAAATTTTTCCTCATAGACGGTGTGTACAATACATCTTTTAAAACAAGCACATGTCCAGAGGTAAAATTCAGCTCAACATCCCCACACCCGAGCACCTTGGTTAAACTAGAATCACCAAGCATAACAGTCCTTTCCTTATTAAAAGAAGTGAAATCTTTGAACCAATCTTTATTATAGCAGACATGCCTATTGGTACCAGAGTCTGCCCACCACCCTTCCACAGATTGAACCATAAAAATATCTGTAATCATAGCCACAAATGGTTCCTCGATAACATTAGCTTGTGGTCGAGACTGTTGTTTCCGAAATTTGCAAGTTCGAGCAATATGCCCACTTTTGCCACACACAAAACATGTCATGTTTGTCAGATCTTGTGAGGAGGGTTCTTGGTTCCATTTCTTTTTCCTCGGATAATTTTTATTTTGTGGTCTTCCAGTATTTGTCCAGATTTTCTTAGCTGGCTTCAAGTGACTATATTTATGAAATCGACCTTTAGGTAAAGTATTTCCAGAAGTTAAATTTACCTTTGCAGTGGAATGCTCTTGTGTCATAACCGCATCTTGTCCTCGTGCTTCCTCCTCCACCCGAATCCGTGTGATTAGAGTCTCCAAGGACGTCTCTTTTTGCTTGTGACGCATTGACTTCTAGAACTCCCTCCAAGATGATGGAAGTTTGTCAACAATACCTTCTACAACAAAATTGTCTCCAATTTTTGATGCCTTCGGATCTAACTTCAGCCACTACCATCTGAAAATCTTGAACTTGCTCCACCACTGATTTTCCATCTATCATTTGATAGCGGAAAAAATGACTTGTAGCATATTTTTTAGCGCATGTCTCTTCAGTGTCATATTTATTCTGCAAGGCTTTCCAAATTTTCTTAGCAGTGGTGTAAGTAGTATCATAATAATCATAAAATTGATCTGAAAGACAATTCAAAAGATAATACCGACATTTATACTCATCTGTGTTGTATTTCTCAATTTTTTCAAAATGAGCGGCATACTCCTCGTTGGTTATCTCTTCAGTGGAGACTTTGTTCGGATTTTTCTCGGTCAAACTCGAGGAGACTGGGGTAGAAAAACACATTGCCTTTCTATCTCTTGAAATGGGCTGCCTTGAATCGGAAGGGCTTATTGAGATCACCGGTATTCTCGTTGGGCTTCTTCAATACTGGCTCCATGGATTTTACTGTTTGAATCTCCTTAAAATTGTTGTGATAATTACAAATAAAACATCAAAAAATGCAAATAATAAAAATTACAATAACTATTGTACGGGCTGAGGCGCAGGAAATTCACTCTCTTTAAGGAGATTCAAGTCCTCTGCGATTAGGCAAAACCTCACACCGGTGCAGCAGAAAAACCTTGACTTGTCCCCCCCAGGATACAACAGCCCAACTAAGTCGTATGGTTCACCAATACTGCACAATTGGTTGAACCCAAAGCTTTTTCACATACACCCTTTTTATTTGCCTGATAATCTCATACAAAACATAATAAAGCAACCAAAACTTCTTCTCACCTCCAAGATAAGAAGTTAGATCAATTTATAGAAGATGAAGCTTGTTAGACAAGTGGCTTAGAGGAAAAGACACTTAGTGGATAAGAATATGAAAGGAAATTGGTGAGCAATTTCCTTAGAAAACTTGAGAAGAAGACTTGGAAGACTTATCTAGGAAGACTTGTCTTGGAAACTTGGTGGGCAAGTTTTCTTGGAGGAAAAGAAAGGATTAACAAGTTATTTGGAGCCCAATCACATAATATAATCTATAAAAAATTATAATATTAAAATATCTGCTAACAGTTTCAAATAACAGTTGTGATTGTTGTAATGATAATAGTAATTGTGGGGTGTAACTTACATAGTGGGGTGTTTTGGAAAATTGGTAAAAAGCTGGTTTTTGGCTTTTTACCAAGTTTTTTGGCTTTTTTGGAGGTGATTTGGGAAGTTGGTAAAACGCTGGCTTTTTTGATTTTTGGTTTAATGTTTTTTAAAAGTGTCAAATCACTGCAAAATGACGAAAATACCCTTACCTTTTACTAAAAATTACGATGCTGCCCTTGTGTACGTCAACACTGTTTTCATGTAACAGCCACCAGATGTTCCAACAAATTTTTTTTTTTTTTATTACTACTACAATTTTCAAATTTTACCAAATACTTTTTGTTATTACAAATTTATTATTCTTTTTTTTACGAATTTATTTTTTTATTATTACAAGTTTATTAGTAAATGTATTATTTTTTTTATACAAACAATTACCAAATTATCCAAACAATTATTGCAAAAGACCAAAATACCCGTAGCAAATTTTTTAAAATTATTATGACAATTTTGTTAATTATTTTTACTTTAATTTTTTTTATTAGTACTACAATTTCCAAATTTGACCAAATACTTTTTATTATTACAAATTTATTATTCTCTGTTTTACGAATTTATTATTTTTATTATTACAAGTTTATTAGTAAATGTATTATTTTTTTTATATAAACAATTACCAAATTATCCAAACAATTATTGCAAAAGACCAAAATAACCGTAGCAAATTTCTTAAAATTATTATGACAGTTTTGTTAATTATTTTTATTTTTATTTTTTTTTAGGCATATTTATTTTCTTAATTTTTCCCAACAAATTGCGCTCTTACATTAATTAATTTCAACATTACAATTTGGTAAACGCCCTTCAGAACCTGCAACTTACCAACAGAACTGTATATTTTTTTTGACACTTACAACAGTTTCACACATTCATTTCGTTTGCCATCACCTCGTACAGACCGAATAGGATTTACAACCCAAGTTGACGCCGATGTTGCACTAATTCATTCCGTATTGATTTCCTCACTTCATTCATATGTACGTCATCGTCGCCCTCTAGTTCACCATCATCATCGTCACCAAGACCGTCAACATTTGGCATGTCGTTGAATATAAAATTCTCTGCATTCGCAACCTTGTTAAATGCTTCATCGTCGCTCGAGTTGCGGCATATAAAATTATATATTGCCATTGAAGCACCAACCAATGGCACCTGCACTTTCCCAAAATTATATCGCGGCATCTTATGTAGGAATCCCCATCGCGCTTTCCATACACCGAACGTACGTTCAATTGCACTCCATAAGGAGGAGTGCACCATGTTGAAAATTTTGTTTGCATTTTTTAGCCGTCCTGTTGTGCGAAACACCTCCTGGTGGTAGCGGCATCCCTTAAATGGCGCCAAAAACCCTTTTTGGTTCTTGTACCCCGCATCAACAAGGTAATATTTTCCTGGTTGTAAATAAATAATTTCGCATTAGTACGGTGGTCGATTACAAATATTAAATGCACACAACTAATACAAACAAAAAAAGATGTGTCGTTCATCCTACCTTCCTCTGGCATGGGGAATTGTTTGGCTAGGTCCTATGTTACTTCGTTAAAAACTCTACTTGCATGCATACTTCCCTCCCATCCGCAAGATATAAAAGTAAAACACAAATCGAAATCACACGCTGCGAGTATGTTTTGCGTGTATTGTCCTTTACGACCAAAATATGGTGGTGCCTCATGAGGCGAGAGATGTGCCTCCACATATGTGCTATCAAGCGCGCCAATACAATCCTGCAGAATCACACAGCATCATGTGAATGAGAAATGCTACTACCCAAAAAAAGTTTGTGAGTATATTCCGAAAGTGGCTACTATTCATAATTAAAATGTGCCAAAAATAAATACCCTCACTTTGAATGGGAAATATTTTCGTCGGGATTCCAAGTACGGATGTCTACTATGTTGTGACCTTGTCGGTCGGCAGTGTGCTCTCATGAACAATTTCGTCGCTTTAAGAACTCGCATTACGTAACGCCAGACTGTTTCCCCCAAGTGTTAAAAACAGTCTTCTATGTCCCAACTAGTGAAACCCCGGAACACGAAAATAAACATGCCGACACTCTCAACTATGTCTATACCATGGGGACGCTGTGGTACTGGGAGGCCGCAATCCTCAACTAATGTCTTGCACAACATCAAGAACACATCCTGTGACATCCAAAAATTTCGCTGAAATGCTTCATTCCTTCCTCGAAGCATCTCCTGCATCCACATGCTACCAGTCAATGCGGATGTGTGAAATGGAGTCCTGTCAACATACGCGTACTCGTTGGCAACGCGAGCAATTTCTACCCAAATCATTGATGTCGTCGACTCCATTTCTCCGATCGTCTCTCGTATCCAAGCATTTATTTGGCCATTGCGTACGACTCCCGAGCTAGTATCCTCTTGTGCATCCATAGACGTTGCAAATTATATGAAATAAGAACTACCAGCTGTAGTGCTTAATTGCCGAAATGAGTTGCACAACTCCATGATATATAACATTCCTGCAAAAGCATATTCAACTACTATCAACGTGTGTTATTGTGGGCATGTGATTGTCCAAAGCCTAGTACACCAAACAAAACCATGTGAATGCTACTACATTTGCAGGTTTGTACAATTTGTAGTTTGCATGCTTGCATGTAAGCATCTAACTTTCATGTGCTTCTGATTGACGTATGCCACATCCACTTTTTCAATATTTTATGTGAATTGTTTTGGAATAAAATAATGTACATAAAGAAATGTAAATAAATAAGATAATAAAACTAATAAAATGTTTTTGCATTAAATAAATAAAAAGCACCCAATAAATAAATAATTTTTTTATTTATTGAAATGTAAGTACTTTTCTGCCTATATTAATTACTTTGAATAAATAAGTGTACACAATAAATAAAATTAATAAAGAATAAATAAGTCAATTCAAGAAATGTAACTACTTTGCATCTTTCTTTTTTTTTTTTTTTTTGCATTAAATAAATAAAAAGCACCCAATAAATAAGTCAATTTTTTTATTTATTGAAATGTAAGTACTTTTCTGCCTATATTAAATAATTTGAATAAATAAGTGTACACAATAAATCAAATAAATAAAGAATAAATAAGTCAATTAAAGAAAAGTAACTACTTTGCATCCTATTATGTTTTTTTTTTTTTTTCGTCACAAAAATTAATTTCAACATAGTTCAAAAAACCCACCATTTTCAATGTTGTTTTAACCTTCCTAGGGAGTACAAATGTAACTTTTTAATTTTGTAGCAAATTACTATTTGCTTTTGTAAGACCAACTTTCATTTTGTCAATTATAAAATAGATTTATCAAATTCAATCCAAATACACTAATTGAATGTTTCCAAACAATTTTTCCCAGTAAACTAATGTCTGCCCCACAACTCACCATCTGCATGTGACAAGGAGCAAATAAAATAAATAATAACACAACAAACCAAAAAAAGCCTGCAAAGAGTTGCATGTACATTCCCTGGACAAAAGTTGTGCATAACATAACAAGCATGTGACACCAAAATAATGCCACCTTGCGGCGTGTATGCTCGCATATCGGTTGCAAAGTCCTGCAGAATCATACATACACGTCCACACCAAAATAATAACACAACAAACCAAAATAAGCCTGCAAAGTCCTGCAGAAGCATACATACACATCCACACCAAAATAAAAGAAATGCGAACTGTCTCGAGACTTCACCATCCCAAACAAAAAAAAAACAAACAAACAAACAATACAAACACACATAATATACTACAATCTCATGATAAGCAAATAGTAAAATGACAATCCAACCACAAAGGCCTAGTCCAAGTCAACAGCACCACCACTCCCGAATAGCCGTGTCCCCCCTTCACGATCCCTACCAACATTGGCCGGCGTGCAGGCACACTTCACTGGCAACCAGTTGACAATGTAATTCTGGAGGAGGGCCATGATGATGTCCCGATTATCGGGTGAATCCATTATGTCGCATGCGAATGAGAACAACTTACCACCAGGCTCTAATCCAGGTGTGCTCATAAGCCGTGCAAGACAGTCCCCCACTGTGTTGTCACCTTTACCCGTGACAACGTATTGCCTGATTTTCAGCTCCCTGCTTTGTTTGCTCACTACTTCCACGAGATTGTCCATGCTACTAGCAACAGTACCAGGCGTTGCCCGCTTGCGCCGTTTTGGATTGGCTGATCCGTCCACGGCTGACTGGGGGGGAGCATCCTCAAATAGGCTACTATCAACCACGTTCTCCCCGACAGTGTCATGGCCCGGCTGTGGTGGTGTGCCTGCATTGAGAGGTCTCATCCCGCTATCCACGTCCATGGCATTGGTCGCAACAGCAGCATCATCTTGCACTTCTGTTGGAGTCCATGCATGTTTCCCAGTCGCTGCTGCGCCAGAGTACATCCGCTCTATGAGATCCACGTGCTCTAGAGGCTTACTCCTGAATTTAGCACAGCGGTTGTTCATCTGTGAAGGAGAAAACACATATGTCAGTACAGCTTGAAATGTAATTACAAAACAATAAATGTAACTCTTGAATATAACAAGTGTACACATCGCAACGTTGTGGGTTGCCCAACATATGTTACAGTAGTATGTTTAACAAGTGCTTTGATTTGTTGAAAATTGTTTTTAAAACAAATATGGTAACTAAAATCAGCGATACTAGTACAACAGTACAGGGGAACATAAAAGTTTTGTGAAAACATACTGCTTGCATTTTCGTCCACCAATGGTCAGGTGCAGTGAACAAGCCTGTCTCATGGTCGTACCCAAGCCCTGTCAAGCCGTGGCTGGCATTCTCCAACTTCTTCCGGGTGACTCAATCTTTCTTCAAGTTGTCAAACTTGTTTTTCATTTGTTTGGCTGAATGTAATAGGCCGGTTTTCTCTAGAAATTTGTTTGCTACGTTCTTATACCCTGCCATGGACAATCCGCACGATTGTCGATTACCACCTTCCATTTCAGCAATGATGAGTTAAAGAAACAGCTTTGTATTGTCGCTGTCGAATTGGCATTTGTGGACTGGCTGGGGTTGGGTTGCTGTGACAGCGTTACCTCGACACTTTGAAGGGGTACGGGGTGATGATCGGTTTGTTGCCATGAGTAGTGTTGTCCTGCTTGTAACATTTACAATGCAATATTAGTTGCCAAATGCAATACAGTACATATTGTTTACATGGCCAAAAGTGAAATAAAAGTGTAAACACAATTACTGCAGTAATAACAACAAACAGTACTACACTTTTCGAAAGACAAAGTCCGTTTGTACTATACGTTGGGGAGATCTTATGTAACAGGACCAAAACTAGTAACTGACAGCAAAGTACATATGTCATACAAAAAGTAACAACCATGTGAATATCCATGACAATACATCACATCCGAAACAACAACACCAAAACAACGACGCACAAAAAACCGACGACGCTCCTAAGCATACGTAGGCTCTGATCTATGCGCACAACGTCCGCTCGTAACCCCTGATCGACATCATTATGTGGCTGGTTAGTACGCAAACTGGTGCTGCGAAACTCGTCACACCAACCAACCCACGACGCACATCTCTGCTGGGCAAAATTACAGTAGATAGTTAGCATGCATACTATACGACACAACCACAAATGAACGACGACATGACTAAGTGCATAAGAGAGTGACAACACAAACGCATCGTAGTTCTAGGGCAAACGTAGAACGCATGACCAGGGTTTTTGGCGGATATTGATATCTTTACAATGTAGTGTTCAAACCCACAATCACACATCCTCGGTGGCCATGATGAAGTGGCACTTGACGTGGAGGACGCCATCTGTATACTCGTTTGTTTTTTTTGTTCATGTTATAAATTGAACTAATATAATCTACTGTGCGGAATGAAAGACAATAACTGAAATAGGTTACTACTTGAATTTAGGTTAATACTTGAACATGCCACTTTAGTGGTGTGTCGGGACTCTAGCCATTTTGTTGTCCACATTTGCACTCTATATTTTCACTCCCTTTGATTTGTTTTTACTGACAATGTGCTTGCATTATGCTTTAGGTGACTCATTTGCTATGGTTATGAATAGGGACGAAAATTGCTCCAAAAATCTACTTGCTCAACTGTTCCATTTTAATGGTCCTTAAATATATTGAGAGAATGCTACTAAACTAATTAGCAAGTAGCAGTTAATATAGCCAAGTATAAAATTCCAAAAATAACCCCTTACATTCAAGGTAACCAAACTGTCACGACCCAAACCCGCCCCTATGGGTTTAGTACCGTAACTGGCCAGTAATCCGAGATTACCGAAGGCCTACTTAACAGTGAAACAGTAATACAGAGTATAGGGGCTGGCGGAAGCCAAAACAGTAATTAAACAATGTCCAATGAGCTGTGACAGTCTATATGCAAAAAGACTTTCATATATATACACATTCGGAAACAGAACAGTACTTACAGTGTATACAGAAACATTCAGTACAGTACAAGTCTCACTCAGTCTATACAGGACTCAAACAAAATGGGGAATCTAAAACACCCCATAGCCTTGGCTTGAACAGTACTGGAACCTCGAGGTGAAGCACAAAGGTGGGCTTGACAAAACAGTGCTTAGCCCGACGCCCCTAGCAGCGGTCCGGTGCCTGAACACCTACATATATATATGAGCAGTGAGCTAAAACCCAGTGAATAACATAATGCGTAAAGAGGTTAAGAATGAATGCCCTTTCAGTATTGAAAACAGTCAATTGATTCAGTATATCAGTCATTCAGTCATAACAGTCATATGTGGTACATCCATTAGCAGAACAGTACAGCAAACAGTAGGTCTTGAAAGACCGAGCAGTCAATGATGGCCATCATAACAGTAAACAGAAGTTCCATGATAGGAACTAACAGAGATCTCTGTAACAGTAGCAGTAACAGTAACAGTAATTGCTATGGATGCCACAATACAGTTCAAAATAGAGGACACATACATTCATTCAGTTAACAGTATCAATTCAGAAACAGTACAGTTTAACCATTCAGAAGATATTCATATTTGAACATATCTTTACACAGTTGTTACTCACAGAGTTCTGGGCTACGGCTAAGCTAGTACGCGTCTCCGGATGCCAACCCTATACGGTTACAGAATGAACACACACTAAGCTACACAGTTGGGAAATAATAACTTAATCTCTAATTTGTCTTGGTGTGGTTCTACATCAATATCCTCATTAAGATGCCTTAAACTAGGTCTAAGAATGCCTAGGATGGAATGAGGATGCAAAGATGCACTTTGAAAACATTTTTAGAATTTTCAGAAAACAGAGGTCCCGCTCGAGCGTGGGTTTCCCCGCTCGAGCGTACCTGCAAATAAAAGTCTCCGCTCGAGCGTGAACATTACCGCTCGAGCAGTCTGCAAAACAGGACAAAAGTACTAGATGGGTGAAAATCACGCTCGATAGGCGCTCGACACCCGCTCGAGTGTGAGATACAAGGTCCCACTCGAGCGTCCAATACCCCGCTCGAGCGGACTGCAAACACAACTAAAGTGCTGGATGCACGAATTTCACGCTCGAGAGCAAGTCACCCCGCTCGAGCATGAGTCCAAAATCTGGAATCTCCAAATTTGAACTTCGTGCTCAAAATTTAACTTTGATGCACCAAATTCGATTCTTTTGGGCCCATTTCCTGGAAAACACTTGTAAATACATAGTATGACATGATTCAAAGCTCAATTTGTAAAATCAAGGCCCAAAGAAAAAGGAATTAAACCCAATTTCAAACGACACTTCAAGAACATGATGAATGTGTAACATGCATGAATTCAACAACTTCAAAGCTTCAAATACTAGCTCAAATGAGCCAATTCTTTCAAAACCAAGATGAATTCATGGTCTAATGCAAAAATATGAACATGCATGTACCAAATTCCATGTATTCAACCTCAAAATGCTAGGATATAAACATGCATGCATGATTCAAGCTTTAACTCACCAAATTAAGCTAATTCATGACCTTAATCTCTAGACTTCCATGAACCATGCAACACAAGACTTAATTTAGCAATCAAGAGGGTGAGTTCTTACCTTAGGTCTAGGATGCAAGATATACAAGCTCAAATATGCACTTAATCTTTCAATTCTTTCAAATTTCCAAGCAAAATTCAAGATGAAGCCAGGTTTCTCTACCTCTCTCTCTCAGTCGGTTTTGTCTCTCAAAATGGATGAGGAAAAGTGATGCCAACATATGAAATTGAAGACTAAACAATAGCCTAGCTAAGTCCACTAGATGTCAATTTAGTAAAAAGGCCCAACTTATGTAATTTAACTTAATTTAATCTAATTTAACCATACCAAATCACTTTCTAATTAAATATGCCATAAAATCACATAAATTCTAATGATCATAGAACACTAATCAATTTCAGATTCGGCCGCCGATAAGGCCTTCAATTCGCAATTTAAAGCATAAAACATGGACAGATAATTTAACAGTCAAACATATATAAATGCATTTAAACTAGTACATTCAATCAGTCGGTTCAGTATTTCAGTTGATTCAATTACTTATCATAATCAGTCTCAGTTTAGCAGTAATCAGCGGTTAACCAGTAATCAGTGGTGAGGGTTATTACACAAACACCCTAAATGTATTTTACATCTGTTATGACTACCATGCCACGTAATCCAACATGAATATTGTGCCAAGGAAACAATACAAGTTTTGATATTTGCAGCTGGTCCTTCTGTGATGGTGTGGTTGACTGCCCATTGATCTTTTCTTAAGATTGCTAGTTTTTATTCCTTAGTTATTTCATTATTTTATATAACCTGGTGGCAGTGGACATTGAAACTTCATAAACAAATAGCATTTGAAGTACATTTTAGAAATCTTAATGTGGTATATTGCCCTAACTGAAAAGTACACCCAATTTAGTCCCCAAATGTATATTGTCATAACTAGGTTACTAGGGCTGAAAATTGAAGACGGGTCATATAGTAGGATCCTATGTTACCAATTCAAAAAATAGATGCTTAGAGTGTAAGGGAATTTGAAAATAAAACATCTAACAAATCATTTTATGATTATTTAATCAATTGGTTCAGGATGTCCAGAAATACAATGTTTGGTAAATTAGTTGCCTATTGAAGTAATGTTTCCTCTCTCAAAGGAAATTTAATAAAAAATTAATTTTAAAAATGGGATTAAAGCAGGGAAAATTGGTATATTTATTGATATTGGGTGGTGTGTTGTTTTCAAATGACAAGGAAGATGGTGAGATATTTTTTTCCATTTGAAATTTTCTTATCAAAATTCTATTTGTACTGTGCTTACTATATGTAAGGCAAGTGAAATGATATTGATGCTTCTTACTGATGCTTTGTTTCAAATTTACCATGATTCCCTTGATGTTTCACATGAAACTTATGTCTATTTTCTTCTTTCCAGATAGTTGACTGCATTAAGGGCTTTCTAAATATTTCCTCTGACTCGGCAACTTTCCTTCAGGTTTGTTGTTCAAAATGCTTTTTCTAAATAATAGACAGTAAGAACTGAAATTTCAATACTATTAGAATTCAAAAGATACAGCTAAGATGTGCTGATAAAAAATACAAACAACAAACAAGTTCTAATCTTGTGTTACTGTTGAAGCCCTAAAATGTTAGATGAATCAAATCAAGAATTTTCCATTGGATAGTTGAAGTAGGTAGCAGTAAGGATATGGCATAAGAATAATGTGTATTACAGAAGAATAATGTGTTTCAGATCGGATATACAAAAACCCTTTTTTTCACATCTGAAATCAGAAGTGCAAACCAATATGGACAAACCATTATGAATGTCATTCGAAATCACAAGTGCAGGTCGTCCTACTGTCATGAAGAACTCGTTCATCCATGGTTTTGGGTCCGTCACTACTTGCGAGAAGATAGTAAATGGAAGACAGTTTTCGGCGTACCTAATGGTGTAGATCCGACGAAGGCGAAGGCGAGGACGTGGACGACGAATCCGGCGGCAGCTTCAGCGGGGGACGGCAAGGTCGTCGGTTGTTCGAGGGAGTTACACAGCGCCGCTTGAAGGAGGATTTCGCAGAATCAACCAGCTGAAGGAGGCAAATGTGGCCTCGTTTTGCCCTAAGCCCCAATTTATGAGATGAGGGTAGTTTGGTAAATGGCCGAGTTGCGTTTCCAACTCTTCCCAAATGGTGTTTCAGCTTTTTTCAACACTCCAACGTTAAGCTTTTTGGCTCAGAACGCTGCATTTTTTTAAGGTTCCCAAAACGGCACAGTGTAACGGTTGAAAATCGTGAAATTTTTTTATTCTTCATACAATTTTTCAAAAACTTATAAATGCATATGTTTTTATTACAAAATCACATTCATTGAGGTTTAAAATAGTTTTGGAAGATTAGTATAACATACTAAATTTTAAATTATTTTTAAATTGCTACGAAAGAGTTTTGACATATTTTTCTTTCAACATTTAATGATTTCATATGCTATTGTGCTTCAAATTTGTAGGTTACATTTTTGTTATAAATAAAAATAGAAATTTGTAAGTTACATACGTTCAATAAATAAATTTAAATATAATTATTGTTATTTTATTAAACAAGTTAAAATCGCATATCTTTAAGTTAAACACGTAACAATAACACAATATATTACAAGTTACAACTACAAGTAAAAATTATGTTTAATCTTTAATGTCAAGTGAATAAATAAAAAACAAAAGCTAAAGTGAAAAAACTGAACAAAAAAATGGCTTTTAAACGTAGCAGACGTCATTGCTACTGTTACATAATAGCCATAGCCTCCGTTTGGAAAGTGGATTAGTTTTTTAATTTTTTGACTTTTTTTAACTATTTTAGCCTGGACTAAAAAGTTTGGTTTGGGAAATTTTTTTGACTTTTTGACCTTTTTTGTGAGAAAAGAGTGTAATGATTATGGGTTGTATGAGATGTTTTGTTTTTTGTGACAAAAATAGTCTATTTTGTCTTTTGTGACTAAAATTGCCAAAAAAGCTTGAAATAACTCTTCCCAAACAGACTCATAATAGTGTTGTAATAGTCTGTTACGCATTTTATGTATACTGGTGGCAGTCATTACATTTGTAAAATTCAATTACACCCCTATACTAGCCATAACAAGTAGTGGTGACTAGGGGTGTGTGCGGTGCGGGTCGGTGCGGTGCGGTTTGAGAGAAAAATAGAAATCGTATGGCGGATGACGGATTGATAAAAGTGTCACTAGAATTTGTCATTTTCCTTATCAAAACCGACAGTTCGGTTGGCAAATAATGGCGGATTTGCCTTGGTGGTTCGGGCGGATTGGCGGTTTATAAAAAATATAATTCAAATTACAAAACTTAAATCAAAGAGTAGAAAAAATGACGAGAGATACCGTGATGTTAAGCATCTTGCGAAACTTTCTTCTGATGTAGCAAGTGTAGCAACAACATGATAATATCAACGACTATGTCATCAATTCATTACAAGCATCTGTGGAAGCTACAATGATTAAATATAATACATAAAATTAATATAATTCAGGGTTTACAATATATTGAAAATGTTTACTGTTGAAAAGTATTTAGATTGAAAAGTGAGCTGATGCAAGTTTGCAACATGGCCAGAAAAAAAAAAAAGATTGAAAAGTGAATTGGAATTCAACTTTATTTTAGATTACTGACATCTTGAATTCTCATCGAGCAGTAATGTAATACTATATTCTAAGATATAGAACAACAAGCAAACTTAAGTAAAAAAGAATTTTTAGAATCTTATAAAACATGATTTAATAACGGTGCGGGTCGGTACGGTCTTGAAGAAAAATAGAAACCGGCGAATTGATAAAAGGGTCACTAAAATTTGTCATTTTTCTTATCAAAAATCGGCGGTTCAATTGACAAATAATAATGAATATGCCCTAACGGTGTGGTTCAGTTCGGTGCGATTTTGATGATTTCGACGGTTTCGGCGATATTATGCACACCCACTACCCAATTGTATTTAGAAGTATTTATTTTTAGTATCCGTTACTTTGGTACACTTTTTTAGATTTGGTTGTATTAGAATTTGAGTTCAATTCAAATCTACAGAATTAAGGATTAGTCTTTATTTATTTATTTATTTATTTGGATACATTGGAAAAGGAAATAGCAAGACAGCAAAACAACAATACAAACAAACAAAAAAGAAAAGGCAACACAGAGGCTAGTCTGTCATTCCCACCATGTCTATTGTTAGTAGAGGATTAGTATATTGTTTATGAAAGAGTTATAAATCTCTACAACAGAGAGTTCATTCTTAATAATTTTCATAATTTTTATTTATTGTGAATTCAAAGTTTCCTTCTTGTTAATTCTTTATACTAGTTATTCAAAAGATGAAATGGAACAAAAAAAATAAATGTGATTTCAGTCCAAATTTCATATTGTCCTAAACTAAAATAACCTAAATTAATTAGTATAAAAAGGGTTCGTTTAGAATGTGGATTGACTTTTTGATTTTTTAGATTTTCGACTATTTTAGCTTGGGGATAAAGAGTCTCGTTTTAGATAGATTTTTTGACTTTTTTGACTTTTGTGAGAGAAAAAATATAATGATTATGATTTAGATATGACATTTTGTCTTATTAATTTTTTAATTTATTTACTTTTTTATGACTATTTTAACCAAAAAATCTCAAATTTTTTCTTCCCAAACGAAGGCTAAAAATAAGTTTAGTGACATTAAAACTAAAATATCGCATGAAATATTCTAGTATCATAACTTTTGTATGTCATGTTACGGTAAGCTCATTTTTGTCATTGAAATTTGAATTGTTTAAATTGATAAGTTCTATTATAAATAATTTATTTATATAATTTAAAAAAATAAATAATTTAAATTACCGTAATCAAACTTTTACATCTTTCCATTGAATCAACCAATTTCACAACTAGCTCAAATGGGAGCTAGTCCAGCCCGAATAATATTTTAGGTATTAATTAATGTATTAATTAATAACATAACATAAATTTAATTTTTTTTTAACATTTATAATTTATATAACAAATAAAATTAATAATAATAACATAATTAATATTGATATATTTATGTAACGCCACCGATGCAACCCGGTAGCCCGCAGGCCTACACAGTACACGAGAGAGAGAGAATCCAAAGCAATCTTGACTATTACTAGAGTACCCATCTATGGGCCCTCAACTGTTCCCAACACAACAAAACCATCCAGATTATGAGAATCCTGATAATATATCATCCGGATGGGTGTGGACCTTTATTTTCTTGGATTGATGATCTCCGAGATTTTTACCCCTCCTCATTTGGGAAATGATGAAACTTGGCATAAATTAAAGGGTAAGTTGGCAGTTTTGGTAATTTTATTAATAGCCCAGATTACAAACAAAAGTTCTACAGTAAAAAAAGAGACAAAAGAAAAAGGCATAATAATTACAAAATAATCTCACGAGTTTAACATAAATCATAAGTTTGAATTTTATCAATTTAAATTTTAATATTTTAATTTATTTTTAATCTTAATTATTTTTCATATTTTAGTCATTAAATATATAAAATATCTAAAATATCATTTTTATTAAATTTGAAGATATACAAATCTGCGTGGTATTGAACTTTCAAATCTCCAATAGATTGCCTTGTCTCCAAGATCACTCCGGAACACTTTATACAAAATGAAGCTGCATATAAATTATTGGATAAATTAAAAATATATTTTTTGAAATTTATTGAAAATATAATTTATTATTTCTTATGATTATGAAAACAACATTCCGTCTCTAAAATTTCTAATTTCATAACAAATTATTTTTTTTATTAATAAATCATTAAGTCAATTACTAATAATTTTTAATGATATTAGAAATTTATTTTAATTAATAATTTTGGTAACTTTTTCATTATATAGGATAGCAGTTAGGAATTTCAATGTTTCAATTAATTTTGTTAAATAAAAAAATTTTAATAATGGAATATTGGTAATTTTACAAACTATAAGAAGCAAGTCATATTTTAAGTAAATCTTAAGAGATATATTTATAATTTACTCTAAATTATTTATTCATTATATGCAATCCCAGTCTCACGGTATCACAGCATTGCAAAAAAAATTTTGGTTGACAGAGGAGTAAGCATATATCACGGCATTGCATATAAACAGTATAATAGGTAAATTAAGCTCTCTTGAAGTTTAGTAAAATTATATCTAATTCACAGTTTTTTTATTGGGTTAATTACACTAATAGTCTCCATAGTTTGGGATTTGTGTCACTTTGATCCTTGACTTTTCAATTGTGACACATTTGACTCTGAATTTTGAATTTTGTTCCAAATAAGGACAATTGAAAATATCATTAAAATTTTCAAGGGTAAAATCGTCAATTTAATAAAATATAAACTAATTTGACAAAAATAAATATCAAAAAAATATTTTTAATTTTTTTAAAATTATCTTTATCCACCAATGATAAAATTATGTAAAATTAATAAAAATTACATGATTAATTTTTTAAAATTAATTTTACATGATCATCATCCAAACACATAATAAAAATTAATTTGGTAAAAAAAATAAATGTCTAAAAGATTTATCAATTTTACATAATTTTATTTTTAGTAGATAAAAATAATTTTTAAAAATTCAAAAATATTTGTTTGACATTTATTTTTGTCAAATTAGTTTATATTTTATCAAATTGACAATTTTACCCTTGAAAAATCTAATTATATATTCAATTGTCCTTATTTGGAACAAGATTCAAAATTCATGGTCAAATGTATCGCAATTGAAAAGTCATGGACCAAAGTGACACAAGTCCCAAACTATAGCGACTATTTGTGTAATTTGCCCCTTTTTATTATTAACCAATGTACCAGTTTTAACCTACAATGTAAAATTTCTTTTTAACCTTTCAATACTTGTGAAATTACCCTTTTGCCATTCTTAAATCTGTCACCACCACACTATTGAAAGGTTAAAATGTAATTTTACAAGTATTGAGACGGACTTTTAACCTTTATCCATCGTTGTTGACCTCTCTCCACACCGAGTACACCAACCACTACTGGTACTACCATCATCTTAGCACCTGTTCTCCACTCCCAAGATTAAGGCATCGTTTAGGAATAACTTATTTTAATAATTTTTAAATTTTTTATGGAAAAGATATGAAAAATGTTTGAGAGCCACAATTTTTGTGGCTCAAATGGCTCAAAATTGTCAAAACGACGTCGTTTTGACAATTTTGATGTTGTTTTGTACTCAAAACGACGTCGTTTTGGCAATTTCGAGCCATTTAAGTCACAAAAATTGTGGCCCTCTATCATTGCTGAAAAGATATATAGAAAAGTAAAGAGAGTCATGAGAAAATTTATAGTGACTTTTTGACTTTTTACGAAAAGATGTAAAAAAAATAAAAAGAATAATATGACAACTTATAATAATTTTTTAATTTTTTAACTAAAATATGAAGTTGTCAAACGAGACCTAACTAGCCGGAAAAGAAGGGGAGATAGAGAGATTGTGGCAGTGAGACAGGGTTAGAGAGGGAGTACAATAAAGTGATAGACTATGGTTAAGGTTAAAATTAAGATATTATGAGAACTTGGTGCAAATTGAGAAAAAAAAAGTAATAATACAATTGTATGTGATATGAACTGAAAAATAGTGTGTGATAATAAGAATTGTTGTGGACAAATAGAAAAGGGTAATTTAAATGATTTCCTTTCAAGTTTGAAAAAATTACAATAATTTTATAGTTTTAGCATAACTATATCGATCTTTATTTTAGTAAAATTAAAGGGACTAAAACTAATATATATGGCGTAAAAATAAAATAAGTAAAATATGTGTTGCAATGTAAAAAAAAAAAAATGATAACATTATTTTTTGACCTATATAACTAATAAATTACTAATAGAAAAAAAAAAGTGTTATGTGAATTAAAAGCGTAGGAGAAGTCAATGTTATTATGTTAAAATTTTATTATATTTTTTCTAAATATGAAAAAAAAAAGATGTATAATTTATCCCAAAAAAAAATTTTTTTTTTTTTTTATTTATCATTTTTACCATTTTAGCCGTCCCCACCACATATGCTCAAACAAAGCGATGACACGTGTGGATTAAAGGGTGACTGGAAGCTCATTCGGGAGATACTCATTTTAGTTTAAAAAATTAAACAGTTAACTAATTATAGTCCATAAAAAAAGTTAAAGATTATTTTTCACACATTTTTTTTATTTTAAAAAAAAATTAAAAATTATTCTGAATATACTAATTTTTTATTTTTTATTTTTTATTTTTTATTTTAATTAAAAAACTTAAAAATTACTAAAATAATAGGATCACAAACGACGCATGAGTAATAGAGTAGTTCCGTTGGGGCCAAATATCTAATCTGAGTGGGAACTATTGGTGGAGAAATTAGTTTTGAAATGTGAACGTTAGAAAAAGAAGACACAAAAACATACACTGACACAGTCACACGGGTAGGCAAGTGGTAGTAGCAGCAGCCAATGTTTCATTTTTCACGAGAAATAGAGGCGAGAGGGCACCATGTGACAAACCAGTGCATGAGTTAGTCGGCTTGTCAAATCACTGTTCTTATTTTGCTATCCAATGTTATAGCGTAGGTGTCGTTTGGAAATTGGATGGGGTTGTTTTTTTTTTTTTAATTTAATAAAAAAATAATATAAATTAAAAAATTAATAAGATAAATATCAATTTTAAATTATTATTATTTTATTTATCTTTTTATAAAAGTCAAAAAAAATCAATTTAAACAAACTGTTTAACCTAAATTAAAAAATCAAAGGCCCCGTTTGTTTTGGGGTTAAATAGATGGAAGAGATTAGGATGGAGGTGGGGTTATTTAGTGTTGTGTTTGTTTGTAGAGTTGGAGAGGGGATTACGATGGAGGAGGTGATATAGATGGAGGTTGGAAGGGAGATTGAGATGGAGGAAGTAGAGATGGTATTAGAAAAATAGTGAGGGGATTAGAAATTTTTAAATTTTTTAAATTTTTTATATATTAGGAATTTTTTTTTAAATATTAATGTTTAATTTTTTATATTTTTTATTTGTTTTATTATTTTATATAAAAATAATTTAACAATTTATACACTAACAATTATCATCAAAACAAACACAATTTTACTTAATCTCCTCACTAACAATCCCTTCACTATGAATCCCTTCACTATGAATCCCTTCCATTCTACCTCTGAAAACAAACGGGGCTAAAAAGTTAAAAAGTTAATCCAACTTTTTAAACGAAGCGTCTACTTTGATAAGTTGGTTAAATGGCAATTTTTTCACTTTGTTAGATCACATCATGTTTCTATTTTTTTATTTATTTTTTTTCAAAAATAATTTTAAAAAATTAAAAAATTAACTTCTAACCTATTTCCCAAAATAGGCTAATATTTATATTTCCATGGATTATTTAGATTCATTTTGTATTAATAAATGATATACAAATTCATTTGTTAA
This sequence comes from Camellia granthamiana, assembly GCA_036172215.1. Lineage (NCBI taxonomy): Eukaryota > Viridiplantae > Streptophyta > Magnoliopsida > Ericales > Theaceae > Camellia > Camellia granthamiana. The sequence goes on along the minus strand of CM069904.1, from coordinate 147,066,482 downwards.
GTTTAGTGATATGCAATAGAGATAATTAACTAATAATTAATGATTGTTTGAAATGATCTAAATAAATGTATTTTTTATTTTTTATAAAAAATATGTACAAAAAGTAAAAAGGTGGTGTAATAAAAAAGAAATAAAAAGATAATAATTATATTTTTTTAGTATACTCCAAACAAGTTCTTAAATAATATATGAGAGAGATAATTACCTTGAATATTTCAATAAATTGGCACATTATTAAGTTTGAAAAATGAATTTAAATTTTGAATTAGAGTTCCACTACTCTTTTATATTTTTGTTTATAGTTTAATTTCAATCCCTTGCTCTTTTTTCATTATATTTTTGTGGGAATAAATTTATCTCCATATCTTATTGTTCCATTCTTCTCCATACTCTTTTTATAGGTTCCAACCCAAACATACATCCAAACCATCTGCCTAATAAGCTTCGTAAAGCTTATCGAGGTGAAAAATAGCTTCATCAAATAACTATAAACACATAAACAAATCAATTTGTTTTACAAAATGAATAGTAAATATGACTGTAAATTTAAAATATTCATTTTATAAAATAAAATATAAAGATTTGTTCACATTTTTTTTTTAAGTGTATGTAGATTAAATAAATCTAAAAAGTAAAAAAAAAATGATTAAAATATTTTTAAAAATAACTAAAATTGAAAGCTATTTTCAAAAAGTAGTGGGTATCTTTCAAGTTCAAAATATGAATTCTAGAGAGCTCGAAGGAGCTATAGAGCTCACCACGAGTCATATTTAGATAATTCAAACTATTTATTTTATAAGACACTTTATATTTCATACATGAAAAAAAATAAAGTGTAAATTACACTGACATCCCTTGAGGTTTGGTCCAATTACATTCTATCTCCTAACATTTTAGAAATTATATTCTCACCCCTATGGTTAATAGCATCATTTTACAAACTCCTCTACTTATATGAAAGGCAACAACTCTTAACAAAAAAACATAGATAATTACATTGGGGAAAAAAAAAAGTAAAGTAAAGTAAAGGAAAAAGGAAAAAAAATAGACGAGGTAAAGCAAAATAAGAAAAAAGAGAAGGTATGAATTCAATGTCTTCATTCCGTCTAAATAATTACAATAATAGGAGAGTTAGTGTAATTTCTCAAACGTCAGGAATGATAATTAAATCCAAATTTCAGAGGGTGTAAGTGTAATTTATCCAAAAATAAATCTATAAAATTATGATTCGAATTATCGAAATGAAATATGTTGTGGACCCTATAACCCCTCAAATTCTCTAAAGTTTTCTATTTTAGATAAAAAAATTGAACCCAAAAAAATTCAAAATATTTGACTTGTTTGGTTTCTTTTTCATAATTTTTTTAAAAAAATAAAAATTAATTTAATAAAAATAAATATCAAAAAATTATTTTTAAATTCTAAAAAATTATTGTTGACCTTCCAAAAGATAATATAGTGTAAAAATAAAAAATTATTTGTTATTTTTTTATTTCTTTCACTAAATTAATTTTAACCTTTTTAAAAAATTCTAAATAAATTTCTAAAAACCTAATAAAACATGACCTTTGTTTCCTCTCGAAACTATCTACATAGACCAACCACATGAAAAATAAATAATTTGACTGAAATCACTAATTAGTGGAGGTTAGAATTTTTTTTTTTTACCAAAAAAAAAAAAAAAAGTGATAAATATTATAAATATGAATAATTAAAATTGTAAATTTTTTTTGCCTATTTCTAAATAACTTTTTACTGTTCCACTAATAAATAATCCCCCCCCCCCCCCCTCTTTTTTTTTTTTATTATTATAATGCCTCCTTTGATTAGTGCAAAAAAAATTAATTTGTTGGCTTATTTGGCTATATTTATTTGGCTCCATAAGATAGAGAAGATAAGAATATAATAGAATTAAGTAAGGAGATTATTAGTATGGTGATATTAGATTGTAGACTTTAACAAGCCAGACATGCATTGGATTAATTAGTCATCTAATTTCATTTTTTTTTATGTGATTTAATTTCATATATGTGATTTAATTCTGACTCAGAATAGGTAATATAAGACTTCATAATTTCAATGTGACATATATGGGATCGATATATATGTATGATATTTATATATGAGTGATTATTTTATGTTTAATTGCAAAAATTTTATATGTCTATAAGTTTCTGATTCAGTAATTTAAACATAACTAAATAATTGTAATTTAATGTGTATGAACTTAATTTAAGTTTAATTACGTAATGAGTGAACTTAATAAGGGTTGTATATCATTAGATTATTTATATTTTATTACTTTGGTTAATAAATGACTAACCATGTTTTAATTGGAGATTGAGAATCTAATTAGATCTTAATTCTAATCATCCATGTTTAAGAGGAGAACAGTTGAATAGTGAGAGAGAGTGAGTGGGTTTTGTTGAAGGGTTTTAGAGAGAGTGAAGGTAGAGCTCTTGAGAGGAGAATGTTGGAAAAATGGTTTATTTAGGCTTATTTTGGGCCGATTTTGAGCACAAAATTGAGTGGGCTCTAAACGTCATTTGGGGTGGGTTCGAAGAGGTGAAGTGTTCCTTGTCGCGTGACAAGTCACACGGTAAAGACGGTTCGTTAAAACCATTTTATGAGTGAATGGGTACATGACGTCGTTTTCGGATTCGTGGAATAGAACATTTAAGTTTTAAATGTGGGTTTCCTTGTAAGGCTTGTCGCACATTAAAACTTTAAGAGAGTTTTGTTGAGTTTATAAGCTCTAGCCAACAACACTTGGGTTGGGCCCCAAGGGGCATCCCAAGTTTGTAGAAGGAAGGAGTTATGAACAAAGTGAACCTTAACCTAAACCACCACACACGCGGGCCGCCGCCGTCCGTGCCGGGTGTGGGTTCTGGCTTGTGTTGGTTCTTGTATTAATTTTTTGGACAAAATTCTTTTGAATTTTTTCAAAAAATTATTGCGGGAATTTTAATTTAAAATTTGAATTCAAATTTGTCCAAATAATTGTGCCCATTCCAATTATCTGTCAAACAGATTTTGAACCCAGACAGATTCAAACTACTGGGCAGTTATCTATCGAAAATCTGCCAACAGATCAGTTACAGTTTGAAACTAAATCTGTTAGTTTGAGTATTGCACCTGTTCAATTTGAATTCATACCTTTTAAGGTTTGAATTCATACCTATTTGGCCCTATAAATACATACCATATTTCAGCATTTTACAGATCCGAAAAATAGTCTGCAAATCTCATCTTTTGCTGTCCAACTTTTGCTCCATTGTATATATTCTTTATATATAATTTTAGGAATAAATATTCAGAGTTAGAACACAAGTTTGATTCGCCGAACAATTTGTTTTGGAGTGCTACTACAAATTGGTTAAGATCAATGTATCCTGGGAGATAGACGCCGCTCAACCGTAAGTACCGTAGCGGGGCGAATCTGTCTTAAAGACAGAGTGTCACACACTCGACTTGGTATTTGAATTATTTATTCGGTTCTACAAAATAAATACTGTAAGTTTTATTTTATTTTGTTTGAATTATTTCAAATTATTTTATTTACACAGAAGATTGTTCCAACAGAGAAAAGCTAAGGTATTGAAGAGAAGGCCAATTCTTGTTGTATTTCATCAAATTGAAGATATAAAAGGTTAGTTTTGAGCTTAATTTTTGATTAGCTATCATTAACTAACCCAGAATAAAAAGAATTTAAGTTCCATTTCTGGAATTAGTAGCTAATTTAAGAAGGTATAACTTGTATTCATGTAATATGAAGGAATGATGAATTATGATTAGAAATTCTTTCATGCATGTATTTAATTGTTGTGGAATTCTTGTGTTTGAGATCAATCCTCACATGTTCATGAGTTTTGAAGTTAAGATCATTGTGGGGATGTGTTCATGAGTTTTGAAGTTAAGATCATTGTGGGGATGTATTTTCTGAGTATCAACACGTGGCCGAGGTGACACCGAAGTGTCAGCCGAGATGTCACGTGTCCTGGTCAAGATACCATAATGATCTCGGCTAGGCCGAGGTTATCTGCGAGAATACAGGAATCCGGGATAAGCGGATAAGGGACAGGAGTCCTAGAATGAAGAAAGACTGCAAGATGGATATAGGTAATACTCTTAGGGAGTCTATCCTTATCTCTTGAAGAGTCCAAGGTAAATCCGGAATTAGAGTCCATAGAAGTCAGACTTCTAGTGGGACTGGGAGGGAGTTAAACTATAAAAGAAGGGCACCCCCGGCGGGTCGAAGGTACGCAATTTTAAGCCTTGAGCTTTACTTTACGCATTGTATTATCTTTGAGAGATACTGACTTGATCGTCAGAGTGCCCCCGGGTGGAAGAACCACCGCTGGAGCCTTTTCTTTCTGTGCAGGACAGCAGGGTGCCATCTATTCTGCCTGTGTTCTACAGCTGAATCACTAAGGAAGGCAGTGTGATCGGAAACTCACTCACACAATTTGGCGCCGTCTGTGGGAACGAAAGACGAATAGATGGCCAGTAACGCACAACAAGAAAAGGTTGGGGACGACGCTCCCGCAGGGAGCAACATGCCTATCAACCTTGACACCGAAGGAGACAACCACAACGAAGAAACTCGTGATCAGAATCACGCAGAGAAAAACGTCGGCAATGAGGGCGACACTTCAAAGAAGACAGACCAAGGCAGATATTACAATGAAGATAGCCTCCAGGTATGGAGGGATAGGTGCCTACGGAGGGATGAGGAAGTAAAGGAGATAGCAAACAAATTGGCAGACCTTCAATCGGTTATCAATTTCATGATGTAAAATAATGTCATGCAGCCGCCATACCAGCTGCAGGACACGCCAATGCCAGCAGCAAACACCCAGAAGAAGGGGCAGAAAGTAATCCCCGAAACCCCTCAGCACACGAGGAGTGGAAGACACTCTCACCAACCTTCCAGGGAAGTCAGCCGAGAAGAGCCGAGAAGAGAAGAGTCCCGAAGGACATATCACGAGAAGGAGGCAGACCCCAAAGAACATCGGCATGTTTAGGGGCGGGTATTGTGTTTCGATGCATCCTACGGGGAAGGATCGAAAAGAGGCCACCATGAGGCCGAGAGTAGTGCGCCGAAAAGGCTGAAGTCCAAAGACAGCCGGGCTCCAGGGAGAAGTAAAGAAGACTTGAGAGATTACCTCAAGAGGAAGCAAGAGAATGCCGGAGTCGAAGTAACCTCCTCGATTAAGCCGAGGGCACCATTCTCGGTGGAATTGGACAGATTCGTCGCGCCAAAAAGATTCAGTATGCCGAGGTTCCAAATATATGATGGTAAGTCGGACCCTAATTTCCATGTTGGACTATTTTTGAATTCAATGGCATTATATAGCGGGAACGAGCCGTTGCTCTGCAAAGTGTTCCCTTTATCCTTCGGGGAGATCGTATCGGATTGGTTCCACAAATTACCAAAGGGGAGCGTGAAGACCTGGGAAGGCCTAGCCGAGATGTTTATGGCCAGGTTCATCACAAACAAACTGCAGCCGTTGAGGGTGGATGCATTGATGGCTCTGAAGATCGGCAAAGATGAAAGCCTTAGGACCTATGCAAAGAGGTATTATGAGGTGTTCAATCGAATACCTGAATGCAACCAGGAGGTGGCGGTCGTGTCTTTCAAGAACGGCCTGAAGGATGACTGTCCACTACGAAAGTCTTTGGCAAAGACATTGCCAAAGAGCATGGAAGAGCTCATGGCAAGAGTCGAGAAGTATGCCAGAGCCGAGGAAGATACATCGGGGAATAAGGAGACAAAGCCAGAAAAAGGCAACGGCTCGCCGAAGCGAGTCCAAGGTAACAATGGACCCAGCAAACAGGAGACAGAGTTGAAGACCAAGCAGGCAGTGACAACGGTGTTCCGAATTCCAGTCCACAAAGTCCTTGATCAAATTCGAAATCAGCCCTACTTCAGAGCGCCGGCAAGGGCACCAGGAGAATTTATAGGAAGAAACCTTGGTAGGCGTTGTGCTTACCACAACGAGGAGGGGCACCCAACTCAGGGTTGCAGAGCCCTTAAAGCACACTTAGAAGATTTGGTGAGGCAAGGCCATCTGAGAGACCTTGTAGATGAGGCCAAAACAAGGGAAGAACAGGCACGATTGCCTCATGCACCAGCAGCCCCGCCTCCCCCAGCGCAGCAACCACAGGCAGGCGGACCTCGGGTGGTTAATGTGATCCACTCAAAAGTGAATGAAAACGACATACGGGGGGAGACACAGAGGGTAAAATACCTGCAGCACGTCAACCAGGTCGGACTGAAAAGACCTCGGCGTGAAGAGTGCCAAGGACCGATGATAGCCTTCACAGAAGCCGACCTGGATATGGTCCAGCATCCCCACAATGATGCCCTGGTAGTATCCCTCCAGGTTGGGGAGTGCCAGGTGAAACGCATCTTGATTGATCAAGGCAGCTCCTGCGACATCATGTATGTCAGATGTTACAAGGAGTTAGGCCTTCACCCTGATGACATGGAGCAGTCAAATGGCCCGATGGTCGGCTTCAATGGAACGCCGACATGGCCATTAGGCGCAACAAGCTTGGAGGTGCAGGCTGGCACGAAGAAGATCAAGACAGAATTCCTTGTGATTGACACGCCTTCGCCTTACAACATTATCTTGGGGAGGCCGTGGTTGCATGCAATGGGGGCAGTTCCCTCAACATTGCATCAACTGCTACGGTTCCCAACAGAACATGGGATTGAGGAAGTCAGAGGAGATCAGTTGCAGGCAAAAAATTGCTCTATGGCAGCAATGAAATTAACCTGCAGCATTCGGGAACCAGAGAAGGCAGAAGTTGAAAAAGAGGACATGAAGGTCCTAAATGATGTCGGCAAGGAGCCGACCGAGAAAAGTGAAAAAGCACTAAAAAAAATCCTCGTCCAGGAGGGCGATGAAGAACGATTCTTTCTTCTCGGCACAGGATTAGCCGAAGAAGAGGAAAGGAAACTGGAAGCCTAGACCATGGAATACTTGTAATTTAAAGTTTTTTTATCATTAGACGTTGTTTGATTTTTTTGCCGATATGATCAATGAAATCTTAGCAAAATTTCCCAGAACATATGAAACTATGCATAATGTTGTTCTTTGAATAATGAGAACCCAAGTGGAACTTAGGTTCACATTGGGGGCAGATATAAGACAGTAATGCCTAACCGGAGTTAAACAGAAATTATGCTTAACCGAAGTTAAGCTAAGATAAATTCCTTATCTTTACTTGTTGAAATTTGTAGCAATTTACAAGTTAAAGTTAAGCTGAGATAAATTCTTTATCTTTACTTGTTGAAATTTGTAGCAATTTACAAGTTAAAGTTAAGCCGAGATAAATTCCTTATCTTTACTTGTTGAAATTTGTAGCAATTTACAAGTTAAAGTTAAGCCGAGATAATTGTTTATCTTCACTTGTTGAAATTTGTAGCAATTTACAAGATGAAGTTAAATTAAGTTTATTGATTCAGACTCTTGTTAAAACTTGAGAAAAGTTTACCAGTTAAAATTGTATATACTTTATACTTGTTGAAATTTGTGGAAAATTTACAGGTTCTTGCCTAAATAAATCTTCGGGTAAACATTCCCGAGGTATTTTTTCCCGAGGAGATTATGCAAAGGAAGAAGTATGTAAATCATGCAAACTATTCCAAGTATAGAACCATGCAGAAGCAACTAGGAGAAATTGAAAACTAAAGCATTCAGAGAAAAGCAGTAGCAATGGTATACGAAGAAGGCATTACGGCCGACCAGAATGAAATTGTTCAGAAGTAACAAAGAAAGGCGCATCGGCCACAGAGAGGAAGCTTACACTGTTCAGAAAACAAAAGAAAGTACAAAGAAGAAAAAAGTACAAAAGCCATTCAAAATTCTTCAAACATCAGTAGACGATTGGACTAGGACCTCGGAGGGTTCTGGAGGAACCACCTCGGCATCTTTTTCTGCAGGTTGATGGGCTGGTGTCCCGGAGGATTCTGGAGGAATCACCTCGGCATCTTTTGCCGCTACAATCTCGGCGTCAATTTCTGCCACTGTTTGATCAAGACTTTTTTCAACCAATGGGACACCAGATGATACTTGTTCAGGAGTAGCCTCCTTGGTAACGACTTCATCCTCTTCATCATGAGTCAAGTCCAGGACTTGATCATCCTGAGGAAGGGACTTAGTCCCAGAGGCGTTCTTGGGCTTCCTGACCAGGGCCTCATCATCATCATTTTCCTCTTTTTCTGATTCAGACTCAGAGTCGTTCTCAGTTTGACTTGAAGGAGGAGGCAGAGGACATGGCACAGGAATTTGATCGGCATTCCTCAGAGGCGAGTCAGCCGGAATGTCAAGTTTCTTCAGGACAGCCATCCAACCAAGGGAGAAGCCCCTGTTGCACGCCAGCCTGACTTGAAGCTTGTAGTTCTCAGCGACATCGGCCATGCCTTGAGCATATGCCTTTTCATCAGCCTCTTCAATTTCGGCCTTTTTCGTGGCCAGGGCTTCTTGAAGCTCCTTCTCGGCCTGGGCCCTTCTGTCCTCAGCTTCCTTCAACTGGGCTTGAAGAACTTTGTTTATAGCCTCAGTTGCGCCGACCTTCTTCTCGGCAGAAGTTTGGGCTTTTATAGCAGCCTCGGCTTGGTCTTCCAATTTCTTCATCTTAGCTTCAAGCCCTTTATGGGACTTTTTAAGGGCAGTGACCTCCCTCTTAGCGTCGGTAAGCTTCTGTCGGTTTTCAAACGACTGCATAGAAAAGGAGTGGGCATGCTGAATGGCCTGAAGGCAAAAAACAGTGTTAGAAAATATTCTAAGTAAGAAACAGAAAGGAAGTAACAAGTTCCAAGTAGGAACATTTACCTGAACAGAATGCTGAAGCATGAGACAGTAGTTCTCATACTCACTGATCTCGGCGTTCCGCTCAAGATCACCCGGGAGCAAGAGGGCAGTACTGAGTGCAACGCCGATATTAATATCCTCGGCGCTGTCACTCTCGAAGACTGGCTTGTCCTCCAGAGTAATTTTTGGCTCCCAGGGGACCAAGGGTTTTTTTGACTTAGAGGTTGAGACAGAAGACAACCTCGGCCTCTTTGATTTTGAAGAAGGGGATAGCTGTGCTTCAGCAGATCTTTTTTCGGGAACAGAAGCGGTCTTCTGGCTCCCAGCCAATTGCGAAATTGGCAGTGTATCTTCAGTCTCAACTTGGGCGGCCGTGGCCTTCGGCTGAGCTTTTTTGGTCTTTTTTGGCTTTAGTGGGGGCATGGTGGACGTCGGCTGGGCATCGACGTCGGTTGGAAGGTCGGCAAGGAGATCTTGAGCCACGGGCTTTCGGCGAACCATCTCGGCAGTTTTAACAAGCCTACGTCGGCGTTTTCTTTCGGAAATTGGTACCAAGTATGGTGCTGAGGTGGAAGGCTGATCGGTTGGGTCGGATGTGGACCCCTGATCTGTTCGGGATGAAGCAGCAGCTTGAGTTGTAGCAGTAGCGCGAGAAAGGATTTCTTTCTTCTTTCGGGGAACGTCGGGCAAAGTGGATTTGTATGATGGAATGAAATTCAGTACCCGTGGGGCTTTTTGTTTGTCAATTGGCAGATCTAGTAACTGCTTCAAATCCTTGCCCAGAAAATAGGACTGGCGAAAGCTCTTTGGTGGTTTGCGCACGTCTGCAAAAAAGAAGACAACATTAAAAACAGGCAGAATTCTGAAGACTTAAAAGGAAACAAGTAAGTAATTGATAGTGGGTTCTTACTCTTGCCCTCTTTAATAGTTCGAGGAAGAGGGTATAAATGGACTTCTTCATCTGGGCCGAATTCCCAATTTCCAGAAGCAATAAGATAATCGTCTCCAGCCCCTTTGTTGGAGTCTGGGAGGTCGGCTATGATTTTAAATTCGGTAGACCTCGGCTTGAGGTAATAGACAAAGCCTTTTTCTTTTAAGTCCAGGGCGCACATAGTATAGCAGTATTGGATATCGGCGAGAGTGATTCTAACATTCTCCTGCCGAGCTAAGGCTATGATACCATTAAGTGTTCTGTAGGAATTGATGGTTAGTTGCATAGGGTTCAGTGTGTAATAGTGAAGAACTTCACGAAAGAGGGGATTGAGTGGGAACCGAAGTCCGCATTCAACAAAGGCTACAACAGGGAAGGGCATTGTATTGTCTGTAGGCATGATGGAATCATCATCCCCAGCTAGCCTAAGGTGGACGTCCTCGGGAATAGAGAACTCTTACTGTCACGACCCAAACCCGGCCCTATGGGTTTAGCACCGTAACTGGCCAGTAATCCGAGATTACCGAAGGCCTGCAGAACAGTAATACAGTAAAACAGAGTACAGGGCCTGGCGGAAGCCATTACAGTAAATAACTAGTGTCCATTGAGCTGTGGAAATCTGTATGCCAAAAACATTTTCCATGCATTCATTCAGTTCAAGCAGTACAGTCTATATACAATCATTTACAACATTCAGTACGGGGATCTATTCCCTCGATAACAGTGCAGTAAAACAGTAAACAGTTTATACAATTATACAAAACAGTCAGGAGACAGGTGGGGGACACAAAAACACCCCAAGCCATAGCATGGCGTCTCGGAACCTCGCAGTGAGGCACATAGGCTGGCTTGACAAAACTGGGGGACTAACCCACGCTCCTAGCTCCGGTCTGGCTGCTGAGAACCTACATATATATATAAACAGTGAGCTAAAGCCCAGTGAATAACAATAAGTGTAAAGAGGTTACGAATGAATGTCCTTACAGTAATGAAATCAATTCATTATACAGTATTTCGATCTTTCAGTATTTCAGTCAATCAGTCATATGTGGTACATCCATTAGCCTATAAACAGTAGGTCCAGAAGGACCGGGTCTTAACAGACCCAACAGTAGTGATGGCCATCAGTCAGTATACAGTATGGTTCCACAAGGGAACCGACAGAGCTCTGTAACAGTCAATAACAGTAGGTGCTAAGGATGCCACAGTACAGTTCAGAAATAAAGGACATACATTCATTCAACAAACATTATCAGTTCAATAACAATTCAGTTCAGTATTCAAAAGATAACCATTTTGAACATATCTTTACACAATCTGTTACTCACAGAGATTGGGCTAATAGCAGCTTAGAGCGCGTCCCCGAAAGCCAACCCTAAACAGTCAATAAATAGAACACACACTAAGTTACACAGTTGGGAAGGACGATAATTAAATCCCTAAATTTCCTCGGTGTGGTTCTATGTCTAAATCCTCATTAAGATGCCCTAAACTAGGCCTAAGAATGCCTAGGATGGGATGAGGATGCAAAAATACACTTGGAAGGCATTTTTCAAAAGTTGCTGAAAATAGGAGCCTCGCTCGAGCGAGCCTTCCTTCGCTCGAGCGAGCTTCCAAAATCAAAGGCTTCGCTCGAGCGAGTAATCCTTCGCTCGAGCGACCTGCATGAACAGTAAAAGTACTGGTTGCTGGATTTTTACGCGCGATACCACGCTCGATGCTCGCTCGAGCGGACCCCTGTACAAAGGTGCTCGCTCGAGCGAGGAATCCTTCGCTCGAGCGAGGAAGCAAAATCTGGAATTTCCAGATTTGTCTCCCAAGTTCGAACCAAGCATTCAACCATCCAAAACTCAACCTCTTGGGCCCAAATTCTGGGGAAACATTTCAAACTCATAGTACAACAAGTTTTAAAGCTCAATTTATGAATTCAAGCCCCAAAGGTTGGTCAATTAAATCCAACATTCAAACCATTTTCAAGAACAATTTGAAGACATGCAATGCATGAGCTTTAAATCAAAACCAAGCTCCAAATCTTGCTCTAATGAGCTCTAATCTTTGAAAACAATGTGGAAACATGGTCTATAATAAAAACATGGACATGCATGTATGATTCTCCAAGAATTCAACTTCAAAATGCATTAATTCAAGCTTGCATGTAACATTTGAGCTCCAATTCACCATATATGAGCAAATTCATGACTCAACTCAAAAATAAAACATGATTTATACAAGAATTAGCTCTAATTCAACAACAAGAAGATGAATGTCCTACCTTAGTCTTGAATTATGAGATGACAAGCTCAATTATACAATCTATGCCTCAAATCTTCAAGTTCTTCTAGCAATTTCAACAATTTGAGCTAAATTCTCTCTTCTCCCTCACTCTCTCTAAGTTTGGTCGGTTGGGATTGCAAGAATAGGGGCTGAGCAATTGTTTGGTAAGTGTAATAAGCTCAAGTATAAGTGATTAAACAAAGACCCACTCAAGTGGCAAACATGTAATTAAATCCAACTTGTTAATTAACTTGTTTTAATCTAATTTAATCATTCCTAATCAATTTTCAGATAAAAATACCATAAAATCATAAATATTCTACTGATCATAAAACATCAAACGGTTTCTAAATCGGCCGCCGATAAGGCCTTCAATTAACAGTTTAAACACATACATTTAAACAGGTAGTCAAACAATCAACAGATAAAACATGCAATTCAGTATGTAAACTTATTCAATTTCAGTTTCGATTTCAATCAGTCTATTCAGTAGTTCCTCCAATTCACTTATCAGTCATTAACAGTTCAGTTTAGCATTAATCAGTATATAATTCAGTGGTTTATCGGTAATCAGTACGAGGGTTGTTACACTTACCTAAAGTATTCGAGTTTGGTTGGGGTGTTTACCCTATGACGCCACATTCCCATGGTTTTGGTATAAAGGTATTTGACTTCAGAAGCAGAGTATTCTTAAAGAAATACTAGCACCTCGGCTTAAACCTAGGAATATACTGGTATGGATTGTTCCAGTTTTTCCTAAAAATTGAAGGTTCTATAAGCAAACCCCAAACCTAAATCTACGAAAACAAAGATTGGAGGCATGGATCTGGAAAAGGTACAAACGAGCAGAAAGCAAAGACGAAGTTTCAGAGTCAAGAACACAAAAGGTGGAAGATCAAAAACAGTGGTGAAATAGTGTCAGTGTGTAAACACATGAAATAAGACGCATTCAGGAGAATGATTCACGCAAATAAACGCTTAAGTAAAGCAGTAAAAGCAGGCAAATCCAAGGATAATCAAGAACTGGAAAAGAAAGAACAGTTGCTTACCAGGAAAAGTGACGCCGGAATGAAATTTGCCGAGGACAGACGACGGATGAAACAATAACGAAAGTTTAGAAAGAAGAGAAGGGAAGACAGTCACAGAGCTTGGAGCTTGAAGCAATGGCGGTTTCGGAGAAGAAAGTTTAGAGAGAGAGAAAGCAAGAAAGTCAAATGCAAAAGTGAAGAGCCAAAAGAGAGGCAAAAAGTTTTGTCAAAACTTGAAACGGCGGCAAAACGGAAGCATTTAATGCGCCTGGGGTAACGTGGACATCAGACGGCGTAAACAGATAAAAGGCGGCTCGCAAGCGCGTCACGGGCACGAGCCAATAGAGACAGAACGCGTAAGTGAATTGACTAGAAAGTGATGCATGACAGCTCATGCGCGTGAAAGAGCTCACTAGAGTTCTTGTTCTCCGAAGAGAGCATGTCGGGTTAAAAGTAAATGATCTCGGCTGGGAAGTTCTCGAGCCGATGTTCAACAAGAGTACCAATGTAGGTTCCATCACCTCAGATGGCCGAGGTAATAGAACCTAGGGGGCAGTTGTGGGGATGTATTTTCTGAGTACCAACACGTGGCCGAGGTGACACCAAAGTGTCAGCCGAGATGTCACGTGTCCTGGTCAAGATACCAGAATGATCTCGGCTAGGCCGAGGTTATCTGTGAGAATACAGGAATTCGGGATAAGCGGATAAGGGACAGGAGTCCTAGAATGAAGAAAGACTACAAGATGGATATAGGTAATACTCTTAGGGAGTCTATCCTTATCTCTTGAAGAGTCCAAGGTAAATCCGGAATTAGAGTCCATAGAAGTCAGACTTCTAGTGGGACTAGGAGGGAGTTAAACTATAAAAGAAGGGCACCCCCGGCAGGTCGAAGGTACGCAATTTTAAGCCTTGAGCTTTACTTTACGCATTGTATTATCTTTGAGAGATACTGACTTGATCGTCGGAGTGCCCCCGGGTGGAAGAACCACCGCCGGAGCCTTTTCTTTCTGTGCAGGACAGCAGGGTGCCATCTATTCTGCCTGTGTTCTACAGCTAAATCACTAAGGAGGGTAGTGTGATCGGAAACTCACTCACACAATCATGAAAATAAAGAGTTATGAAATTACATGTTTATGTTAACTTGAGAATAGGTGAAATTGAGTAGGAAGTCTACATGCATGGCATCAATTCATAAAAGTCATGTTCATATACTTGATTTCTTGCATGGTTTATGAGATTTAAAGAGAAAACTCCATAGATTTTGAGAATTGGGACTCAAATATGCATGTTTTATGATTTTATATTTCAAGTCTAAGTTTTGATTTCTTACATGGCAATTGGGTTTTGGTATGAAGTTCTAATTTTTATTTGGTATTAGAAATTGTTCATTCAACTTGATTTGATGAGTTTTGAGCCTTAAATGGCATAAAAATAGAGTTGCTTTTGTAAAGAACGAGTTCCCATTCAAGCAAATTTTTGTTTTCGGACTGTTTTATGCCCAGACCGCTCGAGTAGCTTGGGCTACCGCACGAGCGGCCGGGCCTCTTTTGCTCAAAGATGTACACTGCTTCACCATCGCTCGTGTGGCCAAGTCCACCGCACGAGCGGCCAAACCACCGCACGTGCGGCCAAACAAGGCAGTTTTTCCAATTTGTTTTCTTTCTGTTTTTTGACTTCTGGGTCTTCATTTACATGGTTTTCACATGACATATACATCCATACGCATCTCATGACACATGGAAATAATTGAATGATCATGTAACAGATAATTGAATGAGGTTAAGAACCAACTGCATGACTCGAATATATATTGAAGAATTATGCTATGAATGTTTGTATTTGTAGGTCAAGACTTGAAGACCGTACAACCGGTTTTGGAAGCCCACTATGAGTAATATTTCTGTAAAGATATGTTTGTATGGTATATGTTTAAACTGTTATATGACAAGCTATGGTTTCTGAAATGTTATTTTGATACTTGAACGAATGTCCTATTTTGATCTATTATGGCATCCACATATAGTCCCAAGTCACAGGGGATGGCATGTAAATACGAGTCCATGACATATATGTGATACGAGATTTCGTTAGCCACATCATTGTGATGATATGTGTTTAATCGATATCTAGAACCGATTATTTTAATCAAAAGACGATATATGATATGTTATGTGAGATGTACCATTATGTTATGTTTTGATATGAGACTGATATAAATGATTGTGACATGATTTGTTTTACGGATATGTTATATATGGAATTCGTTCACTAATTCATTTATTTATAGGTGAGCGTTCTGGAGGGCAAGTGTATGGGGGTTTTTACCGAGCCACCGTTTTGAAGCCTACCAAGTATTTTGGGTGCCTCTGAGTTGGGGCTAGGCCTAGAAGGCCGTTAGCAAGCTTTTAATTATGTTGTACACTTTTGACCTGTACATATGTTTTGTATAAGATTTAATGTTATATGTTATGTAATGTAAGTGGGTAAATTAACATTTTTATATGTAATTATTTGTTCATATAAATGCACAGTTCATTGGACTATTAGTGTTTTAGTCTTTTGCTTCCACAAGTCCCGATTATTTTTATTGTACAGGAAGGCTTTTGGTAATTCAAAGATTACTGGTTAGTTACGATGCCAAACTTTTAGAAACAGGTTTGGGTCGTGACATAGACGTAAGATAAAGAGTATTTGTTTGTACACTATCGGATTAGTAATACTATAGATAGTATTAATATATAAAAATAATATATTTTAATTTTTAATATTATAATTATTTTTTGTTCTAAAAATATATTTGCATAAAAATTATTTAAAAATTCATTAATTCTCTCACTTAATTTCTAATCTCAACCTCACCATGAGATTGATAGTCTTACCAATAGGGGGATTATTCATCCAAGGGAATAGTTAATCCCCCACTCATGACTCCAACCAAACACTCTACAAGTAGATCTCACATACTATTAATCCAATCCCTCTCTCCAAAAAAACCAAACAAACATGACTTTTGAGTCATATCATTTTCTATTTTTTACACGTCTTTCTATAATAAATAAATAAAAATTAACTTATAAATCATATCAAAAGTAACTGTAAATATGTATTATCAAAAAAAATTTATTTAGTTAATTTTGTGATGGATTTTGTGTCACACTTATTATTGTAAAAATGCTTGAGAGCTTCAATTTTTGCGACTCTCATGACTCCTAATTTTTTTGAATAAATTACAAATGCACCCCTTAAGGTTTAATTTAAATACGAATTGTTTCCTACAGTTTTGAAAATTATATTCCACCCTCTGACGTTTTTAATTTCATAACAAATCGCTCCTTTCATTAATAAATCATCAAATCAATTAACAGTTTTTAATGATGTTGTTTCAATTAATAATTTAGGTAATTTTATTATTATATAAGAGAGTAATTATGAATTTTATTTTTTAGTTAATTTTGTTAAATAAAAAATTCTAACAAATGAGTATTTATAATTTTCAAACCACAAAAGGCAATCTGTATTTTAAGCAAATCTTAAAGGGTGTATTTATAATTTACACATTTTTTCTCAACAATAATTGAGACCTCCTTTTTTTTGGACCTCACAACTCTTTTTGGATTTCAAATATTGATTGTGTAGATCTCACACATACATCAATAGTTAAGATTCAAAAAAAAAGTATAGAGACAAAAAAAAAGAAAAAAAAAAAAGACTCTATTTGGTACAACTCTAGAACGTTAGTTCCATGACTTATTTTGCACATGATGTTTATTTACGAGTTTCAAAAATTAATTCCACACTCACTTTTGAAAACTCGGTCGAAGGCGAGAAAATTTGGACTAACCGGTCGTCCAGTCGGTTGACCGGAACAGTGCCAACATTTTATTAGTTATTATTTATTTATTTATTTATTGCAATTGACACATGTTAATTTTTATATATTCGAAAAAAATATTTTTCAAATTTTTAAAAAAAATTTATGAACTTTAATAGAATTTTGAGTTGTGTGTTTGGTTATGAGTTATAAATTTTTGTATCAAATATCATATATTACATAAAAAATTCCTCACTCAATTCAAAAGTCCCTCACCAAACAAATTTTTTACACTCAATTCATAATTTCAAAACTTACAAACTTAAAATATAACTCTTACTCTTAAATTATATTTAAAAAACTCTACCAAACGTTATATAAAAAAAATCCCAAATATATACTCCCTTCGTCGCAAAATAATTGTCCATTTTGGGGAATTCAACTTTTTTTGATAGTACAATTATTGTACTTTAAAAAAAGTTGATTTTCTAAAATTACCATTTGAGAGTACATTTTTTTGGGGAATATCAATGTCATAATTGTATTTTTTATATTGTTTATTTATTTAAAAGAATGGCAAAATAAGAAATTTATATTATTTTTGTACTTAATTTTTGAAGAGTGACTAATATTTTGGGACAATAAAAAATAAAATAAGAAATTAATATTTTAAGACGGAGGGAGTATATATTTTTTCTCCTCTCCTCTCTCTCAAATCTGTGCGTTTGTTTTCAGAGGTAGAATGGAGGGGATTCATAGTGAGGGGATTGATAATGAAGGGATTAAGTAAAATTGTGTTTGTTTTGATAATAGTTGTTAGTGTAAGAATTGTTAAATTATTTTTATATAAAATAATAAAACAAATAAAAAAATATAAAAAAATTAAACATTAATATTTAAAAAAAAATTCTCAATATATAAAAAATAAAAAATATATATATTTTTTAATCCCCTCACTATGTTTCTAATACCATCTCCACCTCCTCCATCTCAATCCTCCTTCCAACCTCCATTTATATCACCTCCTCCATCCTAATCCCCTCCCAAACTCTACAAATAAACATAATGCTAAGGCCTCGTTTAGGAACAGACTAATTTAGTAACTTTTTGGCTATTTGTCTAAAATATGAGCTAAAAAAAACTAGTATGTTTGGGATGACTTTTTGACTTTTTACGAAAAGATGTGCAAAAATAGAATCTTTGACTTTTTGGTATGAGTTGTTGACTTTTTGACTTTTTGAATAATTTTTTGACTTTGTGACTAAATCGGTCGCTTCTCAAACGAGATCATCAAAGTGTCCTGTTAGCTGTTCCGAGCGAGGAAACTATAACCTGAGAATTTGCCTTGACCTCCCAGGACAAGCTCTGCATAAGTCAGGACTCGCACAGCGAGGGAGCATTGAACCCACACCGAGTGCTGGTTAGACAACTTGAAATCTAATCTCCTAACCAACTGTGCTATGCTTGAAAGATTGACACAGAAGGGATTTGAATTCATGTCCTAACGACTATTAATTCATTCCCATCTATTTAACTCCAAAACAAACTGGCCTAAGGGTTCTGGGGGTCGTGGAGGGTCTGTAGCGGGATTCCTTCCGCCAGTATTTAACGTTATATCACATCATTTCATCTCAGAATTTGGAGCACCCCTCTTTTTTTCTCTCTCTCTCACTCTCTCTCTCACTCTTTACTCTCTCTCTCTTTTTCTCTCTCCCACCCTCTGACTTGAATTTCTCTCTCTGTATCTTCTCTTTTTCTGTATGTTGATTTTCTTCCCTTTGTCTATATGTATTTGCATTGTTCTCATTTAACCTGAAAACCTGTGTGCTTTTCCTCTGCTTGTTTCCAAGCAGTAAAACTCAAGAACAAAGAAGAGGTGAAAGATAGAAGATAGAGAGAGAAAGAGAGAATAGAGATAGGAACTCACATGCATCAGCAGCAGCCTCTTTACCCCCACTAGCTTAGGTGGGTTCTTTTTATTTTTTTCCTTTTGTAGCAGAACGGAAGTGAGTGTGAGAGAGAGAAAGAGATCTTTCATTCCAAAATACACTGAAGAAATGACTAAAGATGAAGACTTTAAGCTTCTCAAGATCCAGGTTTTTCTCTCTAAAAACACATTCTTGTCTCTCTATCTTTAAGCCTCCTCTCCTCTCATGCATTTTTCTTACAAAGATTAGAGGAAAGTTGGGTGTTGGTCTTTTCCTCACAATCTCTGTTTTCTTGTTGTTTGCTTTTGTTTCCTTACATTTTTTTTTTGTCTTTTTACAGACTTGTGTGCTCAAAGTGAACATACACTGTGATGGGTGTAGGCAGAAAGTGAAGAAACTTCTTCAGAGGATTGAAGGTTTTCACTTGACCATGAATTGCTTAGCTAACTCTCCCTTCTCTGTTTTCTACTTTATTTTTTCCCCATTACTAGTTCTCTCTGTTTTTCAGCTCTTTAACTGTGTTTGAAGAGTGGTGTTTTGGTTAATTTGTCCACTGATATTCCTTACTCTGGACCTCAATGATGTGGGTTTTGTGTGAAATGGATAAATTTTAACAATGTGCTATGGTTAGGGCATTCAAATTCTTTTGCTTAATTATTTGATTTTGCTATGATATAAGATAGAAGTGCAGTCCACTTTTAAGCCACAGATTGGAAAGATGAAAACCATGTTGTGGACAATCACTCACTAATTGAAGTCTAAAATTTGACCTTTTGGTTTTTTTTTTTTTTTTTGCCAAAATTTTAGTACTTTTTTATGTGCATTCATGACTTGTTTTTTTGTTGTTTCCCCAATTTGTGATAGGTGTTTACCAAGTGGATTTAGATGCAGAGCAACAGAAAGTCACAGTTTCAGGAAGTGTAGATTCTGCGACTTTGATCAAGAAACTGATCAAAGCAGGCAAGCATGCTGAGCTCTGGTCTCAGAAAACCAACCAAAACCAAAACCAAAAACAGAAGGCCAAAGATGACAACAAAAACAACAACAAAGGCCAAAAACAGCAAGGTTTGGCAAAGGGCCTTGAAGCCTTCAAGAACCAGCAACACAAGTTCCCCGCTGCATTCTGCTCAGAAGATGATGATGATGATTACTTTGATGATGAAGAATTTGATGAAGATGATGAGCTACAATTCCTCAGAGAAAAAGCAAACCAACTGAATCTGCTCAGGCAGCAGCAGCAACAACAACAAACAGCCATGGCTGCAAACAATGCTATTAAGAAAGGAGGGGGTCTTGTTGCTGGGCCCATTGCTTCAGCTTCCAACAATGCTGGAAATTTGAATGGTGGGAAGCAAGGGAACCCAAATCATCAGAACATGGGTATGAAGGCCAACAACCCAGTTGGGATTGATCAGAAAACAATGGCAGCAATGAAAATGAACAATGTTATGCTTCCTGGGGAGGCCTCAAAAAGGGCTACTGACATCAATGCCATGATGGGTCTTGCTGGTTTTCATGGAAATGGAGCTAATAATGCTTCTGCTTCTGCTTCTGCTTCTGCTGTTGCAGCTGCTTTAGGAAACAATTCCACTGGTGGTTTGGGATTGGGGGGAGGATTTCATCAAGTCCAGCAGCCAAGCAATGGGTTCCCACTCCAAGGGTCTTCTGGTTTAGCTACTGGTCATCAGCATCATCCATCAGCAGCATCCATGGTGATGAACATGAATAATGGGTATCATCAACAGTACAACAACTACCCATCCTCATCAGCGATGATGAACCTGCAGAACAGGCATGCCTTGCAGCAACAGCAGCCCCAGCCACAGCCACAGCCACAGCCACAGATGATGTACCAAAGGTCTCCTTACATTCCACCTAACACTGGTTATTACTATAATAATAATTATAGCCCAGTCCTCCCATACACCTACTACAGTGAGCCCAACCACAGCAATGATCACTCTGCGACCCATATGTTCAGTGATGAGAACACAAGTAGCTGTTCAATCATGTAGTGGAAAATATGGCAGAGAGAGAGAGAGAGAGAGAGAGAGAGAGAGAGAGGGGTCTTAACTTGCAATTCTTAGTTTAGTGGAGTGAGTGAGTGAGTTTTGACAACGTTCTGGAATGTGGGGGAAGTTGGTGGTCCTATGTTGGAATGGGATGTCTGTCTTTTTATCACTTTGTGAATCTTCTTAATCACTTATTATTGTTGCGAAGTTGTTAAGATGATGTTTTCTTTTCTCTCTTTCTTCTTCTTCTCCTTTTTTTTTTTTTTTTTTTCCTTTTGTTTTTAATTTTTTTTATGATTCCTGTTCTGCCTTTGTTTGAAAATTAACAAACCAGATTTTTTAATTGATTAAAATAATATAATGAACCTCATTTAAAAGGATAAAGTGTAAATGGGGTCCATTCCTCTGTTTGGACCAAGTGAGGAGAAGTGTTTTGTAATATTCAAACGCTTGACAAAGGTCTATTTTTCTTAAGTCAGGTAAAAGTTAAATTTTACTTTTTATTTTTTATAAAAAGTATGTAAAAAATTAGAATGGTAATGTGATATAAAAAATTAAAAAAAATAAAAAGTTGACTTTAATTCAGTTGACAAAATAAGCCAAAGTGTGAACAAAATTTGTTTTTCCATTTGAAGTGGAGGATTACACTATTTTAGTCAATAAGAAAAAAGGGATAAATCGGGAGTCTCTTAACTTATTTAGCCTCCGTTTGGCAAGAATTTTTTTGAGCTTTTTTGGTTATTTTAGCCACAAAAGATAAAATAGGCTTTTTTAGCCACAAAAAACAAAACATCACATCCAATCCATAATCATTACCCTCCTCTCTCACAAAAAAAGTCAAAAAAGCCAAAAAGTCAAAAAGCCCTTCCCAAACCAAACTTTTAAGCCCAGGCTAAAAAAGCTAAAAAAGCCAAAAAGCCAAAAAGCCAACCCACTTCCCAAACGGAGGCTTAAGGATTAATATGATTTATGGTGGCTTGTGGGCTTAAAGTAATAGAGCTTCTTCACCGATTAATCGGACCAGATTTAGAGTTGTAAAATAAAATAATGAGTGTGTTTGGTTTGAATTTCTAGAGTGATTTTGGAAAAAAAATTTAAAAAAATTTGTTTGGTTTGTAAATTTTTCAAAATAATTTTCAAAATCACTTTCTTTCTCTTACCTATCAATCAATCACTTTTTCTCTCTCCTCTCTCATTCTCAATCACTTTTTTCTCTCACACACATCTACTCAATTATAACAAAATATAAAATCATTCCAAACTCCCAAACTCCAAAACTACTTTCAAAATACACAACTAAACAAACCAAAAAAATTTCTAAACTCTCCCCAAAATAATTTTTAAAAACTACTCTCCCAAAACCAAACCAAACCAAACATACCCAATATTTTTTATTGTCATTTCTTAAATTCGATGTTATTAAATTTTTTTGATTTTTCTCCATGATTTATTGAAACTTGAACATATGGAGTCGTTGTAATAATCGGATTTAGAATACTACTTTCAGCAGCCATAATATTTAATTACAAAAATCAAAAAAACCAAAACACAAATTAATTTTGTAGTTACTCAAACCAGAAAATAAATTATAACACAAAATAATTTATTTTTCTGTAAAACCAGGAAATAAAATACTACACAATAATTTTCTGCAACACTACAATGCAAATTAATATTCTAAAATTGTTAATAACACTAGTATATTACTACTAATTGTCAAAGAAAATAAACAGTATATGATTACTATTTGTATTTTCCAACCAAAATATCACTTTGTAAAAAACACAGAAAATAAATACAATGAAGACACCAAAAAATAATATGTCTTAAGATTGTTGGCTAATCTTCACTTTATTACGAATAAATTTTGTTTGTGTACTCAACAATAAATAGAACACGGAAGAAATAAAGAAAAGGATAGAGATTGTTTAATTACAAAAATCAAATCAGAATATAAAATAAATAAACAGATTTTTATTTTGTTACAAAAATAAAATTAAAATCTGAAATAGAAAAATAATAAAATAGAAAGTAAATTAATTACTTACCTTATTAATTTCTCGAACAAAAATTTGATCAAATCCAGTGTTTAACACTGTGTCCTTAAGACAGATTCGTCCTCTCCACGGTACTTTTAGATTGTGGACGTCTATCTCCTAGGATAAAATGATCGACAACGAATAATAGCAGCAGTACAAATTATTCGCACAACGAACACACTTTGTGTTTACACTCTTTTTCACAGAAAATTAAATGTAGCAAAATGCAAAGAACAATAGCAGATTTGAGAACGAAAAATTGTGAAAAAACCAAATGAGGGACTTGCCTTTTTATAGGTGCAATGGTAGCTTTTAGATTTGAATTCAACAGGTACAGTACCTGTTCGATTTAAATTAAACAGATACAAATCTGTTTGAATTTAAATTAAACAGGTAAAGGTTTTGAACTGAATCTGCTCGGACAGATATGAAATCTGTACAGAAATGTGCAAATTTTCCAACCGAAATTTGAATTTTAACGGTCAGAATTTATTTTTCAAAAATTAAAAAATAAATTCAAATATTTTTGGTCCAAAAAGAATAAGTATTGGGCCGAACAAGCCCAACCCAAAAATCACACCACGTACCCAAGCCTAGCTCGATCGGACGATGGCGAGCGCGTGTATTTATTTTGGGTCCAATGGATCAAGCCTACTTCACCCATAACCTTACCCTTCCACAAAACTTGGGTACCCCTTGGGACCCTCTCCAAGTTGTAAATCCAAGCCTTATCAACCCACTAAAGTTTGTCCACCAAACCAATATGGGACAAGCCTTGACTCAAATCTTTATGGAATTGCACCAAAAACTCCATTTTCGTAGAGTTCACTTTGGTTTCAATTTCTTATTCACCCGATAATGATTTTGAGCAACCAAATATACCACGTGAATCACAACGCAGCATAAAACGCATTACCACTTAGATCTGCCAACTTTGGCGCATGGGTCTCACCTAAAAATTAAACCAAAGTTGAGGAAAAAACTAACAGTGAGGTCAAAAAAAAAATACAAATATTAATAATTAAAATAATAAACTTTTTCATTAATATATAGGAGTGAATTATACTAGCAGTCCTTATAGTTTGGGATTCCTGTCACTTTGGTTCCTGACTTTTCAATTGTGACACATTTGACCTGAATTTTGATCTTGTTCTAAATAAGGACAGTTGAATATACTATTGCTTAACTTCAGAGACGTAATTGTCAATTTGATAAAAGATAAAGTAATTTGACAAAAATTAGTTTATATTTTATCAAATTGATTATTTTGCCTTTGAAAATTAAGCAAAGGTATCTTCAATTGTCCTTATTTGAAATAAGATTCAAAATTTTAGATCAAATGTGTCACAATTAAAAAGTTAAGGATCAAAGTGATAGAAGCCCCAAATTATAGAGATCGTTGATATAATTCACCCTAATATATAATTAAATTATACTGACACCACTACAATGTTGTTCTTCCTAAAAAAATTTATTTTCAGAAAAATTACAATTTAGTATAAAAGATAAAAAAAAAAATTACAAATACACAAAATATAACAAAAATTACCCCTCCAACCTTTTAGTAAATATTTTCTTCATTTTTCATTGTCTTGTAATTTCTCATTTATATTTTATACTACTTTTTTATATAGAAAATGTTATGAACCTTATTTACAAATTCTGAGTGTATCTTGAATGAGAGTTATATAATTGAAATTGAATTTATATAGTGTAAAATTTATCTGTAGAATAAATTTGAATTATAATATAATAATTTTAAATAATTTTTGAATAATTAAGTTTAAATTTATAATATTATTTTTATTTTTTTATATATATATATGTTCTAATATACTTTTGACATAATTGGCCTCTAAAATTGTACCAAAGTGAATGACGCATAGTTTGAGAAGTTGATTTTGGTGGGTCAGGGTTAAAATAGTTATAAAAAATAAAATAGATTATTTTAGTCAAAAAAAAAAAAAAAAACAAAATATTAAATTTAATTCATAATCATGACACTTCTCTCTCACAAAAAAAGTTAAGAAAGTTAAAAAGTCAAAAAAATCCTTTTTAAACTAGACTTTTTAATCCCAGACTAAAATAACTAAAAAATTAAAATGTCAAAAAATCAACCTACTTTTCTAAATTAGGCTTTTTAATCCCAGACTAAAATAACTAAAAAATTAAAATGTCAAAAAATCAACCCACTTTTCAAAGGTGGCTGAATATATTATTTTAGTTTTTATGATTTTGAGGACCAAAGAGTCAACTTTAAAGTTATGTTTTAATGTTTTTTAGAAATACAGACAAGGTGTGACATTGGTTACTGGAAAGGTGCAGAGAGACATGATGACATGATGCAGAGAGTGGTGGGAACAGTTGGGTAGACTAGACACACCCACTGTAAACACACATTTGTGTGTGTTATACAAATGTAAAGTAGCGGAGCATGCATGTGTCACGTGCGCACGCTGTTAAAAATGGTGTCACCGACATTACCACTACAGAAGAGTGTGCATATATTCAAAAATAAATAAATAAATAAAAACTATTGAACTGGCAAAGCAGGAAATGGCTCTAGTATGGAAGCTTATGAATTGAGTAATGTTATTAAAATTTTTATTAAATATCTTATATAAGTGTAAAATTCATGAATTTTATGTGGACATTTGGTAAAAATTTTGTTAAAATTTTTGAAATTTTAAACATTTTTGTAATGAATTTGTAATTCAATGATATATATATATATATATTTGTCAGTAATTCAATGGTATATTTGAAAATTGGTGTTTGCTTGTAAAGAAATTAATTAGTTTTTTTTTTTTTTGTTTTTTTTGCACGCGGGTCAATTGTTTAAATCTGAAACTTTTGAAACAATTGAAAAACTCTGTTTTTTCTTTTTTCCCTATAAAAACAAAACAATTTGAAATATAATTCCTCTGTTTGGTTTTGATTTCTAAAATTCCCTTTTCAACAAATTTTACTTTTTTGTTCTCACTGAATTTTTTTAACATTTTAAGAATTTTTTTCTAATTTTTTTAGACACACATAACATAAGTATAATATTTGTGAAAAAAATGTTTAAAAAAATCACTAAATATCAAAAATATAAAAATATATGAAAATTCAACACATTTTTTTGTATTTTTGTATATTTATTAATTTTTTAAAATATTTTTTTACAAATATTTTATTTTTTAGATACATCTAAGTAAGGTGTATCTTCAAAAATAAAAAATTACTTAAAATTTTAAAAATATTCACTAAAAACAAAAAAATACAAAAAATAAAAAACTCAATTTTCAAAAAATTAGATTCAAACACACAAAATTCACTTTTTCTCTAACAAACATCACATCCAACTACAAAAAAATCCAATCATCTTCTTAAACACAAAAATTTTAGCCTACTAAAAAATAGCCAAAAACTAAAATAGTCAATTAAAATAGCAACTTTCCAAACACCCACAATGTTTGAAAGTAATGTGTAAAAATTGATAGAAAATATACAAGGGAACAATTAGAAGAAAAAAAATCCCTTTAAAATGAATTTATCACTAATATCTATCTATCTTCTATACTATTATTGTTAAGTGAAGGCTCAATTTGATATCTAAAATCTTCTTCTCGTGTCACGTAGTAGATTTAAGTAAAGACTGAACTTGGTATACAAGCCTTCTCGTCATGTCAAGTGACAAATTTTTTTATTTTAAAATAAAAAATTTATACAAAGAGATGGTGTATTAGGTATGAACTTAAGATTTTAGATTTCATTAGCAACACTTTCATCATTTAGACAACATATATGTTATAATATTAATTTTTTTATTATTTATTTTTATTCTTTACTTATTTGAGTTGTACACGTATGCTACCTTCATTAATTTAAACCATCAATATCATTAATAACACCATGTTTTGGAAAGTTTTTGAGATTAACTCAAACTTCCTTTTAAGGTTCTGCTAATGACAACATTAAAAAATGTCAACAAAGAGCACGAAATATCAAAATATTTATAGTCTTAATACACTTTTCATATATTTCAATACACATTTATATTTTTTTATACATTTTCATATATATATATATTATATATATTTTTTCAATATTGATAACAACCCTTTAGTATTGTGTTTAGCATTTCTCTTATTTTTAAAGAGGTTTTCCTTGAGTTTTGAAAGAGGTTTTTTTTTTAAAAGAAAAAAAAACCAACAGGGGGTTGGTTCAGTGGTAAAACTTTCAAATCTTTTACTCAAAGCCGAGGTTCGAGTCTCTATAACTCCTTGTCAAGTTTAAACATATTTTTTAATATTTGGAACACGTGGGAAGTCTAAGCTTAGACCCCAATATAGGTGCAATGAGATTTCCTGTAAATATGCTATAGGTACTAAAAAGTAATATTTCGTGACGAAAATATTGAAGTAGACTATATACATCTCCATTGATAGTATCAAAGAAAGAGGCTCTTTTTCAATTGGAAGGAGCTAGGAAGCAGGGGCCTATAATTTTTTTTGGGGATGATCCATTATAAGTTTAAAATAATAACAATGAGGGATGACTTTTTTTGAGCCTAGAAGAATAATACACTTTGGGCTTTACCAATATGAGTCCATTACTTTGGGCTATACCCAAATTCAATTCTCTTCATTTTTTCCCTCAAGTTTCAATTATTTTCTATTCATTTTCTTCCTCATCAACATCATTATTATATATCTATCTTCTATCTATCTATCTATCTATCTTCTATCTATACTATTATAAAGTGAACATCTCTTATGGTGTCTTGAAGCCTTTGTTTCTTTATTTCTTATGCTGCCATGTGTCTACTTTTTTATTTGAAAAAAAAAAAAAAAATAGATAGATGAGAGGAGGGAATTTGAATCTTAAACTTACGTCAAATGAATAAAATTCTTACCACTTAACTAGCACACAATATATGATAAATGTTTTATTTTATTTTTATTTATTTGAATTGCACATGCATCGCGTGTGGCAACCGCTAGTATATATATATATATTTTACTTTTGTCCTTTTGGATGGTTGTATTCTGAACTTTGAAGTCGATAAATTTTTAAAAAATTATCTCGCTTTGCATCCTATGACATCCAAGAAACAACCGTTTTGGTTGAGGAACAAAGAGAGCCTGTGATTGAGAACCATACTTGAATCAAGTTCTTGATCTCACCTTTCTTCTTTTTTTTTGTTGTTGTTGTTTGATGGAGACTATGAAAGTAATATGGAGAGATGAAAATTGATTAGATTTGAATACATATTCTTTGCATCAATGGATGATGAAGTGTATATATATAGATGTGGTGGTGGGCTCAGGGCTGGTTGGTGGATTTTCTATTTCGTCTTGCTGTTCGTCCCTCCTCTTCTTAGGGTTCTAGCACTGAGAGAAGGGAAAAAAAAAAAATCTAGAGTGGTGTATTTTGAAATTTTGGATTTGTTCATTATTTTGGTGTACTTTGGAGGATACTTTAGGAAAAAAAACATATAGTGTATTGAGAGTAAATTATAATTTAAATAATTGAATAGAGTGTAATGAGAAATTAATACTTAATAAATTTTTGGATACAAATAAAATCTCCCATCTTCCTTCCTAGCATTGAATTACGAATCCTGTGGATTCTACCAAAAAAATATGTTTGTTTGAAAAAATGACCATGAGTCCATCAAACTAGCAATCTCATGAGAGATGTGGTATTCAAATTCAAAATTATAACCGAGGGTGGTGGCATTGTGATTAAGGCTTGAGGTTTAAGCCCTAAGGTCACAGGTTCAATTCCCTTCCCCTGGGCTAATCTTCTGGACGAAGCACAATTGGTTACGAGGTTGGGCTTCAAGTTGTCTAATCAACACTTGGTGTGGGTTCAATACTCCCCCGTTGTGCGAGTCCTGACTTAAGCGGAGCTTGTCTTAGGAGGTCGAGGCAAGTTCCCAGGTTATAGTCTCTTTGCTCGGAACGGCTAACAGGACACCCTGGTGATCTCTGCAAAGGGCGCTGCCTTATACCTGCGGGAGAGTAGGGAGGATTTTCCTGTAACAAAAAAAAAATTCAAAATTACTATTTTACTCTTCATCTTACAAAAAAATAAAAAAAAATCGCCATCCATATAATGAGAATTTTTATGTAATTTTATATATTTAATCCCAACCAACTAATACTATCATATTACTACTCAAACAAACACAACATATCTTACGTGTTTAACTTAATATTACCACACTAAGAATCACTTTATTTAATTTCACTACATTAATAATCACATTCAATCTAGTCCAACGAACAAATGAGGCCAGAGATAATCCTTTTTCATTTCTTATTATGCTCTGCATTTGTAATTTTTATATGTATATATATTTTTTCTCTATAAAAATGTAATACATTAATTTAGGATAACTCAATATATATATATATATATTTGAGTTTGGGCAATGTAAGCCTAACCCAAATTTCTAGCAAAAGCAAAAGAAAAGCCGTAAAACTTGCAATCTGCTTGGTTTTATTTTTAAAAATTATATTTAGATATGATCTTTTTTGGGTCTTTAAGAGTATCTCCAACGCTTCACTTTTTTTTTTACCAAATTTGAGTTGAAAAACTGCTTTTTCACCAAATCTGATACTGAGCGCTCCAACCCTTGATTTTTCATCAAATTTTCATCCGGGACAACCGGGTGGTCGACCGGCCGGTTGACCGGTTAGGCCAAATTTTTTTTTTTTTTTTGAATTTTCTGAATTTTTTTTGAACTTTTTGAACTTTTTCCGGGTCGACCGGGTGGTCGACCGGCCGGTCAACCGGTTAGGCAAATTTTTTTTTTTTTTTTTTTTTTTTTACGGTTTGAACTAATTTTCCTTGAACTCTTTGAACCTTTCACTGGTTGACCGGTTGGTCAACCGGCTCCTCTTTCCAACGGTCAGGAACAGTATTTTGGTGAAATCAGTATTCTGTCGTCGATTTGATGAAGCGTTTGATGAATTGTCGATTTGATATCAGTTCTGATGAACCGTTGGAGGAGTGAACAGTGCATTTTTCATCAAAATTCAAATTTGATATCAACTCTGATACACCGTTGGAGATGGTCTAATGACTTTTTTTTTTTCATTTTAAAAAAAAAAATAGATTCATTTAATCTAATGTTTCTAAAAGTTTTTAAAAAGTAAAAAAAATAAAATAAAATATACAAAAAAAATTTTTGCTAAAAACGGAAGAAAACTCATTTTAAAAAAAATAAAAATTTGTTTGTGTTTTTTTTTTGGCAAACTTATTTCATATTCTACTATTTTTTTATATAGAAATATTTATCTTACGTACATTTAAAAAGTTTTAAAAAATTGATTAAAATATAAAAAGATTATTAAAAATAAAAAAATTATCTTAAAAAATTCTAAAAAATAAACGAAACAAACTCTTGAATCAATTTTAAATAAATTCCTTTACAATTGGATTTGATATAAACAAATCCTCAACCCCACCAAGCTAGGCCCTATACACAACCAATTCAAAAGGTTGGTTCTAGTAGGCTCTCCTGAAAAGGCTTACACGTAAACTTCGGCATCGTTTGGGAAGCAGTTGATTTAGTCAAAAAATTAAAAAATTATTTAAAAAATTAAGAAGTCAATAATTTATATTAAAAAGTTAAAAATTTCATTTTTTCTTTACTTTTTACATATCTTTTCGTAAAAAATTAAAAAATTATCCCAAACATACTTTTTTTTTACATCATATTTTAACCAAAACGTTAAAAAGTTATTAAAAAAAGTATGTTCCAAACGAAGTTTTACTACTTTATGACCTCTTAAGGGGATAGCACTCAAATGTAGAGATGAAAATCATCATCAAATGCAATGATAAGTGACATTGAAAAACACATGCTCACATCTCAATGGGACTACAAGTCATAACCATAGAGTCAGTGATTGGTGACATTGAAAAACATTTGCTCACACCTCTTAAATGGAGCAACAAATGAAATAACTATGTATTGGATAAGAGAGAGCTTGTTCTTAATTGAACATATTTTAAGATATTTATAGACTGATTTAATTCAATTTTAAGGTGAACAAAAATTAAATATATTAGATTGTAGAATATTTGGAACTAAAGTTTGGTTCTGTGATTTTAAATTAAAAAACTTATCACTATATTCATACTATGAAGCTCAATACAATTTAATTTAAGGGTTAATTACACTAATAGTCCCTATAGTTTGGGACTTGTGTCACTTTGATCCCTAACTTTTCAATTGTGACACATTTGACCCTGAATTTTGAATCTTGTTCCAAATAAGGACAATTGAAAATATTATTAGATTTTTCAAGGGTAAAATCGTCAATTTGAAAAAAAAATATAAACTAATTTGACAAAAATAAATGTCAAAAAAATATTTTTAATTTTTTTAAAATTATTTTTATCCACTAATGATAAAATTATGTAAAATTAATAAAAATTACATGATTAATTTTTTAAAATTAATTTTACATGATGATCATCCCAAACACATAATAAAAATTAATTTGGTAAAAATAAATAAATAAATGTCTAAAAGATTTATCAATTTTACATAATTTTATTTTAGTAGGTAGAAATAATTTTTAAAAATTCAAAAATATTTGTTTGACATTTATTTTTGTCAAATTAGTTTATATTTTAACAAATTGACAATTTTACCCTTGAAAAATCTAATTATATATTCAATTGTCTTTATTTGGAACAAGATTCAAAATTCAGGGTCAAATGTGTCACAATTGAAAAGTCAGGGACCAAAGTGATACAAGCCCCAAACTATAGGGACTATTTGTGTAATTTGTCCTTAATTCTATCTATTAAAATATTTTTAAAAATTCAAATACACTTCAAAATTTTATAATATTCTCTTACTTAAGTTTTATAAAATATGTAAAGATGGATCAAATTCTTCATATTAATATGTAAATATTATTTTCAATAATATAAGAAGTGTAAAAAATCTTATTTACAAGAAATAATTTGATATTTGGTTTTTTTAAATTTTGATTTGGAAATCAAACTATAATCAATTGTTCTTAATTACTAAAAGTAAGAATTTAACCATTTTCATAACAAAAAACCAAACCAAATCATACAATTGAAACTAGTCCGTTCAGCAACATTTTTAGACACACCGACAACTTTTTCCTATAAAACTATGAAGCATGAAATGAATGGACTACCCTTACATTAAGAAGCCCTCAAATCAGTGGTATTTTCATTTTCATAAAGGTTGACCCTATTGTCACATCTCTTTTGCGAGGGCCGAAAGTTATGAAACAAATTCAAAATACCCTGATTATTGAATCTTGTAGAGATATATATACTCTTTTAAGCAGGTTATACTGTCAGGAGAAATGTTAGAGACTTATAATTTTATATTTATAAATGGGTGAATTATAATAATAATTTTTATAGTTTGAGATTTATATCATTTTGGTATTGGATTTTTTAATTATAATACATTTAATTTTTAGTTTTGAATTTTGTTCCAAATAAAGATAATTAAAAATACCATTACTCAATTTGAAGGGTAAAGTTGTTAATTTAATAAAATATAAACTAATTTGACAAAAATAAATGTCAAAAAAATATTTTTGAATTTTTAAACATAATTTTCACCCCCAATTATAAAATTATATAAAATTGATAAATCTTTTAGACATTTATTTATTTTACCAAATTAATTTTTATTATGTGTTTGAATGATGATCATGTAATGGATGGTTGTTAGGCTTTTAATGTGTGATCGATATATTTAATATATAAAATATTTTTAGTTTTCAATTTTTTGATTTAATGGATTAGTTTAATAATGATATCAAAATTGTTGCTATATTTGATTTTTGAAAAATAAAAACTAATTTAATGAAAATAAAAACAATCACCAATTACATAATTATCATTCAAACACATAATAAAAATTAATTTAGTAAAATAAATAAGTAAATAAATGTCTAAAGGATTTATCAATTTTACATAGTTTTATTTTTAGTCGGTAGAAATAATTTTTGAAAATTCAAAAATATTTTTTTGACATTTATTTTTGTCAAATTAATTTATATTTTATCAAATTAATAACTTTGCCCTTAAAATTGAGCAATGATATTTTTAATTATTCTTATTTAAAATAAGATTCAAAAATTAGAATCAAATGTGTTATATTTAAAAAGTTAATGATTAAAATGACAGTAGGCCCAAATCAAAATAAATGTCTATTGGCATCAAAGATAATGTGAGAACCAAATCAATTGATTATGCTGACAAATTTTAGATTCAAAATCAATACATATTAATACGGTGGTGTTATATGCACTAATTAATATACATATTAATGTATCTAGTGTTATATTATTATTACTGACCCCACTTATTATACAAATTATAAATATACTAAATCTCTAAAATTATATCATATTATCAATTAATAAACTAGTTAGTACATTAATTAATACATATAACACTATTCTTATTAGTAAAAACTGAAGCAACACATAAAGCTAGGTTTGGTTTTGCACGGCTCATTTGATACTCTACAAAAATTGTA
This sequence comes from Camellia granthamiana, assembly GCA_036172215.1. NCBI lineage: Eukaryota > Viridiplantae > Streptophyta > Magnoliopsida > Ericales > Theaceae > Camellia > Camellia granthamiana. The sequence goes on along the minus strand of CM069904.1, from coordinate 147,033,094 downwards.
GACTACGTGTAATTCCTAATATAATTTTTATAAGATACAAGGATAAGTTGCCATCTAAAAACAAATAGTAATAGTTAAGGACTAAATGCGAAATTAGTATACTCCTAAGATATTAAATGAATTCATTATTACACCTTTTATTTCGACAGAAAATATCTTTTATAAAAGAAAAATTCAAGATTTTTTTTTATGGTAGTGATAGCAGGATGAAGGTAGAGATAAACATGGTGGCATGGTGTCGATGGTAAGGACGACGATGATGGTGATAGTTGACAGTGGTGATGGTGGGTGATAGTGGCGGTGATAGTGTAGTGATATTAATAGACTTTAGGTCAAAAATCATTTTTCACCTTTTAAAATTAAAAAACATTTTCTGCCCAAATAAACTTGTTTTCTATTGATTTTCATTTTTTGTTGTATCAAATGTTAGAAAGTACAAATAATATTTTCAAAAAATATTTTTTTCCCAAACAAACGGAGTGTATATATATTATTGAAATACTTGTATTTAATCAACTTAATTAACTTGATTGGTCACTCCTATATATTCTCAACGGAGAGATGAATATGTCAATCCTTGCAAAAATTAAGATTAATTATTTCTATCCTTTTTGGGGCTCATTATTTATTTCTTACCCATTACAAAACTTGCTAATATCTATAGTGTTTGTCTAAGTTGATAGTATTCTCTTATATTTATAAATAATTTTATACCATTTTCCAAAAAATTATTGATTCTCCTATTTTGTGGTGATAGTAATACGACCAAGGCACAACCAAACAAGTAGTATTAGGAAACAACAAACAAGTTGTATAAAGTAGGGTCTGTTCAAAATCAAAAAGTTGTACAAATTAAAGGCTCATCTTCGGCTTTCTCAAAAAAGTTGGACTAGTCCAGTCCAGTCCAGTCCATTATTGTGGGCCCATTATGTTCCATATTCATAATTTAGTCCATTTATTTTTGGACAATTATAATAAAATGATATAAACTCAAAATAATTATAAAGAGGTCAAAATATAAAATTTAGTTGTACAATGTAATATATAAATTGTTTATACTTGTATGACATTGCAATTATTTTGAGCTGATATCATTTTTTTTTGCAATTTTCCCTTCATTTTTTGTATAGATTATTTATATATAAAAATTAAATTAATCTAATAATTATAACTATATGATTTTAATATTTTTTTTTTCAAAGTATTCTTAAAATTATAGACAAATTTCATTTGACTTTCATGTATTTTCTGCATATGTAGTTTAACTTCCTAACATTTAAAAATTAACACAAAATATTCTCTTATTTAAAATGAGAAATTACTCAACAATGATACAGATAAAAAAATTACACAAACATGATGGGATCAACTCATCTTATGATGAGGTGCAACTCAAACTTTGTGGGGGTGAAGCTCAAACTCAAGTCATTTTGTGATGTAGTTTTCTTTTTTCTGTGTATTGAGTGATTCCTCCTATTTAAAAACTAAAGTACACCATTTGTACATTTAAAGACTTAAGATAAAATATTAAAATACCTTATATATAAGGAACTTCATTTTATAAACCATAGACTACATGTGTGGTTTCCCTCATTACTTTTTTTCTAAATAAATTTTTTTTTTTCAAATTAAATCATTTCTATTATCAATAAAAATTATACTATATTCTGACATAAATTTATTAATTTTTATTTATTTATAAGGAACTCAATAAATTACACTAAACAAAAACCAATATGATGAAAGATTAAAAAATAAAAATAAAGAAGGGTTGGGGAAATGTGCAACTCTTTTTGTGAATTTCTTGCGCAGAAAGAATTACACCCCATATTTATATAACGGAACTGCTACGTAGCTCGAATATCACGGCTCGAATGGCTCAAAAATATTCTCTTACCGGTAAGAGAATATTTTCATAGCCTAAAAAATATTCTCTTACCGGTAAGAGAATATTTTCGAGCCATTCGAGCCATTCATATTCGAGCTCTCACGCATTTCCGTTTATATAATTAATTTTGATCTATTATATTGAACTGTAATTCTCTCAAAAAAAAAAAAAATATATATATATATATATATAATTGTTCACATTATAAAAAATTAAAATTTTAGAGACTAAAATTTAGAGATAAAATTATTTTTTAAGGACTAAATATTTTTGATACGAAAAGTGTCGTCATTATATTTTTAGCAACAAAAATTAGACATTAGTGATGAATTATTATCTTTTTGGGATCAAATTTTTGTTTAAAAAAAATAAACCATTTTGAGATCAAATTATTATCCCTAAAAGTCTCTTTATTAGTGATATTTTTAAAATTTTGTTACTAAAAGTCTTATTTTTGACTTTTTTAGGATGATCTTTTAGCGATTATCTTTACGACGATAGAAATTAATTCCTAAATATATTTTACAATAAAATTTTTACTTTTAAAAACTAAAAATTTTAATTTCTAAAATTCTTATATACTGGCCCCGTTTAGTAGAACTGTGAGAAAGTGATTATACCTTATAGTTTAACAGCTTATAGCTGTGAATATAAGCTGATTTTTTATTTATAAATTAAGTTTTTCCTTCCCCACTCAAAGAATAAGTTGATTTTTGACTTACAAAAAATTATAAATTGTATTATTAAACTGAACCAAAAATATCAAAATAACTTAAATTAAACTAAAAACTAAAATAAATTGAAAATAAACTCTGCTAAACATGACCACGGTAGTGTCAAGTCAACACTAATACTAGCTAGTGAGAAGAATTTTGGAGTGGTTTTGACTTCCGTTGTGTCATGCATTTTTGTCTGCGTATGGTAAAATCTGTGACTCCAATTCTCAATACCAAATGACAAACTCCTTGAACGAATACTTCGCCAAGTCCCCTAATTATTAACAAACATAGCTGAATTTCGAAATTTTGTTTGTATATGTGTATTAACATCCTCTCCTCCACTCAAGCATAGATGATTGTTTTATTTGAAATTTTCTGTGAATTTGCATGGGAAAATGTCATTTGATTGGTGCAGTATTGATTATATATTATTTACTATACTACTTCATATGCATGTCTATTGCTTTTATTGGACTTATATCAAGCTGAACAATCAATTAAAAATTAACAATATATTACTTAAGTTAGAGATGACTCAAGTTTATTTAAGAAGTAAGACAAAAAAAATTAAGTGAGATTATAATTTTTATTTACAATTTATTTTTCTAACCTTTTGAAATACAAAATTACTAGTTAAACTTTATATTCAAATTTTACCACCATATTATTTTCAATTTATATGATGACTAATCTGTTTAAATATTTCTTGTGACATATATAGTCAATCTTAAATATTATTTTATCAATTTTAATTCTTTTTTCTAAAAAAAAAATGTTACATATATTGTCTATAACATTTTGTAAGCATGACAAACTCTAAAAGAATTGCTTTTGTCTAAATAACTCAAAAAGTAAAAACTTATTTACTTTCAGCTAAAAAAAAACCTAAGCATTCACTAACAAAGAAGTAACTTTTTTTTATCAATCATCAATTTTTATTATTGTTATAAAAAAAAATAAAAAATAAACAATTAAAAAAATAATTGCCAAGCTCAACAATTACATAACAAGAAAAGGTCTCAAATAATTATACAAAGAGAGAAACCCACATATAAGGGGTTGATTGGGATGACCTAAATAAGTGTACTTTTTGTCTTTTTACGAAAAGATATTCAGAAAAGTAGAGAGGTAATGTGATGAAAAAAGATAAAAAGATGAATTATTTTAGAGTTGCCAAACTTGACCTAAGTAGTAATAATTGAGCCCCTAACTTGAGGTTTATTTAACAATCACTTGCTAACATTAATACACGAGTTCACACTACAATTTGACAACATGTGGTCATCACTAGGAGTGATGATGTATAATGCTAGACCATGAGAGATAAGGATAGAGTGAAGACTAAGCAAATTAAAGATCCACCACGCAAACATTGATTTTCTTTTTTTCTTTTTATTTATTTATTTATCATTATTAGTATTTTGCATAGATTTCTTGGTCAAGCACGTGATTTCCTACTAACTTATTCAACTCAATTTGCTGGCAAGTCTATATCTAAACCTAATTTGTACGAAAGTGTTACTTTAGTAAATGAAAATAGGAGAAAAGAAAATATCCCGGGTGTTTGACAACTTGGTAAAGATTTAGGGGTTAAGACTCTACGTCTCAAGTTCAAGACTCCTTAGCCCAATTTCTTGGGCATAGGGCAATTGATTAGGAGGTTAGCCTCAAGTTGTTGCTACCACAACACTTGGTGTGCGCCCAATGCTCTCCTGCTGTTTAAGTCCTGACTTAAGCGGAGTTTGTCTTGGGAGGTCGGGGCAAGTTCCCAGGTTATAGTCTCCTATCTCGGAACGGACAACAGGACACCCTAATGCTCTCTTAAGTGGAACTTGTCTTGGGACTCTCCCGCGCTTCAAGTCCTGACTTAAGCGGAACTTGTCTTGGGAGGTCAGGACAAGTTCATCCTAATGCTCTCCCGCAGGTTATAGTCTCCTATCTCGGAACGGACAACAGGACACCCTAATGCTCTCTTAAGTGGAGCTTGTCTTGGGACTCTCCCGCGCTTCAAGTCCTGACTTAAGCGGAACTTGTCTTGGGAGGTCGGGACAATAATGCTCTCCCGCAGGTTATAGTCTCCTATCTCGGAACGGATAACAGGACACCCTAATGCTCTCTTAAGTGGAGCTTGTCTTGGGACTCTCCCGCGCTTCAAGTCCTGACTTAAGTGGAACTTGTCTTGGGAGGTCGGGGCAAGTTCACCCTAATGCTCTCCCGCTATCTTTAGAGGCTTCAAGTCCTGACTTAAGCGGAGCTTGTCTTGGGAGGTCGGGACAAGTTCACCCTAATGCTCTCCCGCTATCTTGAGAGGTCGGTGCAAATTCCCATTCCCAGGTTATAACCTTCTATCTCGGAACGGACAACAGGACACCTTGGTGATCTCTGCAAGGGAGGAGGGGCGCTGTTCTGGACCTGCGGGAGAGTGGGAGGATTTTTCTGTAACAAAAAAAAAAAAAAAAAAGGAGAAAAAGTTGTTTATTAAATGAAAGTGATATTCCATTGCAAAGTTCGTATAATTTCACATTGACCTAAAGGCCCATTCTCACATTACATCATCATATTCTTTTATGAAATAATAAAGTTAATTACAATTAGCATTTATGTATTTTATCTTATCTCACTTTCCTTTCTTTACTTTCAACTGTAATGATTAACCCTCTACTCTCTACATTTTAAGTCAAAGCTGCGATTAAATATTTTTACATGATAACTTTAGCCTTATCTTTTATTAACATGCTTATATGGTAATATATATTTAAAACTTTAGCATTTCATAAGTTTTAAAATATTCATACTTCATAAATACATTTACAACTTATGAAATTTAAAATGGTCTAAATAATTTAATAGCCTTTCAGAACAATAAATAAATAATTTATATTTATTAGGTTTTGTGGGCGAATTCGAGATTTAAACATTTTTTTTTTATCAGATTTGGGGATGCTTAGTTAAGTTCGATGTTAGGCCATTTCAGGCTTAAGATTTCACATATAATTTATAATATAGTATTGGTCGAACTTGACCCAATCCGCTATTTGTCCACCCTAGTTTCAACTAAAAAAAAAATCATATATTTGGATTATATTTATGATTCGTTTGGAAAGTAGATTGACTCTTTGACTCTTTTAGCTTAAGACTAAAAAGTTCGTTTGGATTGATTTTTTAAAATTTTGTAAGAAAAAAAAGTGAAATGATTATGATTTGAATGTAAAATTTTATCTTATTAATTTTTTAATTTATTTTATCTTTCTTATAATTAATTTAGACAAAAAATAAAAATAAAAATCACTTGCCCAACAACGACTAAATGAAATCACTTCGGTCTCTAAAAGAACATTTGTGCCATTTTAATGATTAATTAAAGCAGGTAAATGTATAATTTTTGGTTGAAGATAATTAAAAATAATATTGGAATGTAATTGAAGGGATCCGTGTAATTAATTGACGGCACTACAGATCAAAGTATCCGAGAAGAAAGAGACAAGAAAATGTCTTGCAGATGAAAGCAAGCGTTTGCAGCAGCCCCTTTGGAATTCAACAGCCCCTTTTAACTATTATTATTATTATTTTTTTATAACTTTTTGTGGGGAAGACATAGAAACCTAGCCATTGAAATACATACAAATCAAATCATCCTTTCATTTTCACACCAAAGAATTGTTACTTTAATTATTCTTTTAATTTATATAAAAAGATATAAAAATAAAGAGAATTATGTAATAACTTGTAGTGAATTTTTGACTTTTTGATTAAAATCTCAAGTTTTCAAACAGGACAAATCTAATGTAGCGTATGCAATTTATTATGCACTTTTTTATGAGTTGAGTTTCTCTTATATTGAGATCTCAATATGAGAGAATTTGAGGAGCATATAAAGCTCACCACGAATTCTGTTTTAATAATCCGAACCGTTCATTTTATAAAACTCTTAATATAATATTCATAAAAAAATTAGTTTGATCCAATGTTCGTAACTTTTTTTATTTTTATTGTATTTGTCACTGGAAAATAGACTACAAATATATTTTTAAAATATATCATTTATTTTTTTAAAGACAATTGCTATAAAATAAAAATTTTACAATTATCAGATTGATCTAAATTTTTTCATGGATATTATACATTGAAGGCTCTACAAAATAAATGGTTCGGATCATCGAAATTGAACTTATAGTGGGCCCGATAAGCCCCTTCAGTTCTCTCATATTGAAATCTCAATATGAGAGAAATCTAACCATTTTTTATTTATATATTTTGTATTTTTACAGTAAATATTGTGTAATATTGAAACATAGTTAAGAGGGAAATAATGATTTTTTGTTTTTTGTTTTTTTGACAACTGTGTGTTTTGGATTCTATTAAAATATTTATGATCCAATATCTCTTAAAACATGATAATTTTGCCTTTGTTTGGTCAATATGCTATTATGATATTTTTTTTAATGTTTTAAAATTTCAAAATTTTATAACTTTCAAAATACACATCTATTTGAAAGTTAGGAGTCCAAATGAATGAAAAGTATAAAAGTTCATCATTTTTAAAATAAAAAAAGAATGTTCATGTTCATACTTTTTATTAGATATTTAATTTTAATTTAAAATATGTGAATGTTCATATTTTTAATTGAATGACTTAAAGATGTAATAGTGTTTAATACTATTCATACTTACAACTTTAAGCTTCTAAAAAAAATTATGAATATTTACATTTTTAAATACTATATATATATATTTATTTAAACCATTCAATTTCAAATAATTTTGGATGTTTCTTCATTGTTGACTACTTTGCAAACTAATTTTGTATCTCTAAATTGTAGGTTGTTGGGCATCTTCTAACTTATTTGGATCACATTACTTTTTTTATTTCTTTTTTTTAATAAAAAAATTAAAAAATATACTTATTTAGATCATTTCAAATTAATGTCTTTCTATCCAAACTGATTTTGTATTTCTAAATTTAGTATCTTCCTATCAAAAGAATATTCGAATTTTACTCCATTTACAATTTTTGAATTTTCAAATCAATTTTATCTATTTTTATTTTTAATTATATCCATTTATATAATTAGAGACAATAGAATCATTTAGTGGGAGTTGATGGGAATATAAGAATTTTTATAAGACTAGAGTCAGAACAATTTTCAAATAAATGCTTCTAGAGTCTAACCAATATCCTAAGACCATCTCCAACGGTGAACCAAACCCAGCATCAGATTTAAATTTTGATGAAAAACTCACTTTTTCACGCTCCAACGGTTGCACCAGATTGATATCAAAATGAGATTTCAGCAAAAAAAACATCAAACTGAGAACGAGACACAGATTTCACCAAATCACTGTTACTGACCGTTGAAAGGTACACCGGTCAACCAGCCGGTTGCCCGGCCGGTTGGCCAACCGGGCGACCGCTTTCCTTTACAATTGGTGGGTTCAAACCGGTCAAAAAAAGTTCAAACAGTTCAAAAAAAAAAATAAAATTTATTTACCTTTACCGGTTGACCGGCCGGTCAACCAACCGGGCGACCGTAGCATCAATCTGCGAATGAAAGCTGCAAATGAATTGTTTAAAAATGTGAATTGTTTAATGAATCTGATGCGAATTGTTTAAAGAAACAATTGATGTGCAGAAAGCATCCAATTGAGAAACAATTGTGTGTAGCTCGCCAAACATCAAACAATTGATGGTGCAGAAAGCATCAAACATCAAATTGAGAAAAAAAAATTTTTATGCTTACAGGTCGACCAACCGGTTGTCCCACGGGATTTGATGCAACCATTGGAGCGAGTGGTATCAAATTTGATGAAATGAGTCGTTTTTGACTCAGATTTGATGAAAATTCTGATTCACCGTTGGAGATGCTCTAATAAATGCCTCTAGGGTCAAAATAATATTTTGTTATTAAGAAATGAATAATAAATTTTTTGAATAACGTTACACTTTGTGACAACATTATATATTTTTTGACCAAAATTTTTTTAAATCACATTTAACATTAACATAAATATTTATAATATTATCATAAAAATATATAATTTTATTTTTAAATTATGAATATCAAAAAATAATTAAATTATATTTATTACAAAAACACATAACATATACATTTAAAAAAACAAAAATTAGAAACTTTAAAAATTTTATCAAAAATTTTACAAAATATCTCACATAAGTGTGAGATTCACATAAAACTAACTTTGTGTGGGTTTCACATCCACATTTAATAAAACTTTTGGTAAAATTTTGGTCTCTAACATTATTCTTAAAAAAAAATACATAATAAAGTGAAGAAAATGTTATAAATCCTAAATAATTAACAAATATTTTATTAAATCTCTCATATAGATGTGAGGCCTACCAAACTTACAAAATTACCGAGAAATTTAATAAAATGTTTGATAAATTATTTGAGAATCTAGCATCACTCATAAAGTGACGATTCATAACCTACAGACATGTGTGCCGAATGGGATTCCCTAAAGCTAACATCTACAACACCCATCACACAGACACACATCAACTCTCCCTCTCCCTCTCTCTCTCTCTCTCTCTCTCTCTCGTGAATTATTAGTATCAGACCCAGCTCTTACAGAGGTCCTCTTTGTCTCCTCTCTCACTCATACTCTCTCTCCCTCCACATGTGAATTAGAACCCAACCAAGTTCTCCATTTTTACTCATCTCTCTCTCTTTCTCTCTCTCTCTCTCTGTACTTATATCAAAAGGTGGTTGAAATGAAGAGGATCATTCTGTATGATCTGATTTGTGTGGCTTTGATGGGAGTTTTAATATGGGGAGAAGAAGACAAGTTAGTAAGTCCACAACAGTTGGAAATGTTTGTTGATGATCTTCCTGATATGCCCAAGTTACCTGCTTACAACCTTGTCAATGGTGTCCCCATTTCTAAGTCACTCAAGATTGGAATGTTCCAGAAGAAATGGGTAAGCCGAACATAATCCCCCCATCTCTCTCTGTTTCTCTGTTTTAGATACTTTTGGGTTCACTTCTTATTTTTTTTTTTTTTTATACACCTTATCTCATATATCATAAATATCTACGTTGTAAAAAATATTTGTTCATTTGAATTTAAAGAAATTTTTTTATCCCAACAATATTGGACCTAGAAAAGTAGGTTCCAAATTACATTCTACTCTGTAATTATTTAAATTTTAGTTTTTTTCTTTTTGCAAAATTAGTAATTAGATTTTTATATTTATGTTTTACTAAAAAAAACTAGAGTAACGAAGGATTATGAAAAAAATATCATGAAATATTTTATGAAGATTTTTCATCTTTTCATAGCGTGTATTGTTTGATTGTATTTGTAATTCAATAGTAGAGAATTTTTATAAAATATTTCATGATATTTTTTTTCATAATCTTTATCATTAGTCAAAAAACTTATGTTGTGATTTATTTTTATATTTATGTTTTTCTAAAAAAAACTTAGTAATTAAAAAACTCATATCATAATTTATTTTTATTTTGATCTTTTATTTTATAAAATTCACGGGTATTATGCTGATTATACTAATTATAATTAAGGCAATTTTTGAGTGTGTAAGTACATATATACTTGCATAAGTTCTTATAAATATACGCAAGTTACTTTAAAAAATTACGTAAATTTTCACAAATATACGTAAGTTAACTCATAAAAATTTGAGAGATTATAACTTATATATATTTGTAAAAATTTACACAATTTTATGAGATAATTTATGTATATTTATAAAAACTTATGTAAATACGTATAATATGCACTTTGCACATCCAAACCCTTATCAATTAATTATATGTTGCAAGAGTCGGTGATTTGTTCTTTAATTAGAGAGCAATAATACCAGGAATCATGAAAAAAATATCATGAAATATTTTATGAAGATTTTTTATTTTTTAATTAGTGTGTGATGTTTTTTTGTATTTATAATCTAACGGTGAAGAATCTTTCATAATATTTTTTTTCATGATACTTAATCTTACTTACTAGAGAGATATAATGATGAGTGTTTTTTTGTTTAGAAGTTTATTTACTTTCATTTTTTTCTTTTTCTTTTTTCCTTTATTGTTTTGGCTGAGAGGGAGAGGAGGGAAATCATAATGATGATTAATGAGAGATATAATAATAGGATAATATCTTTTTTGCGTATTAAATACAATTTAATGACAATTCATTTGGTCAACTTTTACTTTTGTTTTTTTGGCTCAATTTTTTAGTATTGCTTCTATTTTTATTTTTTTTTGTGATATATACACACAATAAATTAAAAAAATAGATCTTTTATTAGGCGAGACTGAGCGCCACTGCTGATGTAGGTGAGCTTAGGGCAGGGCCACAGTATAATTTGCGTTTGGTAGTTATTTTAGTGGATAACTTACAAATATATTCCTGAGGCTTATTTAAAATATAAATTGTTCCATGTGGTTTAAAATTATTTGAATTAATTGAATTATTAATTGAAATAAAATTTTATTTAACAAAATTATTAGAAATTTTTAGAAATTATCTGAATTAATTTCTGAAAATTCTATTTTTAGAAATTGTTCCGTGTGGTTTAAAATTATTAGAAATTTTTTATTTAACAGAATTAATTGAAAAATTAAAATTTCTAACTGTTCACTTATACAATAATAAAATTATCTAAATTATTAATTGAAATAAAATTTTAACATTATTAAAAACTATAAATTAACATGATAATTTATTAATAAAAGGACCTATTTGTTATGAAATTAGAAATCTTGTGGGGCATAATGTAATTTCTAAAACTATAAGGGGTAATTTATAATTTAAGTAAATCTCAAGGGTTGTGTTTGCAATTTACCCTATTTTGTTTGGAAGTATGTGTCAAAATATTTGGTATATTTGTGATTATAATTTATAATTTATAATTTATGTGACAAAAATATTTTTAAAAAATTGGAAATACTTTTAATTTCTGCATTTTAAATTGGAGAAAATTACGAATCAATGAAAAGTATAGATATTAATTGTAAATTGAGACTGTGTTTAGTTTCAATTTAAATTGAATTTTTTGTTTTTCATATTTTTTATTTTTAATAAAAATTTGTAAAATTTTACACTATTTTTTATATTTTTTTAAATGCATCTTACTTGGATATATCTAAAAAGTAAAATATTTGTAAAACAAATATTTTTAAAAAATCAATAAATCCACAAGGATATGAAAATATATTGAATTTTTGTATTTTTGATATTTAGTGAATTTTTTTAATTTTTTTTCACAAATATTATACTTTTTAAATGTATTTATATTAGGTGTATCTAAAAATTAAAAAAAAATTGATTAAAATATTAAAAAATTCAGTGAAAATAAAAAAAATATGAAAAACAAAAAATTTAAATTTATGAAAAGTGAATCCTAAAAAGTAAAACCAAACAAGCTACTACTCCGGTACAAGCGGGAGTTGTGTTTAAAATCATAATCTTTACATGCACCACATGATAGACTTACTTATATTTTCATAATTTTGTAATTATTTTTATTTTTAATTTTCATGGATTTACTATTTCCTTTTAAATTATCAATTTTTAGTTCATCAGAAATTGCACAGAACAGAATAGAACATTGTCCAAAATTTGAGGGACTGCCTGTTTTACCAATAATGAGTTCCTATTCAAATTGATGAACTTGCATATAGAATGTTGGTGCCATACCCGGATTGAATTGTTTGGAGTCATCCCAATCAGTAGGTTTTTTTTTTTTTTTCCCCTTTGAGAAAGTAGTTGAGTTCGACCGACATTCAAATTTTTTTTTTTCCAAAAGTAACTGCTTTTGGCCTTTTTTTTTTTTTTTTTGGTCCTTTCTGGATTTTTTTTTCAAGTTTTTTTTTTTTTTTGGAAACTTTTACATTTCTGTCTAGTCAAGAACAAAAAAATGTAATTTTTTTTTGAATTTTTTTTAAAAAAAAATCACTAAAAACCAACCAGTTGTCCACTGTTTAACTGTGAATGTGAATCCAAACCCAACCTATTTTCGTGAAATTATTTACTGTTTCATGATTGAGTTAAGGCGGTACTCTAAATTCATAGTTATTAATTTAAATTATAAAACCCACCACTTCAGTGTTAAAGTTTTAGAGACTATATGAACGGTATCAATTAATAAATAGAATAAAACTTTGTTTGAAATTTTTTTTTTTCTATTTTTTTGTTTGCTTTTTTATACTATCCACCGTGTAATTGTGAGAGGAAAAATGGAATGAATACCACATGCTAGGCTGTCTCGTAAAAAAGAATGTCATTGTTATCCACTTGTTCACTTTAGGATTGTTTAATCTGTTAAGGTATAGCTTATCTTCTTCAAATTCACTTTAAAATCTTATTATATATCAAGAATTGTTAAACTATGACAATTTATCAAACACATAATTTTCTCTTTTTTATTTTATATTTTCTTAATTATCATCAACTACTAAAGCATATATATTGCTGGCCATCAATATTTTTTATTTTTGCTTTTTGTTTTACTACTTTAGTAGTTGAGAAAAAGTTGAGAATTTTATAAAATCAATGGACTATTATATCAAACCATTTATTCTTTTCGCATAGATATATTAAAGTGTGCTCAAAAGACTACTCTTTCTTGAATAAAGTCACTTGTTTTGATGGTTGTGATTTGTTCTTTTGCTAATTTGCAGAAATTTCATAGGGATCTTCCTCCAACCCGAGTGTTTGCCTACGGTGCAAGTAAGCACACCGCAACGGTCCCTGGTCCAACGATCGAGGCCCTCCACGGGATCGACACTTACGTGACGTGGCAAAATCACCTTCCTTCAAAGCACATACTTCCTTGGGACCCAACTATCCCAACTGCCATCCCAACCACCAAGAAGGGCATTCCTACGGTGGTTCACCTCCACGGTAGCATCGGTGAGCCAGAGAGTGATGGACATGCACAGTCATGGTTCACCGCACGATTTGAAGAAAAAGGACCCACTTGGACGAAGAAAACATATCACTACTACAACCAACAACAACCAGGAAATCTATGGTACCATGATCATGCAATGGGGTTGACCAGAGTCAACCTTCTAGCCGGCTTGATTGGGGCCTACATCATCCGCCACCCTACGATTGAAGACCCACTTGGCCTCCCATTTGGTGATGAATTCGATCGTCCGTTGATTGTCTTTGATCGTAGCTTTCGTATCGATGGTTCGCTATTCATGAACTCTACTGGAAATAATCCCACCATACATCCTCAATGGCAGCCTGAGTATTTTGGTGATGCTATTATTGTAAATGGCAAAGCTTGGCCTCGCATGATCGTACGGCGGAGAAAGTATCGATTTCGGATTATCAATGCAAGTAATGCTCGATTTTTTAGGTTCTTCTTCACCGATGGTCTAAGATTTATCCACGTGGCATCTGATTCAGTCTACGTTGAACGGCCAGTGACTCTCAAAGAGATCCTTCTAGCCCCATCTGAGATTGCTGACGTGATTGTTGACTTTTCAAAATCAAAGTTTGGTTCAGTTATCCTCGCCAATGACGCACTATATCCATACCCATCAGGTGACCCGGTCAACAAATTCAATGACAAAGTTATGAAGTTCATCATTAAAAATGAACGTGAGATTGATACGCGGTACGTACCCAATAAGTTGATCAAATATCCATACCCTAATTTATCCAGTGCTTCGGTAACACGATATATCGCTATGTTTGAGTACACAAGCAACATTGATGAGCCTACACATTTGTATCTAAATGCGAAATCATACGAACAACCGGTGACTGAGATGCCAAAAGTAGGGACCACAGAGGTTTGGTACGTGATCAATCTAACGGGGGACAATCACCCTTTGCACATCCATTTGGGTCTATTTGCGGTGTTAGATCAGACGGAATTGGTAGGCATTGATGAGTTTCGAAATTGTATGGGGAAGATGAACGATGCGATCAAGTGCCAAATAAGCAAATACGCACGTGGCAACAGGACGGAAGTGCTTGCCCATGAGAAAGGGTGGAAGAACGTGTACAAGATGACTCCTGGATTTGTCACCAAGATCCTAGTGAGGTTTTCTTACATACATTCAAATGCATCATACGTGTTCGATGCAACTGCAGAGCCTGGTTATGTCTACCATTGCCACGTAAGTACTCATCTCATCTCCTTTTGAAATAAGTTTAACTGATTGATAATTATACTTAAAAAATTGCGAAAAAATACCTGCAACCTTATCACGGGTGAATACAAAAAGCTTCTCGAATCTGTCGTATTGCCTGCCTAAATAGTAATTAATGAGCCCTCTCATGTCAGCTAAGTTCCAAAACCACGCCCCCAAATTCCAAAGCCTTTGTTTTCTTCGATTTGTTCGGGTGAAACTTGCTTTTGTTTGTTGAAAAATTTGTAAATTTAAAAACATTAAAAAGTTGGCACATAGCTGTTTTTCAGTTAATCTAAAGATGTCTTCAAAAATACTTGGCAAAATGTGAATTTTTTGCCATTTCATATTATTTTCTTGATATTAAAAGTATTAATGTAATGTATTTGAAGAAAATACCAAAAAAAAGGTAATTTGTTTATTCAATGTCTACTAACCATCTGCATTAGTTTTCGTCACTAAAAAGAATGCCAGTGTAATTATGTCAAAAGTGTAGAATTAGCTGTATTATTTTCAAACTTTACGGGAAGTGATTTTAATTTACCAAAAAAAAAAAAAAAGAAGTAAAGTTTTATGTATTGGTTATATTTAATAGATAGTACTCTGTTTTACTAATTACTCTTTTGTTTTAAATTTTGCATAAATGCAGATATTGGATCATGAAGACAATGTAATGATGAGGCCTTTGAAGTTCATCAAGTGAGAAGGGCCATCCCAAATAAATGGGCAAAATTTCAGAAATGGTCACTTTTCATTGGACTTACTCTCTTCATTTATATTGAATACCTTCCATAGAACAAAAATACTAAGGACATTTAATCAACCACAAAACCAAAAATCAAATATGTATGATGGGGTTCCGATTCTACATGTTTTGTGGTTGGTTCTTTGGTTGATTTTGTGTCCATATCCAGTAGCATTAAATGCTAAAGATGTTCATAAGGCTTTCCATTTTCTTCTCTTGTAATTCTTTTCATTTTGTTTTTATTTTTTGCAGGATCTTTAATCTATCCATTACAATTTATGTGTGATTAATACTAATAAGCACAGCTACACAGATCTATCGTATGATAATTATATTTGCAGTAAGAATTTTGTTAACATTTATGGAATGGAAAATTGTATACAAATAAACTTACTTTACTACACTCATGTCACATTGAGTGTTTAAAATTTGGAATGAGAAATCAGTGTGTTATATCGGATTGTAAACAAATATTTGTTTGTATAACACTAATCTTATGTATAGAAGATGAATTTCAAACTTTAATGTTGTTTGGAAAATTGCTTTTTCTGTATTTCAAACAACTCGTGATTGTTAAACAATTTGAATGTTGATGACTAGCAATATTATGCCTAGGAAAAAAAAAATATAGAAAATTAATGCATGATTTAAGTTCATTATGAATGTGGACTATGCCTATTAATGAATTTAAATCATACATTAATTTTTCTATACTTAAAATAGTTTCTCATTCCCGATCAGACTTACAAATATGTTTCCAAAATTATCTAAAAACAAAATAAAAATCACAAGCCTATATAGCTCGGATATTTTTTGTACATTTTTTTGGGTCACATTTTAAATAAAAACATATGATTACTTAAGTTTCTTTTGAGAAGTGTCAAAAAAAATTAGTTTAGAGCAATGATTGAGACCCTCATCCTTACAAGACCTCCACAAATCTGGACTATTCATGATTTAGGGCTCACTCATGCATGTGTGGGGTTTACATAGAGGGCCAAAATCACTTTGAAAGTGTGGGGGTCATTCTCAAAGGGAGTCCCAAACATTTTCCATTAGTTTATTTGTTTATTTTGTTTATTTGAGTCATGTCATTTCTTTACTTTTATACTTTTTTTTTTTTTTGTAATAAGTAAAAGAGTCGGCTTTTAATTAAGGTTAGGAGTACAAATTTTAATTAAGGTTAGGAGTACAAATTTTGTAAACAATTATTTTAAAAGGCTACTAATACATTGAAAAATCTAAAAATCCCCTAAATATTGATTTGTGATTATATATCAATTTTAAGCAGTAAATATCAATTCCAACCAAACAATCAAAACAAATCGACACAGCGATTTTAATGTAAAAAAACTACAATTGGAGCGCCTCCAATTGTGATAAAAAAAAGCATGGGCAAAATCCACAAAACAATGCACTAAGAAGACATAAAGGAATTGCACAAGTGTACTCTCAATTATCTAGCGAATCCATGCCCGAATCGAACCGACCCTTATGTGCCTCTTCCAGCCCCGTCTTCACCTTAGAATTGTCTTTTCCAACGTTAAATCCACAACGCCGATGTCGAATCACAACGATGAGTCACTTCGGAATCCACCAAAGTTTCAGGCCCGAATTTCTCCGAATCCACCGAAAAAGAACACTTTTTTTTGTATAGAATAAACAAACAATCCTTTGATATATACTTCTTAAATTATGAGTTGAATACTTAATTAAACATCAAAGAAACCAAGCAAAATAGCCCCAGATATAAACCCTACTATCTAATAAGAAGATCTGGAAGTTGTAACCCTAAAATTTAACTGAAACACATATTTATAGTAATTTGTTCCGTGATCTCCGCTCGAGCGCAAGAATTGCCGCTCGAGCAAACTGACGTTCGAGGGCAAGAAATTCCGCTCGAGCGGAAAAATGCAACTCCCCAGTATTTTTGCAGGCGATCAAACTTCTGGAACCAAAAATTCTCTGCTTGAGCGCACAAACGTCCACTCGAGCGGACAAGTAACTTCGAATGCATTTTTGGTAAATATGAAAGAGTTAACTTTTGAAACTTTCCTACAAGGCACAATTCAAGTTGGATTCGCATTTAAAAACTCATAACCTTACCGAAATAAAAGTACGAATAAAATTACAAGTTTAAGGAGTTTTGTTAAATAGGATTACTAAGAATAAAAATCTAACATACATAATTTATGTTTATAAAAATAATGTTAAAAATGCAGAACATAACATAAATATGGATACTTACACAAACACATTATATAACATAATTGTTGGGCGGGCCAATTAGAATTGAAACAAATTTTCCAATCCTAGGCCATTTTTCAATTGGGCTTAGGTAATTTTGGGTATTTTTGGGAAGAAAGAATTTTAGTAAAAAATTTAAAAAGCTAAAAAGTAATAAAAAAAGGTCTAAGTTTTATTTTTGCTCTTTTATTATTATTATTATTATTATTATTTTTTATTTTTTTCATAAGAAGTTAAAAAATTATTTTTAAACACTTTAATTTCTTTTACCTCATAATTTATTTAAATTTTAACTCAAATTCGTAATCCAAGCACAATCTAACAAAATTTTAGAGAGTAAATTTATAATTTCTCTTAAGTTTTAAAGAAAAACCATAAGCCCAATAATTTTGATACATTGCATTGAATTTCTTAAATATTTTAATTCATATAACAGTTAATTTATTTTAATTAATAATTAATTACTTATATAAATGAAAAAATGATATTATATATTTTACATGAAAATATATATTTCATGTTATTTATTTTTTTTATGTTTTTGTAATATTTGTATTATTTTTAATTAATTTAATCTTAGTAGACAAGAATTCAAAATAATAATGTGAAAATTATAAAATTTAGGGAGATTTACGTGTTAAGTGAATTTATTGTCTAATAAGTCTTATGATAATTAATGACGTTTTTCATTTAATACTATTAAAAAACATTAGTAATTATTAATTTTCAGTGATAATTTGAAAATTTTTTCACAAAAAATGTCCTTAATTATAAATTTTAATGACAATTTAAATTTTTTTTTAAAAAACTAATTTTTTAACTTTCAGTGACAGTTTGAAAAATTCGTTACAGAAAAAATCACTAATTGTAAGTTTAACAACAGTTTATAAAAATCGTGACCAAAAAAAAAAAAAACATTAATTATCAATTTTTAATGATATATGTAAAAAATATTACAAAAAATTATTTTTAAATATTTTATTAAACTTATTTTCAATAAGAGTCGATAGAATTTAGTTTACCTAAAATTTATTGTACTTTTTTTTTTTTGTAGAATCTCATTAAAGTTGAGTTTAATTTACCTAAATTTTAAAAGTGATTATTCAGAATTCTTTGAATATGGGTACGTAATGTTTCATAAAATTTTGATTGGTAAAAAGGGATAGAGGCCATGATTTATGTTAGATAAAAAACAACATGAAAGCTAAATAATTGATGATTACTTAAAATATAATCACGTGATATTTTGGATTAGGAAAATGTTTTTTAGCACTAAAAAAAGTGCCCCTAATGCCCCTAATTTCCCTTTTTGGTAACTGTTTTTCTTTTTTTTTATAACTATTTTTTTTTTTTTTCTTTCCTTAAAAGGAATTTCGGGGCATTAGTGCCCCCCTTTTTCGAGCTGCACATCACGATTGTTTGGATTATTAAATAATTTCCCGACATATTTAAGGGACGGCATTGATTGGGGGCTCGAATGGGGGAGCCCCGAATCCCCCGAATTCCCACTTTAAGTACAAAAAAGAAAAAAAAAAAAGAAAACAAAAAAAAAAAAAGAAAACAATTTTTCAAAAAAGGAAATTAGGGGGATTAGGGGGAGAAAAATTAGGGGGATTTTTCATTTTCCTTTAAGGGACAAAAACACACTGGCGCAATTTTTCTCTCAAATTTGGAAAACAGGGAGGGAAATATGATGGTAAATCCAGTCCAGTCATGGGCATAGAACATGCGAACACAATCCACAAGCGATGATGGCACTGCTTAATCACAGCCCTCCATTCCCCTCCGTCGCCGGCCTCAATCTTCTCCGCCAACCGCCGCCCTCCGCCGCCAAAACTTTGCCTAATGAACTGAGAATCTCATGTTCCCTCTCTCATCTCCCAAACAAGGTCAGTCATTTCACCCTAACCCTTGCCTTGTTACCATCATCATACCTACAATTTAATAATATATCTATGTATAAATGCTTAATTTTATCAAATGTTTGTCCATTAATTGTTCACAAAAATAAATAATTGTTCAGAATCATATAAATCCCCTTCAATATAGTCCATATCGCAGCAATTAAAATGGTATGTATGTAGTGAGATAGATAGAGATTGTTGTGGTCAAATAGAATTAGCTAGTGTGTAAAATGTAAGTATATGCTGACAAGTGTTGGTGGTGGGAATTCATGAGCAGTTTAAGAGGGCGTACACAAGCGTGATGATAGTCCCGACTGGTATAGGTGCATCCATTGGTGGCTTTGCCGGAGATGCTCTGCCTGTGGCTCGTGCTCTCGCCTCCGTTGTTGACTGCCTCATCTCACACCCAAATGTATGGTTCTATATCTTTGTTGATTGCACTACATTGTTCAACTCACTTGATAACACAAAGTAAAATTTACAACAAAAAAAAGTGAATTGTAACCCTTTTAAGGTACTTTAATCATTTGAATTTTTCTAAATTCTAAATTAAACAACTAGAATTGAGCATTGTTGCTAACAACGGTTTTTATTTTTACTATAATATAAACACATGTGGAAAAATAATTAAGATGAAGTTATGTGTTAAGTTAAATACGTGGTTGGTTAGCATTCACTTGAAAAAATGAAAAATGGTTAAAAGCTCCCCCTTTACGCTGTGTTTGGTTGGGAAATTTGAGAAGGGATTTGGAGAAGGAAAGGGAAAAGGTAGGTGAAATGTGAATGAAATATACCTACATTTCATCTAGTTTCACACAACTTTTCCTTCTCTCTTTTCAAATCTCTTCCCAAATCCTCCAATCAAATACAGCATTAATGTCTAGTATGGTGACAAACGGATGACACATTTATGCTATGTTTGGATGGACTGTAGGAGAATAAGAGGGAAAGTGATGCACGGCCTTTTGAAAGTAAGTTAAATAAAAAATAAAAGGTGAAAGACTGTGAATAACTTACACTGAGTCGTATGCTTGGGTTACGGAATCAGTGTCATTAGTTTCAGATCACTTGATGCAATTCCATCATTGTGAATTATTGTAGCAAACTTGGGCAATAGTCTAATGGCTTAAACATGGCTTGGACAATGATTAGTGTGTCAATTATACACTTGTCAGGGTTGCTATTGCAGTTCTTGATTATGCGTACACAACTTCTTCCCTCTGTAAAATCATCATTGTTTACAGGTTCTTAATGCAGCAATGTTATACTGGCCAATGCCAAATGTATTATATGTTGAGGGTTATGCTCTTGACCGATTTGCAGAAGGTGCCTGGGCATTACAGCTAGTGCATCAAAACAAGGTGTGCTTCGGTAGTTTCTTGTTTACTGGTTAGCATGTGACTGTATATTGAATGTGTTATATGAAACAGGTCGGGTTGGTTCTTGATGCTGCAATAGAGGAAGAGCTTCGTATCCGCCATCTACAAGTGGTTGATGCAACAAGGGCTTCCCTTGGACTGCCAGTCATCGAATATATCGTCACTGACACCCCTTTACAGGTATCAACATACTATACTACAAAAATATCATTAATTAACTCAACCAGATAGAACTATCCAATTATTTGGCCCTTTCTTGGGTAAGGATATGCTACAAAAATGAAACTATGCAAATGATGTTGTCTATCGTATGGTGCGTAATTGGTGAACTACTGCGCATGATGTTGGAGCATGTGTGAAGGTAGAGTCTGACATTGGATAAAGAGTAAAAGAGATGAGTCTTAATATACATTAGATGAGTTCTCCACTTCTAGGCTTAGGTTTTTAAGTGGGCATGAGTTCCAAATAATATATGTTGGGCTTTGATATGGTGTTTATGGACTCTAGAGTTTCTTCCTAATGGATTGGGCCAGTATTGCTATATGCTTGTGGGCTCCCTAATTCCCTAACACATGATGCTTTGCTTATTCAGACATAGTGATTGATAAAATGTGAACATCACCTTCATTGTACGTTTAATGTCAAATCCACCTGAGAAGGGAAAGCAACTCTTCTAAAGTTCGTACTGAAGAAGATATAGTATGATCCTCCCTACCCGAAGATATAATATGAACCACTTATAAAATACATTTTGGTAATGGTCAATCCATATTTTTTGTGGATGGATAATTGGCACCCATTGGGGCCGTTAGATGAAAAATATGGGGAAAAGTTTGTCCATAATATAGGAAATGCCTTGAGGGCTAAAGTTGCAGACATAATTCAGCAAGGTTGCTGGAATTGGCCAAGACAGAGGAACACTGCATCCAAGAGATAATGACAAATACTCCTAGCTATTTTACTCCCTTGACAAATAAGCCTGATGAAGTTGTCTAGTGCCCTTCCCCTGATGGTTTATCCTCTACAAAATCTGGTTGGGAATCGATTAGAAAGGTGTATAACCAAATCCCCTGGTGTAATATTGTTTGGTTTAAGCGACACATACCCAAATGTGCTTTTATCCTTTGGGTGTTGCATCAAGGCAGATTGTCCACAAAAGATAGACCCAGTAGTTGGGGTATGAATGTGGATCCTTATTTGTGTTTTGTGCAACCAAGCTGAAGAGATTCATCAGCACCTTTTCTTCACTTGTCCCTTGAGAAAGTAATGCTATGCAGTAATGGGTTAACAAAAATCCTTTCATCTGGGATGATGAAATTCTACAGGCTATTCAACATCATAATAATAAGAATTTCAGAAGTGCTATTTATAAGCTTTCACTTGTAGCAACTGTTTCAGATTTGGAACGAGAGAAAACAATCAAATTTTCACTCAGATAGGGAAGGATAGTCCAGTTGTCCATGGAACTGCAGAGGAGGATGTGAGATTCAGGGAAGGATAGTCCAGTTGTACTAATTTTTTGTGGATTTTGTAGGGACATTTGAATAAGTTTTTAATGTATAGTTTATTAATTAATTAATTAATTTTATTTATTTGTACATGGGTTGCACCCCCTTTGGTGCCTCTTTTTAATGGAATCCTTTAGAAATGCTGTGTTTTCCTTGAGTATTTGATTCTTTATGGACTTTGAGTGTCTTTATTCTACCAACGACCTGGTGTTATACAACTCTTCTTTACAGGTGGAAAAATGGGTTGATTTGAAGACTGGCCAATCAACTGGGAGGGTAAAACACCCTGATTCACTATTGAGGGCTGTACAGACACTAATTAACCAATCTTTGGTAAATGCAATTGCAGTTGTGGCACGCTTTCCAGATGATGATATTGAGGACATGAATGATTATCGACAAGGGTTGGTATGGTAATTATATTTTTTGGTATGATGCTGCTTTATGATAACATGTGTTTGAAATTAGCATCATGCCAGTCCCATCCATTATTGTGTAATTAGTGTATTAAGGTGTATCATGCACGCTAGGGGTTGACATTCTGTGGACATTTTTTGGAGGTTATGTGGGTACCCTACTTTTTTAGATGCTGTATTCTCTACCTTTTCATAAGGTTTTTGTAACCTGATTTGGTTTCTTGTACTTCAATTATTCATGATTATTTTTTTGGATAATGTCCAAATATTTTTTGAATTTCAACCATTACGATGAAGAAAAAACATACACTGTTTTTTGCGTAAAAAGGAATGTGCTTATTAGCGTGGATAATTTTCTAATTTAATGTGAAAGAAGCATGCTTTTCTTCTTCTCAGCATGATACTTCGTTCTTTCTGATCTCAATGCCTTCAGATTATCCATCCATTACTTTCATATGGCTGAAATTTCTAATTGCCATTGGCTTTGAAAACTCCCTTCATCTCCAGTTATGATGTCTGAGTACTTTAAAATAATTGCTGAATCTTAATTATATCTTTCCAGCTGTAGATGGTTGAGGCTAATTGCTTCTTTTTGTAAGAATGCATACAGAATTAAAGTTGCATGTAGATATATATGATGTATAAACGTCATTATGTGAACTTGTCACTTGTTAGATTAAGACTCAAGCCATACTCTAAATTTTATCTCATTCTTCTTCATGTACTTACTGTGCAGGGAATAGATCTTTTGGCCGGAGTGGAGGCGATTATAAGTCATCTAGTGGTGAAGGAATTCCAGATTCCCTGTGCACATGCTCCTGCTCTATCACCTGTTCCCCTGAACATGCCATTGTGTCCAAAAGCAGCTGCTGAAGAGGTGAGTAGATTCTTCACAGTAAACAAAGAAATTACACATTTGATAAATAAAACAGAAAATGAAAATTAACACGAATAATTTGTTTGGAAAGCTTTTTCCGAAAATTATTCTCCAAAATCCAATATTCTGGTGAATTATCAGAATATAATTTCATTGTCCATGCCAAATTGCAAAATGTATTAACAATTTAGTTGTCACTCAGCAAGCATATAATCATGACAATATGCATCCTCCTTTACCAGCATGAACAAAATTCAGCGGAATAGTAAAAACCGGGTTTCATTGGACAACTTTGTTCCTGGCATTTTTATGTGGAAAAATCATACTTCGGTTAGCACACTAGGGACATTTGATACAAGTTTATGTTATTTTCATACATGATATATACCGAACTATAGAACATGGAAATGAAGAAAATACTTTGGTTTCTCCCGTTCTCACTAGAATATGAATGAGCACTCCTACCATATATACTGTGATGTTGTTTTAATGTATTATTTATTCAGTATTCTCTCTCTCTCTCTCTCAGAGGAAATTTTGATTTGAATCTTGCTACAGATAGGATACACTTTCTTGCCCTGTGTGCTTGCTGGGCTAAGTAATGCACCACAGTATTTGGTTAAGAACTCCAAGTCCTTGGAAAGGGGTTGCATATTGGCAAGTGATGTTGATAGTGTCATTCTTCCGGCAGATGCTTGTGGAGGGGATGGCGTTATTGCATTCGCAAGTTTTAAACAAAACAAGGTAAAGATTTTATGTAGTAAGCTAATTGCTATTCCCATTTCCTAATTTGACATGTTGGGCAGAATTTGGAAAATGCAGTAATGACATGTTCTCATTCATCTAGCTCTGCAGTCCAGCTCTATATCTTACTACAAGCAATTAGCATTTAGCTACTAGTAATCTTCAAATTACTAACTCTGACTTTGGACAGCCGCTTGTAATTACTGTGGATGAGAATGAAACAGTTCTCAATGATACACCAGATAAAATTGGCATTGAAGCGGTAAGTATTGAATAATATGCACTTCATTGCTGATTTGTTTTTATTTCTTCCTTTTGACTATTAAAAGAACAACTTTGCAAAAGAATGAAAACAATTAAATTGCCAAAAGTTACCAAAATCTAACATTGTCAGGAATGTAGCAATGTATAGGGTGTGCTTATGATGAACGGTGGCTTCTTTGGCCACTTGTAGTTCAGCTTCTGAGCCGTCTAAAGGTCAGAAGAGCATATTACAATGTGATTACTGATTACCTATACTTGTTAAGAGGTGTATTGAAAGAGCATATAGCACCTCCTCTCGGAGTGATATTGAATGTGACCATCTTGAATGTTGCAAACATGGTTGTCAAAGTCCTGATCTGTTTTTTTTATAATTCTACAATATCTCAATTCATCTAGACAGAATCAATGCGGACTGTGTAGAAAATTCCTTGTAGGTTGGATCTTTAAAGATCGTGGAATCTCGATTAGGATTCAATCCTAGTTGATCCAATTTTTAAGCCTTGTTTTGTATTATATGGGCTATTTTATTATTATTTTTATATAAATTTTATGTTTGTTGCCTAAATACCAATTTTACATGGTCCCAAATGAATAAATAAGTCATATTAAATCAAAATGACTAAGAAAACTAGTTAATTGAACATTCAAATGTTGCAGTAATGTAGAAAAAACTAACTAGTTGAAAGAACAAACTCTTTTCATCTCTGTCCCCTTCTCTCTAGTAGATTTTGTCATTATTCATTCGATTATCTTTGTTTTGTTATTTTATTTTTTTTGGAGAATTCTTTCTTTTACTCTATGTTTTATTCTCTTTTCATTTTTCAATCTATTTTAAAACCAACTTTGTTAACTATTTTTCTTTTCCTTTTTATATAATGGTACAGAGTGCAAAGTGTTTTATTATAGAACTCTTCTGCACTCTCTTTTGATGAAATGCAAAACTTTTACTGAGTTTTTTATTATATAATATTATATTTAAATTTTACATGGAGCATTATATTTTCACATATTTTGACATCTTTTTAGTATAATTTAGACTTTTTCTTTTGTGTATACTTTTAAAAAAAATGTTTATTTAATTTAAATCATTATGCAATTTTTTGGGTAGAATCTTCGATCTGATTTTAATATCCAATTCTATAAACCTCTCCAACTGTCCAATGTAGGACCTGGATTTTGACAACCTTGGTTTCAAAATACATAATTTATTTGAATGACAATGTTATTACACCTGATAGGCCATTAGTGATTTTTTGTTTTTCTTGTGCATGTTTAAAATGTTCTTCTTTGGAATTGCTTTAAAAGACACCTATGAAGCACGGATATAGACATAATCTGATATGGATAGGAGATATTTATCAAAAAAAAATCTGATATGGGTAGGAGATACGATAAACCTAAAAAATAGAATATGGGTATGACCAAAATACCTTCTTAAATTTTTTTATTTACTTATAATTTTTAGTATTGTAATATACATAAGTTTTAAGAGTAATTTCCTTTCTTTAGAACAATATATTAGTTTAAGAGTCAATAGTCAGTTTATTTTAAAATTTTAAGTATTTCCTACAAAGATTTCATTTCAATATGAAGTTTAAATTGTTTATATTGTCCCTTTATATTTTTCTTTCACACTTAAAGTATTATATCAACATTGTTAGATGCAATTAATCTGTTCATTTAATTGGTAAAATTTGATCTATTATTATTATTTTATTTTCTTATTTATCAATACTGTCTATGAAGTATGAATAAAAATTATGGCATATGGGAAAAAGATAAATTATGTCAATGTTGCAGGTCAAAAAAAGAAGGGCACTATTTTAATTTCACTATTTTCTTCTCCAAGAAAGCAAAGTATTGAAAAACTATTATTGTATTTATCTTAACAATTATACTCTAATGTTGTGCAACAATTGTCAAGAGATGTCGGGTATGTTTGGTTTGTGTTTGAGAGATGTGTTTTAGAGATAAAAAGTACGAAAACATGTTTGGTTTGGTTTTTTGGGAAATTTGTTTTGGAAAATTGTTTTGAGAGAGAGTTTTGGAAAAAAGTGATTGATTTGAGGTGTGTGTGAGAGAGATTTGTTTGGAAAACTTGTTTGGTTTGTGTGTTTTGGGAAATTTTTTTGGGGAAAATTTGTTTGGTTTGATTACTTTTGAAAACTTATTTGTAGAGAAAATTTCCGAAATTTTTTTCAGAAACACAAACCAAACGAACCCGTCAATTTTCTAATAGTTCAAATGCATGATATATAGTATCTGAAAATTATTTGATACTTTTCAAAATTAAAGGAAATTATAGATATGTTTAGGAAGTATCAGATGCATATATGCGACTATTCAAAGAGTATTGTTATTTGATACATATACAACTCTCTTCTAAAAGCATACGTACTTCATAAAAAGCCACCTATGTGTTGAATTGGTTACTAATTCTTGCTTGAAATTACACCATTTTAATCATTGAAAGAAATGGGACATCTCTTTCAGGTCAAGGTCTCTAACTATTGGGAAGCCATAGGCGTTATTGCAGCTCACAAGGCAGGAATAGATCCAAATGCTCTCCGAAGAAACAAAATTAGTAGCATTCAATGCATTTCTGCCATTTCTTCTAATGGTTCTGCTGTTTCAAGTGCCAGATTATTTGTTTGATTAATGTAAGTAGTGACATTCACTTCTATCCAATTTGTAGCTTAAATATTTAAGATCAACACTTTCTGATTCACAATACACTGAGCATAATTGTCCTTTTGTATTTGAAAATTACTTTTAGTTCAGTCGCTCGTGTTAGCTATGAATAGAAAAACATTTTCTGCAATATTCTTTTAAGTTATTGATGGTATTGCATTTGGTTTAGTGTTAAGTCCAAGCCTTCAAACTCGTACAATATGTTCTGGTGAGCAGTCATGTGATAGATTTGTTGCTGGTGGAATAGACAAGGAAGAGCGACCATTCAAAGTGTAATACCAACCTCTAGTTAGTCAAAATCCGTAGCTGCTCTAGCCACTTTAAAACATGGACCAATGGAGTTTGATGGGCGGTGCAATTTCTAATTTTTTTTTAAAAAAAAATTAAGGACGTTGAAATTTTCAGTATTGCATGAGTTGCCCTTGATGGAACATGAAACAGTAAGTCAGATTTGAATATATGAAATTTAGTACATCTTTTTTTTCTTTTCTATAACCTTGAACTTGTTTTCATCTGGGTAGTGGAACAGTGTTGGTTTTGCAATGTTTGCATCAATTCTCTACCAATGACAAGGATAAGGTTTGCTTGATGATGATAGTTGGTTGCATGAAGAGCCTAATTTTTTCTTGTTATCATTTTAGTATTATTTTTTTTTTATTGTTATTTTTGTGGTATCTGTTGAGCTTTACCTACCAGTAAGTGGATAGCTATTTTGTGGTAGGTCATTTTTGGGCATCCAACTACCACTCCACCAAGCAAGCAGTCTTGATATTGAAGACACTGCAATATGAATTTAAATCATGCTCATATGTAGAAACATACCCTGGATAACAAATCGAATTTAATGTTCATGACTTGTGTCTGCTTATTCTGTGCTGGTGTTATTCACAACTAATTATGTTGATTTTTTTTGTATTGTAAAAAAAAAAAAAAAGGTTAAGAACCCTAGCTCTGAAGCCGTTTGGCTTCCATGCTGTGAATTCTTGAAGATGGTGCTGTGCTAACTATAGCCTGTCTTTTGAAATATGTTTTCTCACTTGAATATGAATTTTTTTGCAACATATTATCAGTTTGCTTTTTTCTCTGAAGTGGAAAATAGTCTGTGGAAGCCTTTCTCTGTGGATAATCAATTTAGGAGGTTGTTATTTGATGTTTTAACAATACATAGCCGTTTTATTGTGAAAGGTAGTTTGCTTCAATGGTAGAACTTACCACCGTTAGTATTTCCGGTGGCACAAATTTAAGTCACATAAATGACTTCTTTATAAATGAGGATAAGGCTGTGTGCATCGTGTTCGTTTAAGATCTCGCTTTAGCAGGAGCAAACTTTTGAGTTAGTGACTTTAATGTTTACCCTAATTAGTTGTTTGTTTAGATACTATTAGATTCTCTTGATTTTTGTTGTTCAGTCTTTGATTTCAAGGTTGAAATACCAACATGGTAATCACTTAAAACTTGCAAAGCTAGTGTCATCTTGGCTCTTTTGTTACGTTTTGACACAAGATTTCATCAAAGTTAAACACCAATAAATGTATTAACGAACATAAACTAAACGTTCAGTCGACCTTGCGGGAGGTGGGTGGAATCTACATGCAATTCTGATGTTTTTAGTTGGTATATTTGTTAGTGTTCTTTGTATTACTAGAACGGGATAAATTGTGGGTAACAAATTTATAAGAAATATTTAGTTCAATATTTATTTCATGGTCTTGGACTTTCATGGTATTTTCGGTTCCAACCACTATTAATGCCACTACTTCAACTAGAGTGAGGTTCAAAGTTTGACATTTTCACATAGAGCATGTTTGATTGGGTGGATTAGAGTATGAAATTAGGATTATTAATCCGTGGGCCCAATTATCTTATGTTTGTTTTAACATTTTGGTTTAGGATTATTAATCCAACGGATAATTAATCCAACAAATTTGTAGGATTATTAGTAATGGGGTAGGGGTGGGATTATTAATCCAATGAATATTAATCCAATTGGATAGTGAATACTACACTAATTTAATAGGATTATTAATATTTCACTATTAGTCTTGTGAATCAAACATGACCATAAGGTCTTGAATAGGAAATACCTCAATTTTTATTTTAGGATTAATCATACAAAGACTTCTCAATTATTAACTGATATTACTTTATCTCATTCATTTATGAATTTGTATATATCGACTCCATCAATTCTAAAAATATATCACTTTCATTCTCTCTAGACCAATTCTAAAAAGGGACGTATCTATACGAATTTACAATTGAGAGGATTATAATGTATGAGTTTATAAATGAGGAAGATAACGTGACATTCACTAATAGTTAATGAAGCTTTAATGTAATTATCCCTTAATTTTTACCTGACTGGTAATGAGTGTACCAAAAAAAAAAATGAAATAAAATGAAGTGGTCCCAAATTGGTGAATA
The DNA here is from genome assembly GCA_036172215.1 of Camellia granthamiana. NCBI lineage: Eukaryota > Viridiplantae > Streptophyta > Magnoliopsida > Ericales > Theaceae > Camellia > Camellia granthamiana. The sequence continues at coordinate 147,003,157 of CM069904.1, read as the reverse complement.
ATTTTTTGGATCAAGTTAGAATTTGGACAAACATGTCATGTCAATAATTCTCAACCATTTAACTAAAGAAATAAAACAATCAAATATTGGCATTTACTTTACTCATTGTTTTTTTTTTTGGATCAATACTTTACTCATTGGTTGAGTAATTGTGAATTGTCAACTATTGGATTGTTAAAAGTGTGACATGAGATGAAGAGAGAGCCACACTACAGTATCTACACAACATTGTTGTTAGTATTATTATTAGAGTAATAGTTTCATATATAATGATTAGAGTAATAGTTTCATATATTATTAGAGTAATAGTTTTATTATGAATTTTTTATTTTAAAACAAGATATCATTTAAGATGAATTTATTTATAATAATGATATTGTCATATCATTCTTACTAATTTTTTTTTATAAATTTTATGTAAAAATAAAAATTTTCTTCTTATTATTATTATCATTGTGTTTGTACATGTTTGGATGCAAATATCAAATTTAAATGGAATCTCAGTGGACAAGAAAAATTGTATATGTATCAAATACGTGATTTGATTTGTGCGTGTGCGTGTGTGTGTGTGTGTGTGTGTGTGTCACAGGATAAGATATTAGTGGTATTGTTAGTGTTACCAACAAACACGAGACAAATGATAATTAAAATTAGGTTGAGTCACGTGTAGTTTTACTTAGTGGTTCATCATTCATTCTAAGATTAAGCATTGCATAATGATTATAATGAGGTTGACCACACTAAAATTAGATTAAATCAAACTCACCCTCCTATCATTATTAATTTTATCAATGAATGTCAGTTATTAATTGTTATATTAGTATCTACGAGAGTTAATTTCTCCACCTTTTACAAAGCACAAAATGTTTTTCTTCTTAATTTAATTCCTCTAAGAGTATTGAACTCACGACCTCCCTTAAAGATTAAATTCTTAGAAAGTTATGATAACTACGTTAGGCCTAGTTGTTGTTTGTTTATTTGTTTGTTTTTTTTTTTTTTTCCTTTAATAGAGGCTAGCCTAGTTGGTTCACCCTACTATTATTGTTATATTTGCTTGTTAGATAAACCCAAGAGGTTTGATTTAGTGGATAGAGAGAGCAATCAAAGGGGTGTCTCTATTTACACACCACATTTCATCTTAAAGCACACCACTACTTAAGGCACACCTTTAGTAATTTGATAAATAAGAAATTTTTTCAATACACACCACAATCTTTCATCTTTACCCTTACTCACACACTTTACCCACAATCTTACATTTTTACCCTTACTCACTCACAGACTGCATCTACGATCTTCAATCTTCCATTTCCTTTAAAAAATTTATTACATCTTTATCCTTCTAGTCAATTACATTTTTAATATTCATACAAATTTCTCAATCCACACAATACAAATTTTATTATGAGTTGCAATGTCAGCAATGAAGGAAAAGGCAACACGAGTTGCTGCCATGGCAAGAACGCAAATGGATTGGGGATGGAAACAGAAAAGGGGATGGTGTCGGTCGGAGGGTAACGGCGACAGGAAGAGGTAGGATGGCTGACGGCAATGGTTGATGGCGGTGGCGGTTGCGGGGTAGAGTTAGGGTTAGGGTTATAGTTATGGTTAGAGAAGATGAGGATATTTTGGGAATTTTTAAAAATTGATAGTGTGTATTGAGTGAAAAATAAAAAATCAAAATTAGGTGTAGTGTGCAATGAGTAATTGGTGTGTATTACGTAAGGTTTGAATCATAACCCTTTATTATTTGTGGTCATTTTACATTAGCCTAATATTGTAATAAAAAATAAACTAATTAATGGTGTGCCTTGAGATGAAATATGGTGTGCAAATAGAAACACCCCAATCAAAGGGCTTATTACTCAAGAGGTTGCATATTCAAAATTCATGAAGGCTAAACATTCCAAATTTTGGAATTACTAGAGGTTTGCCTAATTGTTAATTTTAGGACTATGAGATTTAGTCGAGATATATATATAAGCTGGTCTAGACACCTTATTATAAATATATATATATATTTGCATGTTAGATTTTTGAAGTTTTGGTTATATGTTGTCTCTTAATTATAGATAAGATCTCATGCAGTCTCATTTTGCGTCTTCTCCTAATAACAATTTTTTGGGTCTTGATTTTTTTTTTCTTTCTATATTTTTTTAACATGATGTTCAAACTTTTGTATTAAGTAATTATCGAAACAAAGTCTTAAAAATAATCTCAAAAGAAAATGAGAAATGTAACATTTATGCTCAAAGCCACAATCTTTCATCATAGGCCTTTACCAAATTCAAACAAACCAATTGGCTGGTTTGATAAATATTTTAGTTAAAAAGTACAAAAAAAAAAAAAAAAAAAAAAAAAAAAATCAATTCCTCAAAAAGTCAAATATTCCTTCTCATTCATTTTATTTTTTTGTATATTTTTTCTTAAGAAGTCAAAAGAGTCCTCGCCAAATATATATCTTAGTTTTTTTGGAGTAATTACAAAAAATAAAAACACTAGAGTTTGACTCTTATAACAAGATAAATATTGAATTTTTAATTTTATCAATTTAAACTCAAATCTTTTGATTTATTTTCAATCTAAATTATTTATTTATGTTCGTTAAGTAAAATCGACGAAAAAAATAATATTTTAACCATTAAACTCAATGCAGGTGTACATAAATTGTCTAAAGTACCTTTTTTGTTAAGTGTAATGACTAAATTATCATTTTTTTTTTTTGTTGATTTTTCTTAACGGAAATAAACATATAGTTTTAATTGAAAACAAATCAAAAGATTAAAATTTAAAACTCAAGATCTCTTCTGCTACAAGAGTCAAACTCTTGAATTTTCTTTGTAATTTTCCTTAATTTTTTTTTTGTATCTCATATTGTTTTTTAACTATTATATAAACTACTAAAAAGTCATTTCCGAGTTTAAAGATTAACATCTCCACTTTAAGCCAAATTTTCACACAACATCCCCTGGCAATTCAAACAAACCATAGCCCTTAAAAATTTCACGTCATTACCGACGGGTAATATAATATATCAATAATACAAATTATACATAAGAGTGGGAATCCTATTATTTATATGTAGTTATTTATTTAAAAATAATTAACTGTGACAAATACATAGTGGGATTTGTTGCGTTTATATATGTTAGGTTCACATATTAAGTGGCCTTTTGAGAACTTGGCAAGAAGCTGCGTTTTGCAGCATTCCAAAAAAACAAAAAGCATAAAAAAGCAAGTAGCCTGATTTGGGAAGACACAAAAATGCAAGTGGTGAATTTACATAATTGCCCTCCATGAAATTTCATAATTATTCAAACAATCACATAGGTTAAAAAGTAAATTTCCCAAGTTTGGTGCGGTATTTCGGTCATTTTAATGTGATGTGACACCATGAATAAATATTATACAAAAAAAGCAAAAAAGTAGTTTTTTCTCAACTTTCCAAATCACCTTCCAAAAAAGTCAAAAAACTTGATAAAAAATCAAAAATCAGCTTTTTACTATCTTTTCAAAACACCCCAAATCTTATTAGTTGGTGATGTGGCATGAACATTGTACTGAATTATTATTTTTTTGAGATAATTTCACATCAATGAACATTTGGAAAAATATTTTTAAATTAATGAGAAAATTTATAAATATTAAAAAGTATAATTATAATTATTTTATTTTTTTTATGAATTTATAATTAACTTTTGAGGTTTCACTGACATGTAAATTCTCCTACTATTTTTTTTTCTACTGTAGTTCGGACAATTTGTACGACATTAATTTCTGTTTCATATAGGACAACCAATTGTGTAAAAATGACTTATGAATAAATTTTAATAGGTGTATAAAAACTTAATATTACCAAATATATCATGTAAAAGATTCTCCTACTAAGCAAATATTGGATGAAGAAGCAAGGGCATCTAGACTGGGTGATGCTATTCGGTTTACTAGGTTTATTATGGGTTTTGTTTTAATAATTGAACTTATTTATTTTATCAGGCTTTACGTGTATATTATTCATACAAAAAATTATATCGATTCGATATTTGTAACCCATTCTTTTTATTGCATTTGTACAAAAAAAAAAATTGAATAGTCTATTTAAAAAAATATATTTACTGTTAATTTTTTTTGGAGACAAACTCGATAAAATGAAGTGGTTATGAAGATCGAATCAACCTATTTTTTTTATATGATTCCTATGTGCGAAAGATCCGATAAAATGAATAATTTGGATCATGAAAACCGGACCTGTGGTGGGTCCCATAGTCTTGGACAATATTCTCCGGTCCAGATTTGGACAGGAGAAAAGTCCAACGCATGAAGCAAAATGTTTGAGATGTAATTTTTTATTTATTTATAATTTGATTTATAATGATGTGGTATGATATATATTAATTTTTAATTTATCACATACTTAATCATATCTCTTTTGCCACATCATTGCAGTTGAATTTGTGAAATTTTAACATTTTTAGATAAAGAATTCGACTATGAAGATCAATTTCTATTTAAAGAAGATAAAATATCTTAAATAAGTTGAAAAAACTTATCTAAAAGTTACGGGAGTTGTACTTTTAACTTTTGTTTTTTTATTATCAACTTTTAACTTAAGAAAAATTGCATCAAACAAACCCATCACCAGAACATATAAAATTTTTGGAAAACACTCATTTTTTGTGCATAAAAATAATTTCTTTAAAAAATAAATAAATTAAAAGACCAATTCTTGTTGTTATGAGAATTGTCATTAAAAGATTATTCCGAAAAATTAAAAAAGGACCTTTAATGACAAAATTTTGAACATATCTCTAATAAATACATATTTTAGGAACCCACTAATTTTGGGTTAAAAGAGCTTAATTTTTTAGAAGACAATTTTGGTCCCAAAAGAATTGTAATTCATCATTAAATATCTAATTTCGTCTCTAAAAATATAATAATGACATTTGTGGTAACTAAAATATTTCGTCCTACATGTAATTTTGTTCATAAATTTGTCTACAAAATCTTAATTTGTTGGCATGTACACATATATGCATTGTTAATTTATAGAAACATAGGTCATGTTTAATTTGATTTTCTTAAATTATTTTTTAATTTGAAAAAATAAAAATTAATCTGACAAAAATAAGCATAAAAAATATATTTTTGATTTTTTAAAAATTATTTCTACCCTCTAAAAAGATAAAATTATATAAAATTGAAAGCACTGTTATTTTATTTTTTATGAAACTAATTTTAAATATCTTAGAAAACAAATTTTGAAAATCAAACTAAGCAAATTTTTAGTAATTTCTTTCATTTAAAACTTAAACATACATTTCTAACATGATATTTTCAATTAAAACATTCATCATTGTAAAAACATAAGGCCATGTTTGGTTTGTTTTTCAGAAAAAATTTTGAAAAAAATTCTCTACAAACAAATTTTCAAGAGTAATTAAGCCAAACAAATTTTTTCAAAAAAAATCTCAAAATTTTGTTTGGTTATCTACTTTCCAAAATCACTCTCTCTCTCACACATTAAATCAATCATTTTTTTTAAAACTCTCTCCCCAAAATAATTTTCCAAAACCATTTATGAAAAAAGGCAAACCAAACAAGTTTTCGCATCTTTTATCTCAAAAACAACTCTACAAACACAAACCAAACACATGTCTGACTAATGACAGTCCTAAAAGTTTTCAATAAGAAACACACAAAATGTCAAATTATTTATAATTTCAATACACATCTTACATATTTCAAAATGAAAAATTCTAAATATACACAAAATTCATACAAAAAAAAAAAACTTGACAAGAATGATATGACAATGTCATTATTGTAAATAAATTTATTTTTAATGGTGTTTTATTTTGAAGTAAAAAGTCCAAAATGAACCACATCATTATATATAAAAATTTTGTATGAATTATTTATTTATTTATATGGCTACTACAAGAAAAAACACTTTCCGTGACCAACATTTTGGTCTCGAAAAGTACCATATTTGGTCGCTAAAACCTTTTCGTGCCCAAAATATGCTGGTTGCGAGTTGGTCGCTAAAGCTTCGTCACAGATAGTTTTCTGCGACCAAAAAAGCCTTAGGTCGCTAAAAGTGACCATTCGCGACCAACTTTTTTGGTCGCGGAAAGTCCAATTTATATTAGTTAAAAGTAAACTTTTAGCGACCAAAGATAAGTTGGTCGCCAAAAGTCAGCGCCTTGACTAAAAAAACAAAATTCTTTTGTACAACCTAGGACTTAAACTCTTGACCAAAGAGTCACCATGCACTCAATCCACTCTGCCAATAACATTCTTCTTGTTTATATTTGGCAAAAAATATATATAACCCATAAAAATTGGGTTATATATTATTTTTTAAAACTTTTAATGCCTAAACAGAAAAATAGCATGTAATTACAGTAGTATCATTTTTTTTAAAATTTATCCCGTCATAACTTTCCGCGACCAACTTTTCTTTTTGGTCGCCAATAGTATACTTCCGCGACCAACTTTTTTTTTTGGTCGCCAAAAGGTGATCTTCTGCGACCAAAAAAGCCTTTGGTCGCCAATAGTATACTTTCCGCGACCAACTTTTTTTTTTGGTCGCCAAAGGGTATACTTTCTGTGACCAACTTTTTTTTGGTCGCCAAAAAATGATCTTCCGTGACCAAAAAAGCCTTTGGTCGCCAATAGGTATACTTTTCGCTACCAACTTTTTTTTTGGTCGCTAAAAGGTGATTTTCCGCGACCAAAAAATTGTGGTCGCCAAAAGTTAAATTTTAGTCGCAGAAAGTGGACTATTTGTGACCAAGAAAAATAGGTGGTCACCAAAAGTGTTTTTTCTTGTAGTGGGCATTACTCTTTCAAAATATTTATACACATTTCAATACAATTTGATGTATTATTATATACTTTTTCAATACTAAACAGTTTTTAAAAGGGAAATTACATTGACACTCCTTAAGGTTTCTATTTTATACAGATTCTCCCTTTACATTTGAAAAATTACACTTACGTCCTTGTTAGATTAAAATAACATATTTGCCCCTTAACCTTTATACATATAAAATAATATAGATATTTTGTTCATGCCATTTCAAGAGAAATAACAATCATCTTCATTGGTTTAACCCATACAAAAAATTGAGTTTTTTTTTTTTTTTTTGTTGGTATTTTTACTAAATTTTTTTGATATTTTAAGCAATTTTTTTATTTTTCTTTTTTAAATACACCTAATCTAAATATACTTAAGAAATATAATATTTCGTGACTTTTTTTAAATTTACCAAATTTAAAAAAATTTTAAAAATACAAAAATTCAATACATTATATTATTTTGTTTAATTCAATGAGTTTTTAAAAAATTTTTGTACAAATTTTATACTTTTTAAATATATTTATATTAAATTGATATAATGATAGAAATAAAAGTGAAAAGTTATATTCATATATAGAAATTTATAAAAAAAAATATTATAAAATGTTTTGATAGTAATATTGTTGTAAATATAAATTATATTTATGTGTGTTTTGTTTTAAAGTAAAATGCCACCATTAAGTTAGATCATTGTGTTTGAATTTATATAAAATTTATGTTTGTATATCATCACTCAATAAGAATATGTTCGTATAGAATTAATGATGGGAAATTGTAAAGTGTAGTCATTATAATATGAAAAAGAAATAGTAGGAAAAATGGTAAAATGATCATTTAAAAAATTTCAGGGCATGCCATCATCAATCTAGGAGGCAATCTATAACGAGATTACAAACCTCAGGGAAAGAAATATAATTTTTCAAATGTAAAAAGAGAATCTGAATTAAATAGAAATCGTTTGGCAACATCACTTTTTAGTCTAAAAATAAAAAAAATTACTAAAAAAATCAAAAAGCCAACAGCCTATATCAAAAAGTCAAACATTATATTTTCTCTCTACTTTTTACATATCTTTTCGTAAAAAATTAAAAATCATCCCAAATGTATTAATTTTTTTACATCATATTTTAACTAAAAAATTATTAAAAAAACTTATTTCCAAATAAGGCCGGAATGTCAGTGTAATTTACCATTTTAAAAACTATTTTTAACATTTTCCAAACATAAATGTGTTTGTAGATTGTTGAGGCATACAAGGTCTCATCGGTGACAAATAGCCGAAAGCTATCGGTCAAGATGTAAACATGTGACCAACCCAACTTCCGCTTGATCCTGTGCCAGTGCAGGTGCTTTACTTGTTATTCATTACTCATTTAAATAAGTCATAAATTATTTATTTATTTTTCATGTTCTCATATAGTTCTTAAAGACAGCTGAGAAACAAACAAGAATAAAAAATCAATAAAATTAAAAGCTAAAAGAATATAGAGTAATATTAAAGATTTACACATATATTTATATTTATAAATTCATTTATAATAATGAGTCATGAGACTTGGATCACCATCATTAAATAATAACAGATCAAAAATTAATATATATCTTATCACATCATTGTAAATAAAATTATAAATACTTTTTAAAAATCTCAAATATTATCCAAGAACATAAATGAAGAAAATTCATTCAAGGGAGAAAGATATCGAAAAACAAAATATATAAAATGAGAAAGAGTCGTACTAAACAGCAAGCGAACTAACACAACAAAAATGTCAAACGTTGTCACCTTCTCCCTCTAATAGTAATACTCCATTGTCACACCTTGGAACCACCGGTCCAAGTCAAACTTCTCTCTTACCCCTACCTCACATTTCTTTAAAAAAATAATACAGAAACTCTAAGAAACCAGAAAGAGTGTCCAAAATTTTACAATCAATTTTGATATGTGAACTAGATTTAATCTTGTATAATGGGGTTGAATCTCCACCCTTCAATGAATTTTTTGGAGATTTTTTAGGGTGAATAGTCTGGCATTGTAGTATTGTTGAAAATGATAATAAAATTTTTTATTTAAATAAAAAAATTAAAAAAAAACACAAACCCCCACCATATACTGTACCTCCTTTGCTCATATATATCCAACTCCCATTGAGTTCATGTGCCCTCTCTCTCTATCTCTCTCTCTCTCTCTCCACTCTTGGTATCATTTGTCTTCCATTCTTTGAACTTCATAAAGCAAAAAAAGGAAAAGATAAAGGGGTTACAATTGCATGTAAATTGAAATACAATGAGGAAGCCATGCTGTGAAAAGCAAGACACCAACAAAGGAGCATGGTCCAAACAAGAAGATCAGAAGCTCATAGAGTACATTCGGAGAAACGGTACTGGTTGTTGGAGAACCCTACCTCAGGCTGCAGGTTTGTAACTCTCACTCACTCAATAACCACAATATGTCACCACAATGGAAGAAATAAAATGAAGGCTTTATTTTCAATGATGTTTACAAGAAATATGAAGAAAACCCTAATTGGTTTCTTTGTTTTTTGGTTTATTAATTTTCCATTTTGGTTTTTTGATGTTCAGGCTTACTTCGTTGCGGTAAAAGTTGTAGACTTAGATGGAACAATTATTTAAGGCCAGACCTCAAAAGAGGCAACTTTGCTGAAGATGAAGAAGATCTCATCATCAAACTTCATGCACTCCTAGGCAACCGGTGCGATATCAATCATTCTCTCTTCTATCAGATTATTTATTTATTTATTTTTTCCCAACAAAAGAAGTCATGTTTTATTGAATAAACAAAACATTATAAGAAAGAAAAAAAAATATGAATAGGCATCCCAAGCCAAATAGCTTATACCCAATTCGATACTACAATCATGCACATCTGGTTAATAAGAAACCAACCAACAATAACAAAACTCCTAATACAGGCTCAACTCACACACCCAAAACTCATGCGAATTCTGTCATCCAAAATGTGTTTAAATTCTCCAAAACGCTTTCTCTTTGAGAACCTAGTTTTTCCTTTTTCTCCTTTGTTTCTTCAAACTACCAATTTTTGTTTTAAGTCTATTCTCAAGTAGTGGCTTTGAACCTTTAATTTTCCTCACATTTTCCATTGAAATTGTTGTACCATCATTAGCATTAGCATGCATCTCAACTTGCCTGTTCTCTCTTCTATCAATTAATGTCTTTTGCTTTACCTTGAAAAGAAAATAAATGTAAAAGTATTTGAAAATACATTTGCAAATAAATATGAAAAAATATTTGGAAATACAATTGCACCACAATTACCATAACAAGATTTCAATGGTATAAAAATTGTTTTCCCATCTAAAATAGCTTGATCTAATATTCCTCTTTTTTGTATCTATATGTACCTCTTTATTCATCAATATAGTCTTCTATTTTCCAATAAAAAAAAAAAAAAAGAGTGTAAAATTTGATAAGTAGGGTGGCATAAGAATCGACTTTCAAAAACTGTTTTGCCAAAAGAAAGTATTTAGAAAGATATTTAACCATTTATGAAGCAACAAATATGTGTTTTTTTATTTTTTATTTTTTTTTATAATAGTTTTATCATTACACCTGACAATTATAGTTTCATCTTATATTTATACTGACTCTTGAAATGACACAAATATTTTTAGGTGGTCACTAATAGCTGGGAGATTGCCAGGACGAACGGATAATGAAGTGAAAAACTATTGGAACTCTCATTTGAGAAGAAAGCTTATAAACATGGGTATTGATCCAACTAAGCATAGGTTAAGTCAGACTCTTACTCACCCTCAAATTATCGGTGCCACTGGCAGTGCAACCTCATCTGCTTCTAGAGACCATGCATGTCAACCATTGAAAACCAAAGGCGATCATGATCAAGTCTCTGATGCTGCAAGTTGTTTAGAGGATGCCACGTGGGGATTGCCGGATTTAAACCTTGATCTTAGATTGACTGCACCTCAATCAATTGCCATTGTTGAGGAGGAGAGTAAACAAAATGAGTCCACAATGTTAAGAAAAGTTGAATCTACCCCGCCTCGCACCCTTGTTCTCTTTAGGTGACAATGGTTTAGGATATTTGAATATATAATTTTGTTGATCTGAGTAGTCTTAATACGTATTTGGAATGAGTTCCCAGCCATGGAAAGTCAATCAAGTTCAAGAAGAAACCAAGCTGTGATGGTCCAGGAGAGACTCTTTCAAGTACTCATATTTATTCAAGGGTTAAAGAAATATTTTTCTAATTGAAGCAAATTATTGCTCAAAAACACAATTAAAATTCACAAGGTGCAATAGCACCAAGTCAATAGCAAGAGCTTGTTTCTGTGTAAATTTATTGGCCAGTGTCTACGTAGGCTCATTTTGGTCACCATACGTTTATCAATATGTGTGAATAATTGACATTGTAAACATGGAAGTTCATTACTACATTTTGCTTTGGTTTCAGTGTTTCATACATGAATTTGAACAATATTAGTTTCAAACTTATGTTTCCTAGGCAATGATGTTTTTTCCTTGCCCTTTGTGTTGATGTAATTTTATTGTACGACTTGTACTACTTTTCACATCTATTAAAATTCCAATCTTTTATATATCAATTTGAACAATATTAGTTCTACCTAGTTGCACTCATCAAAACCACAAGTGAATAGATATTAATGCTTTGAGGGAAGTGAATGTGCACCAGTTATCTTATCCGAAAGAATATGCAGTTGGATATATATGGTGACCTGGACTAACTAAAATTCTGTTGGGACTTCTGGATGCTCATTGGGAGAATCTATGCATTTACCATATCTATCTTAAAAATAAAAAATCAAAAAAGAAAAACCCTAATTTCCATTTGGATTGCATTTTTTTAGTGTTTAATCTGGAAGACCTTGATGCAACCCAACTAAGAGAATCATGGTTTTGTTCAGGGTAAGTACTGGTTGCGTGATCATATATAAAGTTAAAAAGGTAATGGTAGCGGTTAATTTTTCAGTTAGGTTGGCGAAGCATCTTCCTAATTACCAAACATTCAAAACAAACTATTGTTTAGACAATATTGAATTATGATGCTTGATTCTATTTAATATTGTCAGTGGTTGCATAACTTGCATGTGAATTGATCATTCCAACAAATAACAAATGCAGATCATAAAATACATTTCGACCACTTCATACAATTTATCCGAGCATGAAATTCATATTTTTGTGGGATGATTGACTAGTGTGTTGATATATCTACCATTCAATATAAAAGTACGGTGTTTGTCATGTACACTGCAGGGGGTGTTTGGAAAGTGTCTACTTCTTTAGACTTTTTTTTTTTTTGACTATTTAGTTATTTTATTTTGAACAGAAAATTAAAAATTAGTTTTTTAGTTTTTTTTTTTAATTTATAAATGTGTAAAAAAAATTAAAAGATGATATCATTTAAAAAAGATAAAAAAGTCAATTTTTTGACTTTTAATCCAATGCTATTTTAATTTTTATATTTAGAAAGATGAATTGAATTTTTTTATTTAATTATTATATTAAAAAATATATTTAAAATGATATGAAAAAGATAATGACAAAATTATCCCAAATGATTGAATGATTGGTGTGGTTTTCAAAAGCTTTCAAGGGAAACCATGTACCTGGGCAGCCCTACCACACCCTACGTGCCGCACCCTACACGAACCTACTGCAGATGAGATCAGATCCTCTCCTTGCAAAGCCGTGCTTGCAAGCCTACGGGCAACGGTGTAGATCTGTCCAAACAGATCCAACGGTCCTGGCCATAAAATAAAAATAAAAAATTGAGCTCCTCTCTCACACCCATTATTCCCCATTCCAAAACAAACCCAGAAACCCCATCCCCCCCTCTCTCTCTCTCTCTCTCTCTCTCTCTCTCTCTACAGAGATATACACATGCATTCATGAGTTGGGTCTTGAGTGTTCTTGTAGGGGCGGTGGTGAATGGGTTGTCTCATATCTCAGCTGGCGTCCAAATTCGCCTTCTTCCCTCCCTCTCCGGCCACCTATGCCGTCAAAAAGTCCTCCTCCAGCAAGCTCAGATCCTCTCCTTGCAAAGCCGTGCTTGCAAGCCTTGGAACTTCAACACCCCTTACACTCACAATTGAAAATATTATTACATTCCAAATTACCCTTTCTTTTTCTACTGCATTCTCAAAGAACCTGTTTTTGCCAATCTGTTAAACTCGTTATAATAGAAAGCAAAATGAAAATGCATCACACTCTTACAAATCACAGACTTAATTGCAGTCTATTGCAGTCTATTTGTAATGTGAGACTTACAAATCACATTTTGTGTAAACTCGTTATTTGCAGTCTTCTATAAGGAAAAACAGAGCAAATTCACAGAAATGGAGAGAGAGAGAGAGAGAGAGAGAGAGAGAGAGAGAGAGAGAGAAGAGATTGAATGAGGAAGACAGAGAAATGTGTATGTATATATATATATATATATAAGTTAGGTTTGAAATCAGAATTTTCAAAGGTTTCTGGGTTTGTTTTGGAATGGGGAATAATGGGTGTGAGAGAGGAGCTCAATTTTTTATTTTTATTTTTATGGCCAGGACCGTTGGATCTGTTTGGACAGATCTACACCGTTGCCCGTAGGCTTGCAAGCACGGCTTTGCAAGGAGAGGATCTGAGCTCACTGCAGATGGGTTGCACTTTTTTTTTTCTTTTTCTTTTTTGTATATCTTTTTTGTTTTATTTTGTTTTGTTTTGTTCTTTGATTGTTTTGTTTGTTTATTTATTTTTATTTTATTTTATTTTATTTTCCTTCTTCAATTTTGAGGCTATTTTAGCCTCTAAACTCACTTCTCAAACATCTCCATAATGTGCTTGTTAGAACTTAAAAATTGTTTATTTAAACTTTTGACTTAATTTAAGTTGTAATGTTGTGTTTGCTACAACTTAAATTATAAGATTATAACTTTAAAAAAGTTATTTTCAGCTCAAATGTAGAAGCTGCTCGGGACATGCTTATGAATTATAGTTTAAGCGCACAACTGATTGGAGGTAAGGCAGCAAACGAACCAAGCCTAACCGAGCTTTGCTGAGCTCGAGCTTGGCTCGTTTATTTATTGAGCTCGTTTATTGAGCTTGAACTCGGCTCGATAAAGAACTGGGCTGGAGCTCAACTCGGCTCGGCTCGGCTCGCCTCGTTAATTTTAATGAAACTCGAGTTCAGCTCGATAATTTTTTTTTAATGTTATTTATATTATTTAATATATAAAAAATGTATTTATATTATTATTTATATATTATTTAATATATAAATAATATATTTATTATATAATTTAAATAAAGATAAACGAGTCGAGTTTAACGAGCCGAGCTTATGCGAGCTCGAGTTCGACTCGTTTACTAAACAAGCCTAATATTTGAGCTCGAGTTCGGCTCATTTACTAAACGAGCCAAGCCCTTAACGAGCCGAGCCGAGCCGAACTTGTTCATGAACAGTTCGGTTCATTTGTAACCCTAATTGGAGGGTGATGAAATGACTTAAATGCCCCTCCAAAACTTCAGCAATTACAAAATTGCCACTATATAAACCCTCTTTCTTGCCCTAGCCCGCTCCTCTCATCACACTCCTCTTGTAACGACCCGGAATCTTGTGACGTAATTACTGATAATTAATTAAGTATTTATCTGAGTTAATTGAGAATTATCTGTTCGAATTAGAAAAATATCTGTTGGAATTATGACTTCGGGACTGAAATCGAAGACTGTAATGGGTTCAGAAAACGAAATTGAACACGCCTAAGTGATACCGGGAATTTTTAGAACTATCTGAAACGATAAATTGAGGACTGAATTTCGTCTGCATCGCTAAGTTTTGTTTGGCTTGGGATTATGGCACAACTTGATTATTTTGTTGTATATGATATAAAAGATAAGGATGTTTGACCATGTTGACTCAAAATAAAGAGAGAAGAAAAAATCTAAGGGAGAGAAAAGAGAGACTTCGTGGGTAAGAGAGAGAGCAAAGGGAAGAAGAGGAGAAAAGGGAGAAACAAGCTTAAATCCTCCAAATCAAAGAACTAAGGTAAGACTTTCATGGACTTGATTGTTGATTCTTGATATCTAATATGTGGGATTCAAGATTATGACATAATAGTATGAAGATTATGTTTTAAATCATGGTTTCTTTACTTGTTTGACTTATTTGAGAAAAATCTCCATGGATTTAGAAAAGTGAAGCTTGAATGTAGATGTTCATGTTCAATTTATGAGTTGATTTTATATATGATGCAAATGGGTTTTGAATTGAAGTTATAATGTTTGATTCAAGATGGGTTTCAAGTGTTTTGAGACTTAGATTTCATGAATTTGAAAGTGGTTTTGCAAAAGGGAAGAAAATGATGAAGCTTGGGAAGAAGAACCAGAGTTTCGGGTTTTGCTCTGTCCGCTCGAGCGTAGGGAAGCCCGCTCGAGCGGATAAATCCACCTCTCAGCAGTTTTGGGGAAAATGTACTGGCCGCTCGAGCGGCCAAAGTGGCGCTCGAGCGGAGAGGCTTATTTGCAGAAAATTTTGGGAAGTTGTTCTATATGATTTCCACGTGTTATTGTATCGTTTAATATCTTATGAGCATGAAATGAGCACGATATGGATATGAAAGACTGAAAAGAAGAAAGAGAATGATATGAATGATATGGATTATTGATGATGAATGCTAAGGCAATGTGTTATACGGTTAATGTTTGCAGGTCAGACTGAGAAGACCGTGCCATCGGTATCGGAAACCCACTGTAAGTAACGTTTCTGTAAAGATATGTTATTATGACTTATGTTTCAAATGCTATATGCTATGAGATGATTTTGAAATGATGAACGTTTTCTGTGAACGAAGATCCTAGTTTGCGAATCTAGTATGGCATCCATAGGTAGTCCTAACGGACCAGTTTACGAGATCTCGTCAGTCGATTAATCGGTGTACGGACCGGTTACTCTAGTCGTAAGACAACACATGTTAAGTCCCTGTGGAGTATGCCATTACGTATGTTTATATGATGATTGACACATGATGATGATTGATTTATTTTAGAATTATGAAATGTTGGACTTCGTTCACTAACCTCTTTACTGTTATGTTACTTGCTGAGCTCTAGCTCATTGTTTGTATTTATGTATTATAGGTGAGCATTCTGGGAGTCGAGCCCAGGCGGAGTCTTGATCGAGCCGCCATTCTGTAGCCACCAGAGTTTTGAGAGCCTCAAGCCAGGGCCAGGCCTGGAGGGCCGTTTTGAGAGCTTTCCCTTGTCGTATCTGAGTCTTGTTTTGTTTTGCATCAGTGGCTTAGGCCCATGTCTTGTATATGTTAGTTTTGGTACATGTTATGTGATGTATGTAATATGGTGGGTAACTAACATTATTTTTGGCATGTATATATCTGTTCATATAAATGCACAGCTCTTTGGACTATTAGTTTTCTATTTTCGCTTCCGCGAGCCCCGTTTATTTATGTTATGTATTGAAAGGCCTGTGGTAATCCACGGATTACTGGCCGGTCTCGTCACCAAACTTTTAGGGGCGGGTTTGGGGCGTGACAGAGTGGCATCAGAGCGCACGAGTTAATTACCCACACACGTGTCCATATGAGCTGTTAGGGTGCATTAGAAAAGAAATAGAGCATGGCATGAGCATATGTGCATGTGTGTGTGTGTGTTTCTGAATATGGAGAATGAGAACTGTAATGATGCGAACTGTGAATGATGAGACAACAGAGAAATGATTATGTTGAGAATGAGATGTTGTACTTGCCATGAATTGTATAGACCAATGGAAGACGCCAATGCAAGACATGTAAATGAAACAGAATCTTCCGATGCCAGGATGAATCGATTAGAACAAATGGTAGAAGTTTTGACCGGGTTGGTTAGACAACAGCTCGAGCAAAACCAACAACCACAACAGAGACAACCTTTTCCACCTCCTCCACCACCACCTGTGCAAATGGAACAGCTGAACAATGATGACATTATCACCCTTACCCAGAAATATAAGAAGTTGAAGCCACCTGAGTTTGCAGGAGGCATTGAACCATTGAAAGCAGAGGGATGGGTGCTTGAGACCGAGAAAATCTTTGAAGTGTTTCCATGTACAGACGCCTATAGAGTCCTGCTAGCTACATTCACTTTGAAAGAAGAAGCGAGAAGATGGTGGATGCTCATTCGAGATCAGAATAGAGATTTGACTTGGGGTCGCTTCAAAGAGATCTTCTACGAGAAATATTTTCCACAGAGCATGCGAGGCAGAAAAGTTTCGGAATTTGAACAGTTGAAGCAGGGTACTATGTCAGTTGCGGCGTATGAAAGTAAGTTTACTGAATTAGCTCGTTATGCTCCTCATATGGTTGACACGGAATACAAAAAGGCCAGAAAATTTGAGGGTGGGTTGCATGTTGAGGTCCTTGATCGGGTAAATGTTCTGAAATTAGAAAAATATGTTGATGTACTTGACCGGGCTCTGATGTCTGAATCGAATATCGCTAGTTTGAAATCGGCTAGATCAACAACCGTGGCTGAAGCAGAGAGTAAGAAATTCAAGAAACAAAAAGTGGATACAGTTAGTGAATCACTGGTCTCTAGGACTGAAAGTTTGAATTCAAATTTTAGTGACAACACAAAAAGAGAAGATAGTAGCAGTATAAATAAACCTACTTGTCCGGAGTGTGGAAAGCAGCACTGGGGCATTTGTCGCCGTGGAGTTTGTTTCAAATGTGGACAAAGGGGACATATAGCTAAGACTTGCCCACAAGCCTATCCGAGCAATGGAAGACCCGTGAATAGTGGAACTAACTCAACAGTGACACCGCAGACCATTGCAACATCCGCTCCTGAGGGGAATACTTTAAGGCAAGCCAGAGTCTACACCCTAGTTGCAGATAAAACCCAGACTAATGGAAAAGTGAAGACAGGTATAATTACTTCTTTATTCCAATGTTAATGTTGTTACCTATGCAATGGAGACTATTGAACTTGGACCTAATTGAAACGATGTTAGAACAGATAACTATGATGATGATGGAACGAGACTTACCCTTGCTATTATTAGGAAACGATTACATCTATGTAACTACTTGTGAATTGATCATCTATGATAAAGGATTGATAATGTAACTGAGATTTCTAGCTAGATTTGATCAGAATCAGCAAAGTTTGGAGGACCAAACTTCTTAAGGTGGGGAGAGTGTAACGACCCGGAATCTTGTGACGTAATTACTGATAATTAATTAAGTATTTATCTGAGTTAATTGAGAATTATCTGTTCGAATTAGAAAAATATCTGTTGGAATTATGACTTCGGGACTGAAATCGAAGACTGTAATGGGTTCAGAAAACGAAATTGAACACGCCTAAGTGATACCGGGAATTTTTAGAACTATCTGAAACGATAAATTGAGGACTGAATTTCGTCTGCATCGCTAAGTTTTGTTTGGCTTGGGATTATGGCACAACTTGATTATTTTGTTGTATATGATATAAAAGATAAGGATGTTTGACCATGTTGACTCAAAATAAAGAGAGAAGAAAAAATCTAAGGGAGAGAAAAGAGAGACTTCGTGGGTAAGAGAGAGAGAGCAAAGGGAAGAAGAGGAGAAAATGGAGAAACAAGCTTAAATCCTCCAAATCAAAGAACTAAGGTAAGACTTTCATGGACTTGATTGTTGATTCTTGATATCTAATATGTGGGATTCAAGATTATGACATAATAGTATGAAGATTATGTTTTAAATCATGGTTTCTTTACTTGTTTGACTTATTTGAGAAAAATCTCCATGGATTTAGAAAAGTGAAGCTTGAATGTAGATGTTCATGTTCAATTTATGAGTTGATTTTATATATGATGCAAATGGGTTTTGAATTGAAGTTATAATGTTTGATTCAAGATGGGTTTCAAGTGTTTTGAGACTTAGATTTCATGAATTTGAAAGTGGTTTTGCAAAAGGGAAGAAAATGATGAAGCTTGGGAAGAAGAACCAGAGTTTCGGGTTTTGCTCTGTCCGCTCGAGCGTAGGGAAGCCCGCTCGAGCGGATAAATCCACCTCTCAGCAGTTTTGGGGAAAATGTACTGGCCGCTCGAGCGGCCAAAGTGGCGCTCGAGCGGAGAGGCTTATTTGCAGAAAATTTTGGGAAGTTGTTCTATATGATTTCCACGTGTTATTGTATCGTTTAATATCTTATGAGCATGAAATGAGCACGATATGGATATGAAAGACTGAAAAGAAGAAAGAGAATGATATGAATGATATGGATTATTGATGATGAATGCTAAGGCAATGTGTTATACGGTTAATGTTTGCAGGTCAGACTGAGAAGACCGTGCCATCGGTATCGGAAACCCACTGTAAGTAACGTTTCTGTAAAGATATGTTATTATGACTTATGTTTCAAATGCTATATGCTATGAGATGATTTTGAAATGATGAACGTTTTCTGTGAACGAAGATCCTAGTTTGCGAATCTAGTATGGCATCCATAGGTAGTCCTAACGGACCAGTTTACGAGATCTCGTCAGTCGATTAATCGGTGTACGGACCGGTTACTCTAGTCGTAAGACAACACATGTTAAGTCCCTGTGGAGTATGCCATTACGTATGTTTATATGATGATTGACACATGATGATGATTGATTTATTTTAGAATTATGAAATGTTGGACTTCGTTCACTAACCTCTTTACTGTTATGTTACTTGCTGAGCTCTAGCTCATTGTTTGTATTTATGTATTATAGGTGAGCATTCTGGGAGTCGAGCCCAGGCGGAGTCTTGATCGAGCCGCCATTCTGTAGCCACCAGAGTTTTGAGAGCCTCAAGCCAGGGCCAGGCCTGGAGGGCCGTTTTGAGAGCTTTCCCTTGTCGTATCTGAGTCTTGTTTTGTTTTGCATCAGTGGCTTAGGCCCATGTCTTGTATATGTTAGTTTTGGTACATGTTATGTGATGTATGTAATATGGTGGGTAACTAACATTATTTTTGGCATGTATATATCTGTTCATATAAATGCACAGCTCTTTGGACTATTAGTTTTCTATTTTCGCTTCCGCGAGCCCCGTTTATTTATGTTATGTATTGAAAGGCCTGTGGTAATCCACGGATTACTGGCCGGTCTCGTCACCAAACTTTTAGGGGCGGGTTTGGGGCGTGACAGAGTGGCATCAGAGCGCACGAGTTAATTACCCACACACGTGTCCATATGAGCTGTTAGGGTGCATTAGAAAAGAAATAGAGCATGGCATGAGCATATGTGCATGTGTGTGTGTGTGTTTCTGAATATGGAGAATGAGAACTGTAATGATGCGAACTGTGAATGATGAGACAACAGAGAAATGATTATGTTGAGAATGAGATGTTGTACTTGCCATGAATTGTATAGACCAATGGAAGACGCCAATGCAAGACATGTAAATGAAACAGAATCTTCCGATGCCAGGATGAATCGATTAGAACAAATGGTAGAAGTTTTGACCGGGTTGGTTAGACAACAGCTCGAGCAAAACCAACAACCACAACAGAGACAACCTTTTCCACCTCCTCCACCACCACCTGTGCAAATGGAACAGCTGAACAATGATGACATTATCACCCTTACCCAGAAATATAAGAAGTTGAAGCCACCTGAGTTTGCAGGAGGCATTGAACCATTGAAAGCAGAGGGATGGGTGCTTGAGACCGAGAAAATCTTTGAAGTGTTTCCATGTACAGACGCCTATAGAGTCCTGCTAGCTACATTCACTTTGAAAGAAGAAGCGAGAAGATGGTGGATGCTCATTCGAGATCAGAATAGAGATTTGACTTGGGGTCGCTTCAAAGAGATCTTCTACGAGAAATATTTTCCACAGAGCATGCGAGGCAGAAAAGTTTCGGAATTTGAACAGTTGAAGCAGGGTACTATGTCAGTTGCGGCGTATGAAAGTAAGTTTACTGAATTAGCTCGTTATGCTCCTCATATGGTTGACACGGAATACAAAAAGGCCAGAAAATTTGAGGGTGGGTTGCATGTTGAGGTCCTTGATCGGGTAAATGTTCTGAAATTAGAAAAATATGTTGATGTACTTGACCGGGCTCTGATGTCTGAATCGAATATCGCTAGTTTGAAATCGGCTAGATCAACAACCGTGGCTGAAGCAGAGAGTAAGAAATTCAAGAAACAAAAAGTGGATACAGTTAGTGAATCACTGGTCTCTAGGACTGAAAGTTTGAATTCAAATTTTAGTGACAACACAAAAAGAGAAGATAGTAGCAGTATAAATAAACCTACTTGTCCGGAGTGTGGAAAGCAGCACTGGGGCATTTGTCGCCGTGGAGTTTGTTTCAAATGTGGACAAAGGGGACATATAGCTAAGACTTGCCCACAAGCCTATCCGAGCAATGGAAGACCCGTGAATAGTGGAACTAACTCAACAGTGACACCGCAGACCATTGCAACATCCGCTCCTGAGGGGAATACTTTAAGGCAAGCCAGAGTCTACACCCTAGTTGCAGATAAAACCCAGACTAATGGAAAAGTGAAGACAGGTATAATTACTTCTTTATTCCAATGTTAATGTTGTTACCTATGCAATGGAGACTATTGAACTTGGACCTAATTGAAACGATGTTAGAACAGATAACTATGATGATGATGGAACGAGACTTACCCTTGCTATTATTAGGAAACGATTACATCTATGTAACTACTTGTGAATTGATCATCTATGATAAAGGATTGATAATGTAACTGAGATTTCTAGCTAGATTTGATCAGAATCAGCAAAGTTTGGAGGACCAAACTTCTTAAGGTGGGGAGAGTGTAACGACCCGGAATCTTGTGACGTAATTACTGATAATTAATTAAGTATTTATCTGAGTTAATTGAGAATTATCTGTTCGAATTAGAAAAATATCTGTTGGAATTATGACTTCGGGACTGAAATCGAAGACTGTAATGGGTTCAGAAAACGAAATTGAACACGCCTAAGTGATACCGGGAATTTTTAGAACTATCTGAAACGATAAATTGAGGACTGAATTTCGTCTGCATCGCTAAGTTTTGTTTGGCTTGGGATTATGGCACAACTTGATTATTTTGTTGTATATGATATAAAAGATAAGGATGTTTGACCATGTTGACTCAAAATAAAGAGAGAAGAAAAAATCTAAGGGAGAGAAAAGAGAGACTTCGTGGGTAAGAGAGAGAGAGCAAAGGGAAGAAGAGGAGAAAATGGAGAAACAAGCTTAAATCCTCCAAATCAAAGAACTAAGGTAAGACTTTCATGGACTTGATTGTTGATTCTTGATATCTAATATGTGGGATTCAAGATTATGACATAATAGTATGAAGATTATGTTTTAAATCATGGTTTCTTTACTTGTTTGACTTATTTGAGAAAAATCTCCATGGATTTAGAAAAGTGAAGCTTGAATGTAGATGTTCATGTTCAATTTATGAGTTGATTTTATATATGATGCAAATGGGTTTTGAATTGAAGTTATAATGTTTGATTCAAGATGGGTTTCAAGTGTTTTGAGACTTAGATTTCATGAATTTGAAAGTGGTTTTGCAAAAGGGAAGAAAATGATGAAGCTTGGGAAGAAGAACCAGAGTTTCGGGTTTTGCTCTGTCCGCTCGAGCGTAGGGAAGCCCGCTCGAGCGGATAAATCCACCTCTCAGCAGTTTTGGGGAAAATGTACTGGCCGCTCGAGCGGCCAAAGTGGCGCTCGAGCGGAGAGGCTTATTTGCAGAAAATTTTGGGAAGTTGTTCTATATGATTTCCACGTGTTATTGTATCGTTTAATATCTTATGAGCATGAAATGAGCACGATATGGATATGAAAGACTGAAAAGAAGAAAGAGAATGATATGAATGATATGGATTATTGATGATGAATGCTAAGGCAATGTGTTATACGGTTAATGTTTGCAGGTCAGACTGAGAAGACCGTGCCATCGGTATCGGAAACCCACTGTAAGTAACGTTTCTGTAAAGATATGTTATTATGACTTATGTTTCAAATGCTATATGCTATGAGATGATTTTGAAATGATGAACGTTTTCTGTGAACGAAGATCCTAGTTTGCGAATCTAGTATGGCATCCATAGGTAGTCCTAACGGACCAGTTTACGAGATCTCGTCAGTCGATTAATCGGTGTACGGACCGGTTACTCTAGTCGTAAGACAACACATGTTAAGTCCCTGTGGAGTATGCCATTACGTATGTTTATATGATGATTGACACATGATGATGATTGATTTATTTTAGAATTATGAAATGTTGGACTTCGTTCACTAACCTCTTTACTGTTATGTTACTTGCTGAGCTCTAGCTCATTGTTTGTATTTATGTATTATAGGTGAGCATTCTGGGAGTCGAGCCCAGGCGGAGTCTTGATCGAGCCGCCATTCTGTAGCCACCAGAGTTTTGAGAGCCTCAAGCCAGGGCCAGGCCTGGAGGGCCGTTTTGAGAGCTTTCCCTTGTCGTATCTGAGTCTTGTTTTGTTTTGCATCAGTGGCTTAGGCCCATGTCTTGTATATGTTAGTTTTGGTACATGTTATGTGATGTATGTAATATGGTGGGTAACTAACATTATTTTTGGCATGTATATATCTGTTCATATAAATGCACAGCTCTTTGGACTATTAGTTTTCTATTTTCGCTTCCGCGAGCCCCGTTTATTTATGTTATGTATTGAAAGGCCTGTGGTAATCCACGGATTACTGGCCGGTCTCGTCACCAAACTTTTAGGGGCGGGTTTGGGGCGTGACAGAGTGGCATCAGAGCGCACGAGTTAATTACCCACACACGTGTCCATATGAGCTGTTAGGGTGCATTAGAAAAGAAATAGAGCATGGCATGAGCATATGTGCATGTGTGTGTGTGTGTTTCTGAATATGGAGAATGAGAACTGTAATGATGCGAACTGTGAATGATGAGACAACAGAGAAATGATTATGTTGAGAATGAGATGTTGTACTTGCCATGAATTGTATAGACCAATGGAAGACGCCAATGCAAGACATGTAAATGAAACAGAATCTTCCGATGCCAGGATGAATCGATTAGAACAAATGGTAGAAGTTTTGACCGGGTTGGTTAGACAACAGCTCGAGCAAAACCAACAACCACAACAGAGACAACCTTTTCCACCTCCTCCACCACCACCTGTGCAAATGGAACAGCTGAACAATGATGACATTATCACCCTTACCCAGAAATATAAGAAGTTGAAGCCACCTGAGTTTGCAGGAGGCATTGAACCATTGAAAGCAGAGGGATGGGTGCTTGAGACCGAGAAAATCTTTGAAGTGTTTCCATGTACAGACGCCTATAGAGTCCTGCTAGCTACATTCACTTTGAAAGAAGAAGCGAGAAGATGGTGGATGCTCATTCGAGATCAGAATAGAGATTTGACTTGGGGTCGCTTCAAAGAGATCTTCTACGAGAAATATTTTCCACAGAGCATGCGAGGCAGAAAAGTTTCGGAATTTGAACAGTTGAAGCAGGGTACTATGTCAGTTGCGGCGTATGAAAGTAAGTTTACTGAATTAGCTCGTTATGCTCCTCATATGGTTGACACGGAATACAAAAAGGCCAGAAAATTTGAGGGTGGGTTGCATGTTGAGGTCCTTGATCGGGTAAATGTTCTGAAATTAGAAAAATATGTTGATGTACTTGACCGGGCTCTGATGTCTGAATCGAATATCGCTAGTTTGAAATCGGCTAGATCAACAACCGTGGCTGAAGCAGAGAGTAAGAAATTCAAGAAACAAAAAGTGGATACAGTTAGTGAATCACTGGTCTCTAGGACTGAAAGTTTGAATTCAAATTTTAGTGACAACACAAAAAGAGAAGATAGTAGCAGTATAAATAAACCTACTTGTCCGGAGTGTGGAAAGCAGCACTGGGGCATTTGTCGCCGTGGAGTTTGTTTCAAATGTGGACAAAGGGGACATATAGCTAAGACTTGCCCACAAGCCTATCCGAGCAATGGAAGACCCGTGAATAGTGGAACTAACTCAACAGTGACACCGCAGACCATTGCAACATCCGCTCCTGAAGGGAATACTTTAAGGCAAGCCAGAGTCTACACCCTAGTTGCAGATAAAACCCAGACTAATGGAAAAGTGAAGACAGGTATAATTACTTCTTTATTCCAATGTTAATGTTGTTACCTATGCAATGGAGACTATTGAACTTGGACCTAATTGAAACGATGTTAGAACAGATAACTATGATGATGATGGAACGAGACTTACCCTTGCTATTATTAGGAAACGATTACATCTATGTAACTACTTGTGAATTGATCATCTATGATAAAGGATTGATAATGTAACTGAGATTTCTAGCTAGATTTGATCAGAATCAGCAAAGTTTGGAGGACCAAACTTCTTAAGGTGGGGAGAGTGTAACGACCCGGAATCTTGTGACGTAATTACTGATAATTAATTAAGTATTTATCTGAGTTAATTGAGAATTATCTGTTCGAATTAGAAAAATATCTGTTGGAATTATGACTTCGGGACTGAAATCGAAGACTGTAATGGGTTCAGAAAACGAAATTGAACACGCCTAAGTGATACCGGGAATTTTTAGAACTATCTGAAACGATAAATTGAGGACTGAATTTCGTCTGCATCGCTAAGTTTTGTTTGGCTTGGGATTATGGCACAACTTGATTATTTTGTTGTATATGATATAAAAGATAAGGATGTTTGACCATGTTGACTCAAAATAAAGAGAGAAGAAAAAATCTAAGGGAGAGAAAAGAGAGACTTCGTGGGTAAGAGAGAGAGCAAAGGGAAGAAGAGGAGAAAATGGAGAAACAAGCTTAAATCCTCCAAATCAAAGAACTAAGGTAAGACTTTCATGGACTTGATTGTTGATTCTTGATATCTAATATGTGGGATTCAAGATTATGACATAATAGTATGAAGATTATGTTTTAAATCATGGTTTCTTTACTTGTTTGACTTATTTGAGAAAAATCTCCATGGATTTAGAAAAGTGAAGCTTGAATGTAGATGTTCATGTTCAATTTATGAGTTGATTTTATATATGATGCAAATGGGTTTTGAATTGAAGTTATAATGTTTGATTCAAGATGGGTTTCAAGTGTTTTGAGACTTAGATTTCATGAATTTGAAAGTGGTTTTGCAAAAGGGAAGAAAATGATGAAGCTTGGGAAGAAGAACCAGAGTTTCGGGTTTTGCTCTGTCCGCTCGAGCGTAGGGAAGCCCGCTCGAGCGGATAAATCCACCTCTCAGCAGTTTTGGGGAAAATGTACTGGCCGCTCGAGCGGCCAAAGTGGCGCTCGAGCGGAGAGGCTTATTTGCAGAAAATTTTGGGAAGTTGTTCTATATGATTTCCACGTGTTATTGTATCGTTTAATATCTTATGAGCATGAAATGAGCACGATATGGATATGAAAGACTGAAAAGAAGAAAGAGAATGATATGAATGATATGGATTATTGATGATGAATGCTAAGGCAATGTGTTATACGGTTAATGTTTGCAGGTCAGACTGAGAAGACCGTGCCATCGGTATCGGAAACCCACTGTAAGTAACGTTTCTGTAAAGATATGTTATTATGACTTATGTTTCAAATGCTATATGCTATGAGATGATTTTGAAATGATGAACGTTTTCTGTGAACGAAGATCCTAGTTTGCGAATCTAGTATGGCATCCATAGGTAGTCCTAACGGACCAGTTTACGAGATCTCGTCAGTCGATTAATCGGTGTACGGACCGGTTACTCTAGTCGTAAGACAACACATGTTAAGTCCCTGTGGAGTATGCCATTACGTATGTTTATATGATGATTGACACATGATGATGATTGATTTATTTTAGAATTATGAAATGTTGGACTTCGTTCACTAACCTCTTTACTGTTATGTTACTTGCTGAGCTCTAGCTCATTGTTTGTATTTATGTATTATAGGTGAGCATTCTGGGAGTCGAGCCCAGGCGGAGTCTTGATCGAGCCGCCATTCTGTAGCCACCAGAGTTTTGAGAGCCTCAAGCCAGGGCCAGGCCTGGAGGGCCGTTTTGAGAGCTTTCCCTTGTCGTATCTGAGTCTTGTTTTGTTTTGCATCAGTGGCTTAGGCCCATGTCTTGTATATGTTAGTTTTGGTACATGTTATGTGATGTATGTAATATGGTGGGTAACTAACATTATTTTTGGCATGTATATATCTGTTCATATAAATGCACAGCTCTTTGGACTATTAGTTTTCTATTTTCGCTTCCGCGAGCCCCGTTTATTTATGTTATGTATTGAAAGGCCTGTGGTAATCCACGGATTACTGGCCGGTCTCATCACCAAACTTTTAGGGGCGGGTTTGGGGCGTGACACCTCTCCTTATTTCCTCTCTTGGCGACTGAAGACGATCCTCCACATCAGCCTATTGAACTCATTTACATCTCGAAGATCAGTTGATCAAACTCCTTTCTTCCCTGTTTCCGTTGATCTACACCAAAAAGGTAAGAGTTCATGCCTTTTATTTGTGATATATATATACACACATCGAGTTAGGGTTTACAATCACACTCTATGTTCCTCTCTCTGCTTTCTTCTTGTTCTCCAATTTTCATCATATTTTTTGTTTATTCACTACAACAAAAACACATTTTTGTGGCACCATACTAGTGGCATGTTCTTAAAAAATGTCACAAAAATAATATTTGATAGCATTTTTTAGAAAAATGTCATAGAGCCATAAATATACAAGGCTCTAGTGGCATTTCAATTAAAAAAAGTATCACTTCACTACAACAAAAATGTCACTATAACAAATTTACACTTTAGTGACACTACACTAGTGGCATGTTTTTAGAAAATGCCACAAAAATAAAAATTGGCATTAAATGTTTTAAAAAAATGTCACAGAACCACAAACATATAAGGCTCTAGTGACATTTTAATAAAGAAATGTCACATCAATTTTATGGCATTTTATAAAATAATGACAAAAAATTATGTTCGTGACATTTACCAATAGATGCCATTAAACTTTAGTAGTAATGGCATTTTTTAAAAAATGTCAGGACACTAGGTAGGTGCAAATTACTTTTTATGGCACTTAGGTGAAAAGTGTCATAAACAAATATTTTATAGCATTTTGAGAAATACCACTAAGATAAAAACTTTCTAAGCTTATAATGACATTTTTGAAAAAACAAAAAATGCCAATATATTTTCTAAATTTTTAAAATGTAGTAAATGATTAAAATTAAATAAATTAAATTCAATATACACTACAGGAAAAAGCACATTCGGCGACTAAATTTCCTGACCAAAAAAAAATTGGTCGCTGAAAGTATAGCTTTCAGCAACCAAAACAACATTAGTAGCCAAAAGTAAAGCTTTTTGGCGACTAAACAATTTTAGTAGCCAAAAGTCTACAATTGGCGACTAAAACTAAGTTTGGTCGCTGATTATATGGGTTTTAGTGACTAAAAAATTTTTAGTTGCCCAAAGTAAAGCTTTTTGGCGACTAAAAAAATTTAGTAGCCAAAAGTCTACAATTGGCGACTAAAAATAAGTTTGGTCACTGATTATATGGGTTTTACCGACTAAAAAAATTTTAGTAGTCAAAAGTAAAGCTTTTTGGTGACTAAAAAAATTTTAGTAGCCAAAAGTCTACAATTGGCGACTAAAAAATAAGTTTAGTCGCCAAAAGAGTTCATTTTTAGCGCTGGAGAACTAAAATCCTAAGGCGGGAATTAAATTTTTTGGCGACCAAAATTTTGGTAGCTAAAAGTGCATCTTCGGCGACCAAATTCGATTTTGGTCAGCAAAAGTTAAGTTTTTTAGCAACTAAAAAACAATTAGTAGCCAAAAGTATAGAATTGACGACTAAAAAATATTTTTAGTCGCCAAAAGTGGTCTTTTTTTATTTTGCTAGTAAATAGTTTATTTTACATAAATTATGTTCAATAAAATAATTATGTTTATACATATACTTTTATATTAATATGGATGTATGTACTATATAAATAATATATGTTGCATATATAATTATGTGGTGCTATAGAGGTGTAGTGGGAAGCGTGTGGTGTATAAGGTTTATGGTGCGGGAGGTTGGCGGTTCGAGTCTCCACAAGAGCGGATCAAATTGTTCTACAACGAATTATTGTTACGAATAGTGCCTACCATGACATTAAAGTGTCACTGAAAGGTTTTAGTTTTGATGGTGTAATAACACTTATAAGTGTCACTTACTCTTTTTTTAATGGCGCTTGATAGTGCCACAAATAATATCTACCATGACATCAAAATGTCATTGAAAGTTTTTAGCCATGATGGTGTAGTGACACTTGCAAGTATCTACCGTGGCACGGATACAAATGGCACTTGTTCAAAATGCCACAAGACTAAAAAATGTCATTCAACCAATAGTTTTGTGGCACTTTCAAATGTCACTAAACTAAGAAAATTTTGTAGTGATTTTTTTTTCGCAGCCACCGTTCGCAGCAGTTGGACGAGTCCGACACTTGAGTATTCAGGTAAGATTCTTCTGCTCAATTTTCAGTGTTCTTGTTAAATTCACTACAAAAAAATCAAGATTTAGCAGCAGCCAAAACTGCCACTAAAAGTAGAAAAAGTGTCGCTAAAAACTAGAAGACTTTTACTTGCGGTTGAAATAGCGACGGCCAAATCGCCGCAATAGGCCCGTCGACATATCCTTATAGTGACGTTTTCCTCAAGCGCTGGCATATTTATTTTTATTGCGATGGTCGATATGGTGACAGTTGCAAATGTCGCTATATCTTAAATTTACCCATTACTTGCTAACTTTATAGTGACGGGTCGACTGCTGCTATATCCTTTACTTTTGCAACATTTTGTGAACCACTGCTATATTTTGACTCTATTTCATCAGTTTTACACTGTCGATATAGCCATAGAATTCTTTTTGAATTTTATTTACAGTGACGGTTATTAACTGCGGTTATAGACTATTTTTATTATTCAATTACCAATAATATATAGCTTGAAATTTTTAACGATTTGCTAACCATTAATGGTTGTTTCTCACTTATCCTTGCTCACATTATATATCTATAAAAACACTATTTTATTCTAATGTTTCAATAATCAATAATTGTAAAAAATAAGAGTCTGCATTTTCATAATTCCAAAATATCCAAAACACCTTACTTAAAGGGTTCATTACATAAGCCTGTAATACAAAATATATCAAATATTTCTAGCAAACTAATAGCCCACACGATAATATAAAAGGTGCAAATAAACTTGTCACATGACAATAGTACTCAAAAGTATTACTCATGACGCCATTTTATAGACCTCCATAAAAAATGTTCAAATCGAGAAATGACGTCCATTGTTTGATGCTTTCATATTGTCTTATTTCCTGCAATAAAAATGATTGAATGAACATAAGTATCATTTTCAATTTCAAAATCTATAAAGAAAATTTAGACTACAAATAATTCTCGACAAGTCTTATTTTTTTGGTAAGTATGTGGTTTACGTATCAAAAAAAGAAGAAGATTACGATGAAGTTGAAGATCATATTTGCATATTAAGATAGATCAGCCATTAAGAGAGAAACAACAGCAAATGGAAAAAAAAAAAAAAATACAGTAATGCAGAAGTGTAAGGTGGCTAAAGATTTAAGAAACAAATTGTTCTCAATTTGTGCAATTAGTTCTTCTTGTTGTTCTTTAAGCACTGCGAGTTAATTTCTAAGATTAGATATGGGTGAAGACATCCAAAGGGCTTAGAACATGTAAGCAAGCAACTAACAATTATTAATGTCTAGGAAATTATATCTAAATATGTGCCCACCTTGCCTCTGCTAGTACTCCTAAGTATAGAACTCTGATAAAGAACACCTTCCACAAGGCCTTTTAAGTTTGCATCTTACTTTCAGCTTCTGTTTTGCCGAGTGGTCTCTCGTCTATAGGTAATCACTAATAGCCTTCTTGCCTCACCTTACTCTCAATCTCTCATAGTCAGCGTATCACTCAAGAAGATGATTATATTATGAAAGAACACCGGTTTTGAAAATGGATTTTTATTTATATACTATAAACATAAACATTACAATTGAAAGACTCTTACAAACAAATGTTCTTTTTTTTGTAGATGAAAAGAAGTTATTACTCATGCTATATGTAATACTCTCTATTTTTCAATGCGCCCTTGAACATAAGACTCTCCTTCCTTATATATCCAGAGGGCAGACTTTAAAGCTCGGATGTTAAACATATCCGAATATATTTAACAATATATTAACACATATATTTAAACATAAGCTGCTTCAGCTATACTTTCCACTTGCTCAATTAAAACATCAAAAAAACAAAACAAATAAACAAACAAATGCTTTACGTCAGCTTTATAACTAAAATTTGGGTGACAAGTGAAAGCACGAGAAAACACCAAGTTCAGAGAGAAAGAAAAGAAACCACCAAGGCAAGAGAGTAAAAGCAAGCGAATTATGAGGTGGAATTTTGCCAATTTTGAATGCATAAATTCTCCAATATGCTTAAAAACCAAATTTAAGATATAATTTGCCAACCAATATAAAATTGAAGGCACCAGTAAGAAGAATTCACCTCTCATGCAAATTTTCAAAGATAGCCAATAAATTTCAACTCTTTTGAACATATGGCAAACCAATATTGTAAAGGTATCAATAAAAATAAAATAAAAAATAAAAAAAGAGCACCCCAAATTCCTTTTGATGTAGACTTAACATGAACAAAAGCTTCCTGAAGAGTGAAAAAAGAATCAATGACGTTCATATATAAATCAACTTCTCTGTGTTACAAAGCAACAAATTGTAAAGAATAAATTGCATCCTTCCCTTTCTTTAAGCTAATTATATTCTTAAACCAATCTCCAGAACCCATTACTAATTAAATTGCAGAATTTAACTTAATAAACCCTTGCAAAAAATTCTATAAGAGTTCTATAAGAGTAGCAGTAAGGTACAATTCTTTCTTCTAATTGAATTATTTGTCAAACTAGAGTTCAATTTGTTCTTTTTTTGTCATTCAAAGGAAGAACCAACTTCATAAGTATGGATTAACCACATCAGTCATCAAAAGCATAATATTCTAGAATGATACATGTATGATGTAACATTTCAAACATATGTTGGCAGGCAATCCACCTTGTAGATTGCCATATGCCAACCTCTCTCAAGTTCAATGTTAGTCAATAACCAAAGCAAGCCTCTCAACATCGGCTCAAGCTCATCAAGATAAATCAACACCTTGAGGCTCTAGTTTGTATGGTTTATAAGGTCCTATTGAACAAGAAAAAGCTTTTGTACCATAATTAGTTAGTTATTGGGCATCCTTACAATATATTTTGAGTGTTGAAATATGACTATTTAGCAGAACATCTGGGCTCAGAACAACATTTGTAACAATTAGTCTGAAGTTAATTGTTCAAAAGTAAGAGAAAGTAACATGAAAAATAAAAGGAAATACATGGATTCTAATGCAGTAAGTGAAGCTACAATTACCTTGGCATTTGTTGAACCACCAAATATTCCAAGCCATCCAATTAGCCAAAGCCAAATCCTAGACAGACATTAGGAAACAGTTTAAAGGCACAAAAGATGGTTAAAGAATTCAACTTTATTGATTCAAGTCAAGTAGAATTGACCCAATTCATTCTATTAGTTTAGGAGTCTTCAACTAGTGTTGAATTGGATCTAAAAGTACATCAATCAAACAATCACCAAAACCAATGATCCAAATTCAGAGTTTATCATCACTACCCATTTCAGAGTTTGTCCACACAATCCACATATCAAACACATTCAATACACAACAAAAACACACAAGGAGATGAGTTATAACAATTTATAAAGTGAGATTTGCAATACACCCCAACAAAAGGGCACCCAAAGAAGGGATTGCGGTGCGGTGCACATGGGAACAATGTGATTTGTTAGGTCAAGTAGTTCTGTCTTCTAATAGATTAGGAAGTGTAATAAGACAATAACATTGGGCTCCTTTCCTTACGTAAAGGAAGAATAAGTAAATGAATTTCTTATACTATAAACACAGGTTGGACTTCTTGCACTATAAATACAGATCGGACGAGGTGGAACATGTCATAGACCGGGTTTCAAAATTTGTCATACAAAGAAGATGGACAACTATCAGACATAAATCTATTACTAGCAAAATGATTGCTAATCAATACAAGTTGTCTCTTCCAATATGACTCATAACCAATACAACTCAGACCAATACAACTAAAAGAATAGATTTATGTCCAAAAACTGTCAAACCCACTAAGTGCCTCTCAAACTGTCAAACCCACTAAACTCCACACATA
The DNA here is from genome assembly GCA_036172215.1 of Camellia granthamiana. Taxonomy (NCBI): domain Eukaryota; kingdom Viridiplantae; phylum Streptophyta; class Magnoliopsida; order Ericales; family Theaceae; genus Camellia; species Camellia granthamiana. The sequence goes on along the minus strand of CM069904.1, from coordinate 146,969,969 downwards.
TAAATATATAGCTAAAACCACCACCCTAAACTATCTAACAGCAACATAGGTCTAAAGTAAGCCCTACATCATACGCCAACATTTGTTAGATGATGCCAAAACAATTTGAGGCTCTGATAATTTAGAGCATCACAATGACAAGTTTCCAACTAACACATTGAGTGTTTGTGGCTGGTATTCATATAATAAATATAAGTTAACTAACCATTTAGATAGTGTGCTATAAATTCATGCGTCAGAAAAAAAAAAAAAAAAAAAAAAGGTTCAAAAAGAAATAATAGAAAACTATGAAACTCAAGTAATACAACCAAAATGGTAGAATTCTTGGATCAGGGATGTTGGATCAGTCATCAATCTCTTGTACTCTTCAGGCAGAGCACTAGAACTATAACATGAAAGAGATAAGCTCATACAGTACCAAATTCAGCAGCCAAGAGAGAGAGAGAGAGAGACAGAGTGAGAAAGTAATACAGACCTTGCAGCAGGCAAGGTTCCCATTAGCTGGTCGAAAGGCTTAAAACCAGGAAAAATGTTATTTCTAAATCAGTTAGATCATTTAGATCGGAAGCAAATGGAGCATAATGATATGGATAAAACCTGAAGCAAAAATAGGAGATTGATATAGAGCATAAATAAGAACTGAGTGTTGCATCAAAAAAAAATCAAAGCAAAAGAGGACATACTGAAGAGAAACTTGTCCAAGCTTTCATTAGCTACATACTCATTAGCTACATACTGAAGCCACATTCTCTTCTTCATCTTCAGCCCATGGAGCAGCCTCTAAATACTCCAAACATGACAAAACCCCAGCATCAAACCCAATTGCAGCTGAAACCTAAATTACAATAACATGAAACACAATTCAAATTCCTAGCAACCCAGAACAAAATGCCAATTAATTTATCATATCATAAACACATGCATATCAAACCCAATTGCAGGTAAAACCTAAATTACAAGAATGTCAAACAGAATTCAAATTCCTAAAACCCCACCACAACAATATGCCAACGAACCCATCATTTCATATACATATACAAATAGGTACAAACATATAAATCTACAAATTCAACAAAAGTTCATAGTTTCCTCTACAATGTGCAAATCATTATTAGTACATTCAATATTCTAAGTACTCTGGTGACATCGCTCGCTCGAATTGGGGTCATTGAACTGACTTCCCAGACTTCGAGAACCTAAAATCTTTGACAATCGCTGTTGGGATCTAGGATCTGGGATCTGGGAATGGAATCGGGCTCGCTCGCTATCATTTCTAAAAGGGCCAGGCTCGATCGGGCCTTGTCGGAGGGAGGTGGTGGTGGAGACATGGGATTCAATAGTCCAGCAGTGAGAGCCGAATTGAACTTGCTGAAAGAAGAAGGGAAAGAATCAGCGCCGTAGACGATGGTGGTGGTTGAGGAGTCCATAACTTGAGGAGCAGTAGTGAGCGAGTAACGAATCCTGAGATTTGACGAAGAGTCAACAAGCGAAGGCGATAGTGAAATGGAAATGGGGTCAAGGTTTGGGTAGCGTTGGGATGAGGAGGGAAGTGGAGGAGAGGGCGGAGAGAGAGGGAGAGGCAGAGGGAGGAAGGGAGGAAGAGAGAGAGAGAGAGAGAGAGAGAGAGAGAGCAAACTGACCTGAAATTAGGAACCGTTGATGCATCGATCGATACACTGATAGAGGATGAACCGTTGATACAATGGTCGATACACCGGTGGGCTGTAGCTTATGAAATCAGGGAGCCTCTATGACTTCTTGGTGCTACTTTGTGAAAGTATAGATAGACTAGGGCACAAGAAGTATAGATAGATCGACTTAGAGTTGAACCCTTTTTTTTTAGACTGAAATTCTGAGCGCTAAATTAGAATTTTTTTTGGTGCCTTATTTGTTTGACCTATTGTAGCGGTTGAGTTGTAAACGTAGCTAAAAAAATATATATAGCAGCAGTTTAGAAAATAAATGCAACTAAAAACTTAAGTTTTAATTGCGGTTAAAGACCGTCACAATAACCACTTTATAGCTGCATTTTTTGAGGCGCTGCTATAAAAAACGCTACTATAGCTTGATTTTCTTGTAGTGATTTTTGTTCAATTTCTGCTCAATTTCTGCTCAATTCTTGTTCACTTGTTTGCTGTAGTGTTAAATCAAAATCACTTTTGGTTCAGTGTTTATATGTATAGGTTTCCTTTTGTTATCTTCTTGTTTGTTGTTTTGTTTTTGGTTTTTTTTTTTAATTATATATATATTTAAATATTGGCCCAATCAGTTTAAATGTTGACAAAATCTTGAATCAACATTTAGTTTTCTGCTAGTTTTTTTATTAGAATAGAAGGAAATGAATTGAATTGAGTTGATAATGCAGTAGATTTTCTTAAACACATCTTGCAGTAATCCTCTGATCCCAATGAAGATTGGGTTTTTGGAGAAAATGGAAATTCATAATAGGTATTTGACTGATCTGTTAATCTAATTTCTCAAAACTCAAGTTCCCCTTAATTTTGTTGTGTTGATTGAGGAAAGAAAAAGAAAAAGAAAAAGAAAAAAGAAAAAAAGGAGAGAGAATCTATAGACAAAGAATTATTAAGAATGTGTCAACACAATAAACCTCACTTTTGATACAAATGATGGGAAAGAACAACATAATTTCTTGATGATAGAAAACAAAAACCCTAAAAAATCTCGGGCTTCTAATTGTTAGATTTTTGAAAATGGTTCAGGCCTATCTTTGATTTTTTGTTGTTATTATTATTATTAAAAGCACACAACTGACTTCTATGAACTTTTGAGCAGCACAATATATTTCCAATGCTATTCATGTGCAAAAATGGATGATGGTTCACTACAGAAAAATGCATATTTGGCGACTAAAAAAAATTTAGTTGCCAAAAGTTATAGAATTGGCGACCAAAATTTTTTTTAGTCGGCAAAAGTACAATATTTAGCTACTAATTTTTTTAGTTGGGGTATATTGATTATTGGCGACTAAAAAAAAATTTAGTTGCTAAAAATAAAAGAATTGGCGAGAAATTTTTTTTTTCAGTCTCTGTATATTGAGTTTTGGCTACTAAAACAATTTAGTCGCCGAATGTAAAATAATTTATTTTTATTTTTATCTTTGGCGACAAAAAATTTAGTCACCAAAAACATATTTTTAGCGACAAAAAAATATTTTAGTCGCTATATATTGAGTTTTGGTTACTAAAACAATTTAGTTGCCGAATGTAAAATAAAAAATTATTTTTTATCTTTGGCGACTAAAAGTTTAGTCAGCAAAAACATATTTTTAGCAACAAAAAAATATTGTAGTTGCCGTATATTGAATTTTGGCTACTAAAACAATTTAGTCGCCGAATGTAAAATAAAAAATTATTTTTTATCTTTGGTGACCAAAAGTTTGGTCGGCAAAAACTTATTTTCAGCGACAAAAAAAATATTTTAGTCGGTAAAAAACTAAAATATTTGGAGGGAAATATTTCAAATTTTGGAAGGATTTATAAAATTAATTGGCGACTAGATATTTTAGTCACTAATGGATATAAGAGGGAGTTCATTGTGCTATAGTATTTGTGGCTTTCTTTTTCAGTTTTCCCTTTTGCCCCTTTCATTTGTTGAATTTTCCAAGCCATCTGACGTATTGATTTTCTTAGTACTTATTATTTTGGACTATTTTTTAATTTAAAGGCCCAACTTTGCCTGTCCTATTAAAGTGTTCATCACATGGCCACTGCCTTTGTTTGGAGCAGAAAGAGGAGAGCATGTCTCTGTCATTTTACACTCTTCCTCTCTTTGGCAGGGATGATGACCTAGACGATGGTGAGATCTCCATTACCACTTTGATTTCGAATCAAAACCCACGGAAGATGAGGTCCAAGAAAGATCTCGACCAAGATCTAGATCACCATGGCTTTAGGATCCTGACTGAAGATGGGATCTGCCTTGAAGATGAACTATTCCGACAACTTCACCAACAGAATCGCACGAGGTACTTTCACTATAATTCGCCAATTCTAGGCTGAGATCGGTTTTCCTTTTTTAATTTAATAATTTGATTATTTGTAACTCCATACTTTTTTAATTTGAGAGAATCTGATATTGAAGTAGTTGATGTTTCTCTTTTAGCTCAACGCAGAAGAACTATAACTATACATCGGTCTTTTAGATTTTTCTTTTACGAGCTTTTGTTTTCTCAACTTTAAGATTGCTCCATTATTTTTTGTAAGGTGTGCTCTTCTCTTCTCTTGCCCTCTTTTGATGATTTTGCTAAAGTAATTAGACTCCTAGTTCTTCAAATGGCAAGATTTGTTTTGGATTTTCGTTGGTTTTTATTTTTTATTTTTAAATTATTAGCACGAGGTGCAACTCTCGGTTTTTTTTTTTTATTTTTTTTATTTTTTTTTTATTTTTAGGGGTCAAGTTCAGAGCATGTCATATTTGAGCTAAAAGCTATATTTCTTTTTATTTTTGTGAATCCTTTTTTTTTATTTTTTAACCACATCTTTATTTTGTTTTCTTTTGAAGTTTGTGAATTCCTATGGTTTTAACAATTATCTTTCCAATTCAGATGTTTTTTCCATTTCTATTTACTTCTGCTTTTGTTAATTTTATATGGTGTTTTTTGGTATTTTCATTGGGGATTGATATTGACACCATAAACCAAGTTATAATAGTAGCTATTCCAATTGAAGGAATTAGTGATGCGTACAAAACTACAGATCAAATATATAGCCTTTTAATGTGTTTTCTATTTTTTATTTATTTTTATTTTTTCAACTTTTCAATGTTTTCTTTCAAGTATTTCATATTGTAGCTTTTCAAATTGCATTATATCAATTTTAGGATGAGAGATTCAATACGAAGGCAATGTGCCAGGGTCAGTAGTATAGTCACTCATACTTTGGCCAAATCCTCCCCTACTTTGATGAGAACTTTCTTTGCTTGAAAATGGCCTTGTCTTCAATATGTAAGTGAAGTGTTTGTTGTGTTGTCTAAATGAATCCAATTATTCTATCAATAGGTTTCGAAGAGTATGTTATTTATTAGACATCAATACTAATTGCACATATAAACTGTATTTTCACTCTGGTTTGTTAATAAAATTTTAGTTGTTTTAGTCTATTATTTATTGAATTATATTTTTTATTTTTTAGGTTTAGTTAGACTAAAGACAACATGTAGACTATTTTAACTAAAATTTTAAATTAAACTTTAAGCTATTTTTTTTTTTTTTTTTTAATTTCAATTCTTAGTTAATCCATATTTTGCCAATTTAAATATATGTGGTTCTATGTATATGTGCTAGTTGAGTAGTTTTAATTGGTGTTGGTTGTCATTTTGTTCCAGTCATTATGGTTTATTTGGTCGATAACTCTGAAAAGATAGATTGCCTATCTTTTTTTCTCATTTTGGGAGAAATACGAATTTAGGAGGGCTTGGTAATTGCATACCATCAAATTTTTGAAAAACAGCAAATGGGAGCATCTGCTCAACAAAGACAAGGGATCTCTCTTTTCTATCAACAAAGACAAACACCACTCCATCTTCTCTCTCACGAAGCAAAATGGACTTGCATAGATTAGCTTAATTCCTTCTCCTCTTCACTTCTTCACTCCTATGTAGTTCTATTAGGGTTGTATCTTATTCCTCTAATTATTTCATGTGTTGATTTTATTCTTTTTTTTTTTTTTTTTATTTCTTTAACTTTGACATTATAGGAATCCATCTAACATTTTAATTTGCTTACTGTTGATTTTAATACATAGTGGCTATGTCAATGAGCTCTTCTGAAGCAATTATGCACAAATGCACAATCTGACAACACTTTTTAAATTAATATAGTTTACAATTAGATGTAATTTTATATAAGGATCAAAGTAACGGTCAATGTTTGAAAAATCTAGAAACCTCCTAGATATTGATTTGTGATTATGTACCAATTTTAAGCAAAATATAACAATCCCAATCAAACAATCAAGAGAAAGAGACACAAAGATTTTACGTGGAAAAACCACAATTGGACACCTTCCAATTGTGATCAAAAAACCACGGGCCACAGCCACCAGAACAATCCACTAAGAAGATATAAAGGAATTACACAGGTATCACTCTCAATTATCTAGCGAATCCACAACGCCTAATTGAACCAACCTCTATGTGCCTCTTCCAACCCCATCTTCACCACGGAATTGTCTTTTTGATGAGCCACTCCGGATTCCACCACCGAAGCTTCAGACCGAATTCTTCAGAATCCACAACTGAAGAACAACTTTGATGAGCCACTCCAGAATTCACAACTGAAGCTTCAGGCTCGAATTCTTCAGAATCCACAACTGAAGAACAACTCTCTCTTTTGTGTAACAAACAAAACCTTTGATGTAGCCTTTTCAGATCATGAGTTGGATACACAATAAGACATCAAAGAAAAAAATAAAATATCCCCAGATATAAACCTTTAAGAACCAAAAAGAAAGATCTGGAGGATTCAATGAATGAATCAATGAATTCAATCCATTACTTAGTTTTGGGAGAAAACCAAGTATTTATAGAGAACCAAAAGTAATCCAAGATTGGAAAAAACTTCTTGCAGAAAACCAACTTCTTGCAGAGTTCCAACTTCTTGTAGAAAATCAACTTCTTGTAGCAAATCAACTTCTTTCAGAACTCCCAAGTAACCTGTTTTTGAAGGAAGCCAACTTCTTAAAGAACTCTTGTTACAACCTTGGTTTTGATCCATGGAATTTGACAACAAAAAGTCCTAACAATCTCCCCCTTTGTCAAATCCTGGATAAAACCAATCTAAAACAAATTTCCTAACAAAATCACTAAAACAAATTTCCATTCAAAACAAGAACAACATCACCAACTAGGAACCAGCACTTATAACCAAATCTCTTTCCAAACTTATTTTTCAAGGTCATGATCTGCAAAACAACTATTAGTGCCACCATCTCCAAAACAACTATTAGTCCCACAAGAATATATGAAAAAGCAATAAACATATGACACGATTATCTTGAAGTATGAGATGGAAAACATAAATAGATGCAACTTGGAGATTTTAAGAACATGTAGTATGAATAGATGAAAACTAAGACACATGCACCTGACACAAAATAATAAATAAGCAATACAAGGCATCAAGCAAACCAACTAAAGCCAATCTCCCTTACCAAACAAAACAAAGTGTTCATGTTAACAAACTTTTGAATGATAAACCACACTCCCCCTCACTAAACAAGTAAAACAAAATATAATATGGTTGAGCAAGTAAGGAATTTCAGATTTGTACCTTAAAACACACAAGATTATCCAAGAAGCACAATTACTTGAAAATACAATGTGCACAGTTTATAGAAGATTCCTCATGAAAAAAAGTGATGCATTATGTATCAATTTTAAGCAGAATATAAAAATCCCAATCAAACAATCAAGAGAAAGAGACACAAAGATTTTACGTGGAAAAACCACAATTGGACACCTTCCAATTGTGATCAAAAAACCACGGGCCACAGCCACCAGAACAATCCACTAAGAAGATATAAAGGAATTACACAGGTATCACTCTCAATTATCTAGCGAATCCACAACGCCTAATTGAACCAACCTCTATGTGCCTCTTCCAACCCCATCTTCACCACGGAATTGTCTTTCTGATGAGCCACTCCGGATTCCACCACCGAAGCTTCAGACCGAATTCTTCAGAATCCACAACTGAAGAACAACTTTGATGAGCCACTCCAGAATTCACAACTGAAGCTTCAGGCTCGAATTCTTCAGAATCCACAACTGAAGAACAACTCTCTCTTTTGTGTAACAAACAAAACCTTTGATGTAGCCTTTTCAGATCATGAGTTGAATACTCAATAAGACATCAAAGAAAAAAAAAAAAAAATATCCCCAGATATAAACCTTTAAGAACCAAAAAGAAAGATCTGGAGGATTCAATGAATGAATCAATGAATAGCCTAGATTTGGGAGAAACCCAACTATTTATAGAAAACCAAAGCAATCCTAGTTGGGAAAGAAAACCAACTTCTTGCAGAAAACCAACTTCTTGCAGAGTTCCAACTTCTTGTAGAAAACCAACTTCTTTCAGAACTCCCAAGTAACCCTGTTTTTGAAGGAAACCAACTTCTTAAAGAACTCTTGTTACAACCTTGGTTTTGATCCATGGAATTTGACAACAAAAAGTCCTAACAAGTCACATCACCTCTCTATTTTTCTGCACATCTATTTGGAAAAAGCCAAAAAAATATATTTATTTAGATCATCCCATATACCTTTAGTCACCCAATTGGTCATGATCTGCAAAACAACTATTAGTGCCACCATCTCCAAAACAACTATTAGTCCCACAAGAATATATGAAAAAGCAATAAACATATGACACGATTATCTTGAAGTATGAGATGGAAAACATAAATAGATGCAACTTGGAGATTTTAAGAACATGTAGTATGAATAGATGAAAACTAAGACACATGCACCTGACACAAAATAATAAATAAGCAATACAAGGCATCAAGCAAACCAACTAAAGCCAATCTCCCTTACCAAACAAAACAAAGTGTTCATGTTAACAAACTTTTGAATGATAAACCACACTCCCCCTCACTAAACAAGTAAAACAAAATATAATATGGTTGAGCAAGTAAGGAATTTCAGATTTGTACCTTAAAACACACAAGATTATCCAAGAAGCACAATTACTTGAAAATACAATGTGCACAGTTCATAGAAGATTCCTCATGAAAAAAAGTGATGCATTATATGAAAAGCATAGATCTCATGATAAAAGTGTGTGTGTGACTCTTGGAGTTCGACAAACACAAGATTCAAATCCTAGTAGTGATATGAAAGCTGGACCTCCAACGAGAATCTAAGCATAACTAAGGAAAGTCAAACCACTAGGAATCAAGGGGTATTTGGTGAGTAAAGGCGGAGGCTCCCCCTCAATCAATGAATCCTTTATTTTACCTTTTTTTTTTTCACATCTTTTTCTTTCTTTTGCACATTTTTTTTTTCTTTCTTTTCTTTCTTGTGCACATTTTTTTTTTCTTTCTTTTGCACACTCATCGGCGGCTGACACGCTCAAGAGTATGGAAACCGAACCAGAGAAGCATGGATATAATAAGGATGGCCTGGTTGGTGACTCTGAGGTAGCCTTTTCCTCATGGCTGGACTACAAAAAATAGAGGGGAAAGCCATGGAGATGCAAAAAGATGGAAGGTGGTTAAGAGACTCAACATCACCCATGATATGCTAATATAGGTCAATTCCTCTAGAAAAGCAAAAGATACAATGTCAGAAGTCCATAAAAAATAATCACTAAAGCGGAAGACTCCCATATTTGCTAATCCAAGAGTGTGTACAGAATGAGACATACTAATCAAAGAACACACACTTCATAATGAGTAATGACCATAGAAAGCACACACATATTAACATGTAATGTTTATTCTCATCAATTCCAATATGCATCAAGGACATCTCAAAAAATTCAAACTTGCAAAACCATACTAAGAAAATCTTTTTGGATTTTTTTTTCAACAATAAAGTAAGAAAAAAAACATGCACACAAATCAAACAAGATCTCGTTCTAAAAGATTTTTTTTTTTTTTTAAAAAATAGAGCTTTCTAAAAGAATTTTTTTTTTTTTTTATAAAAAAAAATAGAACGACCCGCTCTGATACCAATTGAAAAATCTAGAAACCTCCTAGATATTGATTTGTGATTATGTACCAATTTTAAGCAAAATATAACAATCCCAATCAAACAATCAAGAGAAAGAGACACAAAGATTTTACGTGGAAAAACCACAATTGGACACCTTCCAATTGTGATCAAAAAACCACGGGCCACAGCCACCAGAACAATCCACTAAGAAGATATAAAGGAATTACACAGGTATCACTCTCAATTATCTAGCGAATCCACAACGCCTAATTGAACCAACCTCTATGTGCCTCTTCCAACCCCATCTTCACCACGGAATTGTCTTTTTGATGAGCCACTCCGGATTCCACCACCGAAGCTTCAGACCGAATTCTTCAGAATCCACAACTGAAGAACAACTTTGATGAGCCACTCCAGAATTCACAACTGAAGCTTCAGGCTCGAATTCTTCAGAATCCACAACTGAAGAACAACTCTCTCTTTTGTGTAACAAACAAAACCTTTGATGTAGCCTTTTCAGATCATGAGTTGGATACACAATAAGACATCAAAGAAAAAAATAAAATATCCCCAGATATAAACCTTTAAGAACCAAAAAGAAAGATCTGGAGGATTCAATGAATGAATCAATGAATTCAATCCATTACTTAGTTTTGGGAGAAAACCAAGTATTTATAGAGAACCAAAAGTAATCCAAGATTGGAAAAAACTTCTTGCAGAAAACCAACTTCTTGCAGAGTTCCAACTTCTTGTAGAAAATCAACTTCTTGTAGCAAATCAACTTCTTTCAGAACTCCCAAGTAACCTGTTTTTGAAGGAAGCCAACTTCTTAAAGAACTCTTGTTACAACCTTGGTTTTGATCCATGGAATTTGACAACAAAAAGTCCTAACAATGTTAATACTCCAATTTTAATTCATATGTTTAATGCTTTTTTTTTTTTCACAATGATGCAACTATATTCTATTGTAAGAATGTTGAAGAAGAAAAATCATACATAAAGCAAGTTAAGAAGAAAAATCATCAAATCTCACTCCTACTTGACCACTTAGATTATTTGGACTTTTTGTTCGACTCTATAAAAGCTGCATTGCTGATTTTTTTTTTTTTTATTTCTATTTCATTGTGGACAAAATGATGGGTAAACAAAGAACTTGAAATGTGTTTTACATAAAGTCATATCATTTGAAATGTTTTTTTTTTTTTCTGATTAGCAAAGAAAACTCTTTATTGATGATAACATAATAAAAATATATCATGGTATACATCAACAGGGAGGGGAGGCAAGAGCAAAAAGCATCATAGCAAACCTCCCTAATCCCAATTAGGTTGGCACCAAGGAGAATGCACAATCATCTGCTAGCTCATGCCAATAGGTTAATGAGAAACCAACCAGAGAGAGAACAAGTAAACAAGACAGCAAACCAGTGCAAAACAGGTTGGCACCAAGCAAAACAATACAGAACAGAAATCCAATACAGCAGCAAAAATAGCTCCAATTCATTTGGACTCCAATACAGCAGCAGTATGTACACCAAAACATCATTCCAAAAATTGCAAAAAAACCAAGATGCAGCAGCAGACTTTGCACCAACTGCAGACCAGCAGTAGGAGCAGAACACATATAGCAACAGCCAATCAAGAAGCCAATTCAAACAACTACCAAACCACCAGACTTGAGACTATTCCTTCAACTAATTCAGACTTAATCTTATTCCTGACAGCAGCAGCCAAGAGAGGCTGAAGAAGCCACCATTCGGACCAATGCAACCAATCATCAAGCCAAATCAGCAAAACATAACAAACCAGAAGTTTTGGTGCCAGAAACTCCATTGAAACCAACAACCAAATTAGACAGCAAACAAACCACCAGCCTTAAGCCTAATCCTACAACCTCTATTTCTGATACAAACTACACCTAGATTCACTCCATTCCTCATAGCAGCAGCCAGAAGAGGATGGAGAAACCACCATTCAGACCAGTGCAAAACAGATCACAGCATCCTCAAACCATGACACCTACCCAGCAAAACAGTGCCAAAAGCAGCTCCAAATCAATGAGACTCCAACTACAGCATCATATATCAGCAGCATACAGCAACATAAGAATAGCAATGCCTCACTCCATTATGTAGTCTTAAAATACATAGACATAGATAACAGGACATACTACAAAGAGACAGAGTAGTAAAGAGACAGAAAAGTGCAAAACAGATTAGCTATGCAGCACAGGACAGATCAGCTTACTCTGACTAGCAATAACAATTGGTAGCAACATCAGCAACTAGGTTGACTCCCATCTTTACTCAATAACATACCTGCTTCAAATTAGATACAATGTCATGCACTGAGTACTGCATCTCTTTCAAATTTGATTTTGCCCATAAAGCAACTCTAACATTCGCCAACTCTGTTAATTCTGTAAAACCTAGATTTGCCTCTTTAAACAAACACACGTTCCTGTGTTTCCATACAGACCACAGCATTGCTAAAGGAACTACCTTCCAAATTTCCTTCACCTTAGTCTTCTGACTAATACCTGACCACCATTGAAGTAGATCCTTCACTGAACCTGGGATACACCAACTCAAATTCTACCAATTGATAATTTCATACCAGACTCCCCATATCAGATGACAGTGAAGTAGCACATGACTCATGGTCTCCACTTCAGATTTGTAAAACACACACAGTGGATTGACATTTGGATTCAATACTCCAATCCTAAGCAAAAAAGCTGAGGATTTAATCCTACCTCTCCAAGCTAGCCAACTCAGGAATTGCACTTTAGGTGGAGCTATATTCCTCCAAATGGTCCTTGTGATTGATTTTACAGGACCTTTGGATGATTCCAATGATTTCCACACTGATGCCACAGTAAAAAACCCAGAAGAGTGTGCTAACCAAAGACAAGAATCTTCAACCAAAGCATTTATAGTAGGTGCATTATGCAACAAAACATTCAAGTTGGACACTTCCTCCTCTTCCCAAGCAAATAAGAGTCTTCTAAGAGCAAGCTTCTAGTTGCGACCCTTTCCTTTCCTTTGGACAAAATGCAGCAGTGACTCCCCTTTCTCTGTTGACAATGAAAACAATCTGGGAAAGGCTTCACTAAGACTTTGATTGCTAAACCATCTATTAACCTAAAACTGAATCCTTCTACTATTTCCCACTACTGTTTTGACATTGTTAAAAAAGAATGCACTTAAAGCAGGATTAGATAGATTCACTGATAAGACATCCTGCCACAGAATAGACATCATACCTGAAACCACAGGTAACGGATTCCATCTACCGCCAAACCCTCTATACTTGCTGCACAACACCTCTTTCCACAAAGCATTCTCCTCCTTACCATGCCTCCACTACCACTTTAGAAGTAGGCAATCAGTTACCTCCCTCAAATTTTTGACCCCTAACCCTTCTTGTAACTTGCTCAAGCATACCTCCTTCCAATTAACTAGATGTACTTTTCTCCTTAATTCAGATCCTCCCCAAAGGAAATTAGACTGAATTTTTTCAAGTGATTTTACAATACCCACTGGCATTTTAAACAGAGACAAAAAAATAGACTGGCAAACTAGATCGCACTGATCTTATCAAGGTTACTCTACCTGCAAAAGACTAGCACCTTCTCTTCCAAATAGCTAGCTTCTTCTTAAAATTATCCACCACTGACTGCCAGGTGCTCTTTCTCCTTAGATTTGCTCCTTGTAGACACCCCATTTTTGACCGACCTTAAGACTCAGACGTCACCGATTGAGCGCTCGGTGATGTTGCATATTGTGCTCGTTCAGAAGTCTCAGAGTCGTGGCCGTGCGCCCTGCCTCCGGACTTCCGAACCCTCTTCTGTACCTTGCCTCGGTTTGCGAACCAGACTCGGTTTTCTCTGTTTTCTCTTCCTGAGGGGGGAGAGGTCCAGTAGACCATCTCTCAGTGGCCGTGGGCTACATTTCGTGGTCGTAGGCCATTTTGCCCATTTCGGAGCCCGGTTCCCGGTTTTCGGAGCCGTCAGGCCGTGTGCCTCGGTTCGGGACCACCCATCCATCTCCGATTCCTCCGGTTTTTGGCATGCATCTCATTTAATCCCTTTTAAGGGACACTGGGGTCTTAGATACCCACTTTGTGGCCAAACACCACTTTCGGTGCTTAACGGCCGGTTTTCGGGATCCCGAACTGCGTGTTTTGGCCCCCGAGCATTCGTTTTGCATCGGTTTTTGTTCATTTTTGGCAGGTACCTCTGTTTTATCACCAGGAAGGTCACTGGAGGGTGGGAGGCTAGCAATTATCTCAGCAGCCAGTTATATTCCATTTTTGCCCTCCGACGCCCGTTTTTCTCACTTCCGAACTAATATTGAACACCCTAGGGCCATTTTCTTCGAGCCAAAACCACATATTTGTGTTGTGCACACATGGGAGGACCCTAAAAACACATGGCCGGCCAGTAACTCTAATTGACCCTTTTGAACCCCTCTTTTAAGTGGCCTATTCTCTCTCCTGTTTCAGAGTTGCCAAATTCCAACCACAGGGCCTTGTTGTACACACATGGGAGGACACCAACCTTTGGTGGCCGGCCAGAAATTTTCATTGAACCTTTTGAACCCTAGCCGACCGGCCATGGGGGGTGGCCGGCCGGCCACCTCCAGCAAAAGTAAGAGGCCGGCCATGACCCTCTCAGTCCACACTTTACAGCTGTATAGCTGTTTCCCCCAGAAAAGATCTGTATCCGGGGGATATTTTGGAGGGGAACACTTGGGTGCATTTCCCTCCATCTTTGCCCTTCTCTTTTGGTCCATATAAGGGGCCTCCCAGCTCTGTCCCTAGGGTTAGAAAAAATTTCTTGGAGCATACATATACTCATCTCCCTCCATCTCTCTCAAATTCTCAAGTTTTGGTTTCATTTCTTCATCATCATCAAGCACCACCACCACCACTCCATTTCCAGAAGCAAGGAGAGGTTCTCAGAGGCTTAGAAGCAACATTCCTCAAGCCAAGAGGTAGAAAAGAAGAGGTCTTCAAGGGTGAGTCTCCATTTCCCTCTTTTGTAGCATTTTCTTGCTTCATTTCTTAAGCCTACTTGCTCACTGTTTTGAGCTCCGACCTTAACTGAAACTAGGCCTTTTTTGAGCCATTATTCATTTTTGTTTAAGGGCTCAACCCTGTTTGAGCCCTCCATCTTGCACTTGTTTCAATATCCTCTTATATGCCATTATTTTGCATTGAATATTTGGCCTATGTGTGATTTGTTTTCTAGCACAATGTGAACTTTGAGTGGGCCTATTTTGAGCCCCTCTTCAACATTGAAGAAGGGCTCAACCCTGTTTGGCCTCTCTATCATGCACTTGCTTCATAATCTCTCACATTTACCGTAAATTTGCATTGAATATTTGGCCTACATGTGATCTGTTTTGGAGCATGTCATGAACTATGAGTAGGCTTATTTTGGATCCCTCTACAACATTGTAGAAGGGATCAACTTTTTTGGGGGTCTCCATGTTATACTTGTCATTATACCCCTCTTTGACCCCCATTTTTGCATGCTTTGTTAAGCCTATCTAGATTCTGTTTTTGGCCATCATCAGGTCTGGAAAGAGTCATATTTTGGTCTTCTTGACATATTTCATTAAGGGTCTTTGCTTGTTGGATGAATGTTTGGCCTACTTCATGTTATACCCTCTTGTGGCCTATTTCTTGCATGGCATTCTTAGCATGTTTGCATACTGATTTGGGAGATGTCATCTACTGTAAATGTTCATATTTTTGGTCCCTCTTCAGTGTTTTAGAACTGTATTTTTCAGTTTGAGCATTGCATATACCACTTACTTCATTATTTCCCTTTTTCCCCCATTTTTGCATGCTGTTTTTTCCCCATCTATGATTGTTGTTTGGTCATGCTTTGTACTGGAAAAATGCTAGTTTAGGGACTGCCTAGCATCTTTATTTACACTTCATGTCCATATTGTGCATGTTTGACATAGCTGTAGGCCATTCCATGGCATTTCGGGACTTATTTCGGGCATCGAGTATAATTTTGCTATGATTTGGGGGCTGTTTTGCATCATTTTGGCTGTTGAAATTTGCATGTCCCATATTCCATATGCCATGTCTCATTTTGCATGTCATTCCATGCCTTCGGGCCATTTCTCGGTTTGCGTGCCCGTGTGCACGCATTTCGAGACATCTCATTTTCATCTCCCGGCGTCCTATGTGAGTGCGGCTGAGGCCCTCTCATGTTGGTGTAAGCCCTCATTTCATTTCGCATGTCATTTCATGCCTTAGGACCATTGCCTCGGTTTGCGTGCCCGTGTGCACGCATTTCGAGGCGCTTCATTTTCATCCGACGGCCTCTTATGTGAGTGTGGCTGAGGTCCACTCATGTCAGTGTAAGTCCACTTTGCATTCTGTATGTCATTTTAGCATCATCGCATTCCGTATGCCATTTTCTCGGTTTGCGTGCCTCTGGGCACGCATTTCGAGACATCTCGTTTTAGTCTCATTGTATATCATTCTTCAGGCCATTTCATGCATTTATTTCATTGCCTCGGTTTGTGTGCCCGTGTGCACGCATTTCGAGGCGCTTCATTTTCATCCGACGGCCTCTTATGTGAGTGTGGCTGAGGTCCACTCGTGTTAGTGTAAATCCAATTTGCATTGCGTATTGCCATCTCATGCCTTAGTATCATTGCCTCGGTTTGCGTGCCCGCGTGCACCCATTTCGAGGCATCTCATTTTCATAGCCTTGTGTATGTTAGGATTGTATATTAGCTGCATTTCATGCATATTGCATCGTGTTCGGGATAGGAGTTAGCCCGGGTACGGGAAACGAGGCACGTTTCGCACCCCGAGTGACGGAACGGGTCTCAATTCCCCAGTCACTGACACTCCGGATTACCCATGATGGAGTTAGGTTTTGTTGTAGCATTCACATGCATTCATCCTATATTGAGTTGTGCAATTCGGCTCCTCGGCCATCATGCATCGATATGCGTGATTGGTGGCATGAGGATCGAGGCATGCATATATTTGTGAAATACATTGCTATGCCCCTTTCCTGCTCTCTGTTGCAGCATATCAAGAATTAGCGGTCTTCCGAGGCTTGGCATGCATTTCAAGAACAATTGCAAACAGAGGCTAATCGGGGCATCGTCATGGATTTCCGCGCAAAGCAGCCCAAACATGCATCATTCCATCACCCGGAGCAGAATCAAGGCAGTCCCTGGCTTGCATGCCAGTTTTACATTTTTCTTATTTAATTTGTTAATTAATTAGGAATTTGTATATTATTCGGACTGTAATATTCTTTTATTCGGACTGTATATTTATTTGGACCCTCTGCACGAGGGCATAACTGTAATAAGTGTGGGTGTGTGTGATGTATGTCTTCCAACCCCACGTCTTTCTCCCTTTTATTTACCTGCTTACAATGGTTAGATATAGGGCATATTTCAATTAGCATACAGTATGACAGCATGTTTGCATCATTCATCTGTTTTGCATGCACCGGGCTCGGCGCATCATACAAACTGCATTTGTATTTCAATTCCAAATTGAATACGTGTTAGTTGTAGCATTCCATATGCCATGTTTAGAATAGCCGAGCCTACTATAGTTGCATTTTGCATGTGTTGCATTAGGCATTTCTGTACATTTAGGATCATGCATGATTTCTAATAAGCTTCTGTTTTGGCTTGGAGTACTCGGTAAGTTTTATGCTTTAGCATTCTTGCATGCGTGTGAGTGTTGCCATGAATAGCATGCTTGCCATGAGGCTATTTGCTTATATGATATAACTGCCTGAATGCCTGTGGGTGGAGGTTGTGTTACTTGGATTGGAATAATTCATCAAATGTTTGTTTTAAGCCCACTAGATTGTGGCCAAACCCTGTTTTCTAAGCCCACCTGAGGGTGGCAAAATCTGCATCTTAAGCCTACCTGCGGGTAGCAAACCATCTTTCAAAAACAAACATGAAATGTTTTGTTCCAATTCAGGCGACTCAGTCTATACTTGTATGCTGTGCGCATCACATAGTAACCTAGGCTAATAACCGGAATAAGAACATACAATGTTTTCAAAATAAGATATCATGATTAGTAGAGGCCGGTCTTTGACCGGGCGAGCGGGGGTGCTCACGAAGTGACCTTCCCCAATCGTACCCAAGTTCCCGAGCCGAGGCAACTTTGGTGATGACGGACACGTGGCCTTTGGCACCGAGTCAGGGTTTCCTAAATTTCCCATTATAAAATATTTAGGTGGCGACTCTGTATCTGGCAAAGCAGTCCATGTTTGGCACTTCTTTCAAAAAATCTGTTTTCAAAACGATTTGCCGGATTTGGACTCTTTGGTTCGAGATTTAGAACCGTGACATTTGAGTCCTTCGAACTGTAGTGACCCAATATCGAACCAGAACGGGGGGGGACTCGCACTCCCTCCCCGGGATGCGTTCGGGGGACGTCTACACTCCTAAAGGCAGACCCAGATACTTCAAAGACAGCTTTTGGCTATGCTAATTAAGCCTATTTGCAAATTCTTTCACTAGATCATCCTGTGCACCTATTCCACAAACCTGACTTTTGTGGAAATTAATTTTTAATCCAGACAATATCTCAAAACATCTAAGAATTCACTTAATAGCAATAGTTTCCTCCCAATCTACTTCACAAAATATGATGGTATCATCTGCAAACTGAAGGTGAGATAATCTCAGATCATTTAGACCAATTGAAGCTTCTCTTATCAAACCCACTTCTTTAGCTCCTAACATCAATAAGTTAAGGCCCTCTACAACAATGTTAAAAAGAAAGGGTGAAAGTAGGTCACCTTGCCTGAGGCCTTTCATTGGAGAAAATTCTGTTGTTGGTGAGCCATTAACTAGCACTGAGACTCTAGCTGTAGAGATACATGTTATCATCCACCTCACCCATTTCTCTCCAAAACCAAAGTTGCTCAACATTGAATACAAGAACTCTCAGTTTACTGAATCATATGCCTTATCAAAATCCAGTTTAAGGATGATGCCTTGTTTATTTGATCTCTTCCACCAATCTACCACTTCATTGGCAATTAGCACCCCATCCAGGATACACTTTTCACTCAAAAAGGCCGTTTGTACTTCACTAATAATCTTTGGAAGTACCTTTCTCAATCTTCTAGAAAAGACCTTGGCAACAATTTGTATACTGAACTTACCAAACTAATAGGCCTATAATCACTCAGACCCAAGGAATTATCTTTTTTGGGAATAAGAGTAATGAATGAACTATTCACGTCCCGAGCCAACTTACCATTAGAATGGAAATCAGACATAAGTTGCACTACCTCCCTTTTCATTATATTCCAGTATTTCTGGATGCAAGATAAATTAAATCCATTAGGCATCGGGGCTTTATTACCATCACAATCATTGATTGTTTCCCAAATTTCCTCCTTTGAAAACTCTGCCTCTGACAACTCTAATTTTTCAGGACCAATTGATACAAATGCACCTGACAGTTTTGGCCTAATCTTCCAATCCACAGAAAATAATTGGCTAAAATATCTCACCACTGCTTGTTTCATAACATCTGGCTGCTCATAGATGACACCATTCTTTTTGACAGAATCTAGCAAATTTTTCCTTTGCCTGCTACTAGCCAAGATATGAAAGAACCTCGTATTTTTGTCCCCATTGGCTGTCCATGTTAGTTTGGATTTTTGATGCCATAACCACTCCTTCTTTTTGTTCAGTTCCCAAACTAGCCTTCTAACCTTCCTTCTCCTTTTGACCTTGTGTTCCAGCAAGTCCCTACCTTCAACCTTAATATCCCAGTCATGATGTTCAGGCTCAGCTTGTTTCAATTGCTCATCGATGTTTCCAAACACTTCACAATTTCACATTTTGAGATGTGTGCTAAGAGTCCCTAACTTTTTCATTAACCTATAACTAACCCAACCTCTGATCTGACTATAACTAGCCCAACGTATAACTAGCCCAAAATTTGCATCAACACTGCACCTCTTTGTTTCTTGTAACAATAGGACATCAATCTTTCTAGCCCTAACCAAGTTCTTTATTTGCCTCCTCTTTTTAGGCCTTCTTAGACCTCTAACATTCCAAGATAATATCTTCATAAAGAAACTACTAACATACACCAAACCTCCTAGTAACAACCAATTGACTTAGGAGGCTGCGCCTATGCCTTCCATTCTTTCAAGATTCTTTTCTTCTAGCTCAACTATTTTGTTTACCACCGTCTCCTCCTTGCCTTCACAACTCAGCCCTAAAATTTTTCCAACTTGAACTGTGGCTTGTGCTTTAGTCAACATCTTTCTTCTTCTCATTGAATCTGAACTCTGGGAGACTGATAATGAGATTGCAGCACCTGCTACCTGGAATATAGCTCCATTTTGCAGACTATAGCTGAACAGCACACCCTCGTTCTTCAATTGCTTTCGGTGTATCTTTTTCCTATTCTTCATATCAGCACCTTTTCTCCTACTACAATTGATGGCTTTTTCACTGTTCTTTCCCCTTGTTGCTGTAATGCCCCTATTGTTCACTCCCTACCGGGCTGATGTAATAACCGGTGGACTTAACCGAGTTTGTTCAGCACAATCACTAAGGTTAGAAGCCTTAATGATAGGCCCATCTGCCAAGTCCCTAAGCTGTGCCTCATTTAAAAATACCTCTAAATTGATGTTGGGCCTTAATTTTTCTGGCCCACTAATGCTCCTAATGAGTCTAGTGGAACATATCTGACTTGTAACTATTTGAATTTCATTTGCCACATTTTTTCTTGAGCTACCCACTTGTTGCAGACCTACCTCCATACAGTCACCTCCATTATTTGGATTTTCCACATCACACCCAGTCTCTTTTACGGTTGATACAGACTCTCATTTATTGCTTCCTCCTTTCTCCTCTGCATCTGTGTCTACCATGCCCTGCTCTTTGCTTACAATATCATCTTTTCTTGACATTTCCTCCTTCCCTGCATTTGCATTCTCATCATCCTCATCTCTATTATCATGCTTTGACATTTGATCAACCTGTTCCTGAGATTTGGAAGCAACCTCCTCACTCCCCTGGCTTTGATGTTGACAAACATATAGAGTGACAAATACTGATAAATCTTCACATACTCGAGCTGGGAAAAACTTACCATTGCATTCAACCTTAATCATCGTGTTTATGAACTCAAATCTATTCATAATAATTCTTACCTTACCATATTGGAAGGAGTTGTGATTAAGAGTGTTGTCATCCAACTGAACAACTTCCCCCCATAGTTTACCAATATCTGTGAAAGTGTGGACACTCCACAAGTTAACTGGAACACCCACACAAGTGATCCACACACACACCTTTCATGAGCAATATACAGCATTTTTTCCCAATCACTTATGGATTCACACCAATCAAAAATCTATTCTTCAACAGATAGTCTTGCTTTATTCATATGTTGCACTGATTTAAATGTTAGTAATGCTAACCTTCCACCTCCATCTCTCACTCTTATCTCCTTCGTTTCTCTTCTTTCAAACTCCTGCTTAAAATCATTGAATGAAAAAAAGTTCTTCAGCATCACAATCAGACTTTCGTATAGCCAACAATTTCCAGACTCATAAGTCTTAACAACTACTTCCTTCTTCTCCTAAAGGCCTCCATTTTGAAGAGCTTCAGCGTAAGATCTACCTACATTCTTCAGTTGATGCTGTGCCGAGTTCCTTTGTTGGTTCTGTCTCATCATCTCACCTCATCTGCTTCTTATTGTGTGTTGTTTTTGCACTCCCTTGTCATACTCTGTTTTCTGCATTGTGAAAATTCTCTGTTGGTGCTGCCCCATCTTCTGGCCTAAGTTCCTTATTGTGGGTTGTTTCTGATCTCTTTTTTTATATTTTGCATTCTTCACATTCAAAGCTTTATTGTCACACCATATCCTATCAGCCTTTTGCACCGCCATGTCTGCTGCAACCTCACAGCCATACCTTACAAATCCGAATCGGGAACCCGATACTTGTCTTCTTTTTGCTGGAATGAAGACATCCTTAACTATTCCAAACTTACTGAATAAAGTGACTAATCTTTTTGGATCCATAGAGTCAGGTATCTCATCTACAAAGATGGTAAACAACCCATCCACATCCTTAAATCGGTTACTATGAATGCCCTCTCTTCCTGCTCGTCTTCTTCTAAACACTGGGTTCCACCCTCCTCTCTCCATCACAACTTCATATCATTTGAAATGTGTTTTGCATATTTATTCATAGTGTAGATTTCAGCATAAGCACGCATGTATTATGCATGTGTTAGTCATAGATAGATTACTTAGTTTGGAGGAAAAACCTCTAGCATTTGTTACTGGTTTCTTCATGGAAATGCCTTGTATAGATTTATCTAAATGGTGAGGCATTGCTTGCATTAGGCCAAGCCTCCTCTTGAAATATAAGTCATTAGTATTATTTCTTAAGAAAAATATAAATAAAAATAAAAAAATCCTTTCTACGCAATTATTATTAGCTTTCTAGAATAATGCTTTAATGGAACTAACATGAGATGCGTATGTGTATTTTTATTTTCTTACAAGTAAGAAACAATTTTAAAAGAACTATATGTACTTATTAATTGGAGTCTTTCTTTTAGACACCTTTGAGAATGAATAATCCAAACACACATTTATGAAGGAAATCCTCTAATGGACCAACATAGATTAATACACAAAAAATAAAATAAAATAAATTATGTTCTTCTCTTATTTTCTCCCTGAAATAATATTATATATATCAATTAGTGTACTAACTAATGTATCAATTGATGATATGACATAATTTAAGAGGTTTTTGGTATTTCCCTTTTGTGTATTTTGATATGGTATGTGAACCACGTTTATTTCTTAGTGTCTCTGATCATTGAAAGTGACCCTTACTTATATTTCAAATGCCAAATCTGTTGTTGGAGAACTGGATTTTTTTTTTTCTTCTTCTTCTAACGAGTTTTGTAATTATTTGGTTTAGAAAAACTTGTCGAAGAGATCACTCCACAGTAAAGCAGATAAGTTTGAATTTTAGGGTGAGGTGTCTCGGCTTATGGACATCATTATCAACTCACTTTACAGCAATAAAGATATCTTCTTTAGGGAATATATTTGGCATGGTAGTGAATATATTTGTGTACGGAGGACATGTTTTGATACGATTCTCTGTTTTGTATGGAATAATATTATTATTTTAGGTTGGAATATACTTAATTTGTATGAAATTTGACATTAAAAGTTATTCTTTTTTGGATGGTTGGAAGTGAAATGGTTGCAAATTTTGGAATGATTGATAATATATGTATTGTTTTATTTGTATATATGATACAGGTTGCATGGAATACATACATGTTGTGGACAAATTAATTAAAAAATAAAATAAAATCATGTTTTTGGCAACTAAACAATTAGTAGCAAAAAATGAAGTAAATATTTTTAGTGACTAAATAGTTAGTAGCTAAAAATAAAAATAAAATGGAAAAAACCTTTTGGCTACTAAATATTTAGTAGCTAAAAATAAAAATAAAATGGAGAAAAACTTTTGGCTACTAAGGGCTGGTTTGGGGTGTACTAAAAAAGTGCACTTTTTGTCTTTTTGGACTAAAAAAGTTGAGAAAAAAAGATGGAGTTTTGGGTTAACTTTTTGGATTTTTTTGGAAAAATGTGTATTAAAAAATTGTATAAAAAGAATGTGTAAGAGATGAATAGTGACAGGTGGGCCCCAGCAGTACAATTCGCAGCTGTGAGAAAGAGTTGGAAATTATTGGCTATTTTTTTTACAAAGCACTGCACGGTTTTGTTTGGTCCGTGGAGGTCATTACGTGTCCTATTTTAATAATCTGAACCGTTCAATGTGTACCTATAAAAAATCACGGTAATCGGAGATCGATAGCTATCTGATCAGATATATTTATTTTTCAATCATTAATTATAACACCATCCGCTTGTCGTACATAACTGATATGATCATATAGTTATCGATATCCGATCAATGTGATTTTTTACAGACATATAGTACTCGACGAGTTATACACATTTAACGGTTCAAATTATCAAAACGGGACCCGTGATAGTCCCCACAGGCCAAACAGCCGTGTGTGTGCAAGTCACACCCAATCCTTTCACATATGGGTACTGCCGCTGCACAGTTGGCTGATTTTGGTCAATTCGGTGGTACTTTGGACAGGAAAAAAACTATTTTTTTTTTTTAGTGAATAGTGATGTATTTTTGGATTTTGGAGTAACTTTTTG
The DNA here is from genome assembly GCA_036172215.1 of Camellia granthamiana. Classification (NCBI taxonomy): domain Eukaryota; kingdom Viridiplantae; phylum Streptophyta; class Magnoliopsida; order Ericales; family Theaceae; genus Camellia; species Camellia granthamiana. Next base: position 146,946,033 of record CM069904.1, on the reverse strand, counting down.
ACTTTTTGACTGAAATAGGGTACCCCAAACCAGCCCTAAGTATTTAATAGCTAAAATAAAAGCAGACTTTAGGTGACTAAGAGTTTAGTAGCTAAAAAAATAAAAAATAATAAGATGAAAAAAAAAACCTTTGGCAACTAAAGCTTTGGTCACCACAGATACTTCAAGTTTTAGCGACTAAAATATTATTTTTGACGACTAAAAATATTAGTTGCCATTTATAGGACTTTTGGCAACTAAATATTTTTTAGTCACCAATACCTTCCCAGACAACCTTCCTGCAACAAATCCAGCGACCAAAATATTTAGTCGGGAAAATATTTTGGCGACTAAAAGCCTTACTTTTGGCCACTAAAAATTTAGTCGCCAAAAGTGCAATTTCTTGTAGTGGTTTTAACCGAATCAAACTGAACCATGCTGTCCACTTGCTTCTAAGAGTTGTGTGTCCTCTCCACTTGATTTTCTTTTGAGTTGATGTTTGTTGGTTTTCAATTTGATGTTCATAGAATTTGTATTTCTGTCTTTGTTTGGTTGATGTTTGCAATTGTTGTTGTTTTCTCTTTTGCTCTGTGAATACATTCTGTCTTTGCTCTGTGAATACATTCCAGATTTAAAAAAATATTAGGAGACCTATTTATTTTTAAAACAGTATGATGTGTATGCATGAAGTTTTCTTTTCTTTTTGATTAAAAACAAAACAATTGATCTATAAGGTAGTCCATGTAATTTATTATCATCTAAATTTTTTGCCTTAAGGGAGAGGACCAAAGAAAATTGTGGTTACTTGAGTGTCCTTTAAACACTAAACAAATCAAATGTTGCAGTTTTGACTGTTAATAAGTCTGATCTCAATCATCTTTCAAAAAACTGGAATCAGAAAATGACCAAATGAAATGTATTTACAATTAACTTCCCAATCAATTTTAGAGGATTTGGATTCAATTCTTCGAATTCATAGACTCAGATCCTTGAAAAAATCTTAATCTACCTGAGAGACATCGAATTCACAGATGAAACCAATAGCAATCTGAAGAAGTGGATTGTCCTGAGGCTTATTAGGGATGGTTTTGAAACCTCTCTGTGTAGAACTTCCTGGCCTGCTACCATTGGTCGCCCTTCAGGTCTCTTTCTCTCTTTCATCTCTCTCTCTCTGTGGATTTTGGTAAGGACCCATTTCTGATATGTGTGTGTTGTGTTGTGTTGTGTTCATGAAGTGTTTGAATTTACAGGTGATTATGAATATATAGATGTTTTGATGAAGGACAGCAATGGTGGTGGTGATGAAACAGTGAGGTTGATAGTGGACATGGATTTCAGGTCTCAGTTTGAGCTAGTAAGGCCTGCTTCAACATACTCAGAGCTCACAACTTCTCTGTCTTCCATATTTGTTGGGAGTGAAGAGAAGCTAATGGAGTTAATATGTTTGGTTTGCTTAGCAAATAGCATCAACAATTTTCTTAAGACTATTCAGAGATGGAATTTAGATTTGGTTGTATTGTTAAGCTATTGCCAAATTTAGGGGATGTTTGTTATAGCTTTTTGTTTTTTGAAAAGAAAAAAAATTAAAATCATGAAAACTTGTCTGACAGAAGTATTGTTTTCATGTTCCTATATGAATTGTTGAGGCTGTGCCTCAAAGTTTTGTTCTTTTATTGTTACCTTTAAAAAGGAAAAAATTTTGATGATTTTTCTAGCAATTATCCATTTTAATGTCCTCTAGTTGTTTATCTATTTTATTTTATTTACTAATTTTGCTCTCAGGCCTATCCAATTTGATCAAATAGCATTCAGGTTATAAAGTATAAATAAGAAGAGGAAACGCTATGTATGAACCATATATATCTTATAATTAAAAAATAATAATTTTAATTTTTTAAGTCATAATTGAAAAAAAAGAAAAAATATCATAATTAAATATAATATGAGGTATAACTAAAGAAATTATGAGTAAGGGCTAGGCTTCTCTTGTGAACTCAATATTAAAAAAAATGACATTTTTATTGCAATGACATGTTTTTTTCCCTTGTGAACTCAATATTAAAAAAAAAAATTAAATTTTTTTTTTTTTGAGGTAACGGAAAAATGTATCAAATTTGGTACTAATTATATCAACTTCCATTAATGAAATAACTTTTTCAAAATTTAAAGTGGAGAAAATGACAAAATTACAATTTTTTGTTCATAAGGGCAAAAATAACAATTACACAACACAAAGCTATTTTACAGCTTATTTACCAAACACTACTCTATTGCTTAAATTCATAATCCCACAACTACATCAAACAGGTTACCTGTTTATGTTCACAGCTGTAAGTTATAATCTGTTAAGTTATAATCTATAATTATTTGTCCACAACTCTACCAAATGGGGCTAATGGCCCTGTTTGGGAAGTAATTTTTTTTTGGTTTTTTTTTGGGTAAAAGAGTTAATAAAGATAAAATATATTAAAATAACTAATAAGATAAAATGTCACATTCAAACCATAATTATTTTACTTTTCTCTCATAATTATTAAATTAACTACAAAAAAAAGTTAACTATCATACCGAACGCAATTTTTTTAGCCAAGTTATATAAGTCAAAAAGTCAATTAAAATAATCAAGTTCTCAAATCGAGCCAATGTTTGTTGTGTAGCTGTCATTTTTGAGCTCAACATTGATAAAATTATTTATGCCAAGGGTGTCATTGAAGTAACAAAGCAGCATACTTGCATCCAGAAAATTAGGAAATTTTAGTTATTGATTTTTTTTTTTTTTAAGAAGTTATTAGTCTAATGAAAGCTGCCTTAGTTGTAGTTTCAAATTTCAATTAAATTTGATGTAAAAGATACAGTTGGAAACAAACAATTTACATTGCTGTGTTTGATTGGACGGACTGGATAAAGGGAGATTAGAATCTATCAGACTTGAATTCTAGGATTGTGAATCCCCCGGACTATTTGGTTGGATTAGATATGTATCATGTGTTTGTTTTTTTCATGGGATTAGATGTTTGGTTGGACGGACTGGATATGATAAATGAACAAAAGACTATTTTATCATTTTTCAATTGTTTACTAAGTAATAGCAATATTAAACATATCTTTAATATTTTAATTATTTTTAGCTAGATTAAATAAAAATTTATTTTATTTATTTTTACACAATTAAATAAGTTTATTTTTAAAAAATAAAATAAATAAAATATCAATAAAAATATATGTTATTTTTTTAATTAAAATTTTAAATAATTTTTTTTAAAAAAAACAATAATAATTAAACAATGAAATTAAATAAAACATCTATTAAATTTAAATAATGAAATTAAATAAAATATAAGCAAAATTTTAAAATAAAACATCAATAAAATATCTATAAAAAATTATTTTAAAAAAATTAAATAAATAAACATCAATAAAAAGTTAAATAAAATTATTTTATTTTTAAATTGAGACATTTAAATTTTATTGAATTTTATTAAATATAATATATAATTAAATAGTAGATGGTCAAAATGGTCATTTTACAACCTAATCCCAACAGTGGATAGTCCCCAAAAAATTGTCCTACACAACCCCAGGATACAATAGTCCCCCATATAGGGCATAAGGAGTCGGATTGGACTCTCTGTCTGGCGGATTGAAAAAAAAAATAAACGACGGATTGTATGCTTCTTCCGAATTATAATTTACACAGTAAATAATCCCTCTTTATCCCTCCAATCAAACCCACCCTCATTGCTTTGGTAGAAATCAGTAGATATGGAAAATGCCTTTAAGAAAACATTAAAAAAAAGAAAAAAAAAATGGAAGAGCTTATGGTTCTGACAATTACACAAGAAACAAGAAGGCAGGGGAATGGAAGGAATATGGAGAAAAGCTAGTAATGCTATATTTTGAAGATCATGTTATTTTAACAAAATAATAAATAAATTATTAATAAGAAATATTAAGATAATAATGACAAGAAACAATAATATAAATAGAAAGAAAATAAGAGTTGAGAATAGTAGCATGTCAAAATTTGAGAGTTACATTATCATTATTTTAAAATAGTTTTTCCATAATTTCAAAACAAAGTTCAATTTTTTTAGTGTCCCTCATCTAATTTTTACGATAACAGAAAGGGCTAAACCAATTTACGGGCAAGTCGCCAAAAATACAAAAAATATATAAAAGCACATGTTATATTAGATCACCTGTACGTGTGTTTTATTTTAGAAAATTATATTTATAGGAGACTTTGTGAGAGGGGAGATTTGCACCGGTTAGTACGGCCGAGCTACGGTAACACGGGTCGTGACAAACCGCACGACGCCGAGCTGTTTTCTCTTCTGACACGACCCTTCGCTCTGTTTTGCACAGCCGAAGAGGTTGGCCAACCAGGCACGATCTGAGGCTTGACCAAGCTGTGACCAGACGCTTGGCAGGGCACACGGTGACGTGTGACAACCAAGCTAAGGGTAGCCCGGGCTAGATTGATTACGGGGCGAGGACTGGCATGCCTCTAACCGGTTAGCCGAGATGGACGGACTTCATATAACCGAGAATGAAAGTAGGACGGGGGGAGGCCGGTATGCCTCACGGCCGATCAACCAGGATGGACCGACCAGGAGTAGCTCGGCCATGTGAATTAGACTTTCGCTTCTTCCCCGAGGGATAGGTCGGCGAGACGCAGCCCGGTTGTGCTGCTTATGGTGGCAACTCTCCACAAGGGCTAGGCCGGTCGTGGTACTCTGGTTAAGTGTGCCACCTGGGCCAATGGCGTTAGGGAGAGGACATCTGCTCTAAGCACGCGTCAATACCGTTGGGCAGTTCTGCGTGTACTGGTTGGAGAACTAGGCCTTTACACGCGTAAGGTGGTGAGAGCGAGCACTGCCACCTGTCCAGGAAAGGACAGTAGAGGTAGTGTGCGCACAATCTTGAGGCTGCATGGCCAGCCTAAAAATAGGAGAGGAAGATGAACATTAGAGGTAAGCAATTTGCGCCATCTGAAACACACTCTCTCTCTCTAACAGCCTTCTTCTTCCTCAAGTGATCTGACTTGATCGTCGGAGGGTCTATCCGGCAAACCACCGCCGGGCAGCTCACCGTTTCTGTGTTGCCAGGTTAGACGACGTCACGAGAAGCTTGGAGTCCAAGAAGTACGGAAAGCAAATGATATTTCGCCCTCGTACAATTGGCGCTGTCTGTGGGAATTCTTTGATACTGCACCCTTGTTCTTCGAGCTTCTTCGACCATTTCCATGGCCAACAACGATGAAATTCCACTGTCTGTCGTTGATGGCGTCACACCAGAGTCTGTCCGACGGAGATAAGGCCCCCCAAATGTCCCAGCCATGGCGGGCTTAGAAACCTCTTCGCGAGGTGCGCAAGACAAACGCGGGAGGAGTACTGATCGCTCGAAGAGTCCAGAGGGCCGTCGGCGGCAGGGGGAGTCCCGTACGTAGCGCCTGGAGCACAAACTCAAAGACCAAGACGCCCTCATTCGCAAGATGGCGGCGGAGATGGAGATGCTGAAACGCCAGATTAAGGGGAAGGGTGTTGCTGGAGAGGGCAACCTCAGTGACCGCACCCCGTCCCCGCGTTCTAGCAGTCGCCGCCATGGGAGTACTCATTCTCTCTCCATCACCAGGAACTATGGGGTTGGAGATTCTGACCCAAGAGAGGGCATATCCCTCACTCGCGACAGCACTTACCGTCCCTCCCGCCCGTCGTCGACGTCGCAATACTCTGTCTCCACCCATTCCAGAGACCTCAGGGATGTGTTGGAGGAGAGAGCGCGCCGTCGAGAGGCTTAGAGAGTGCCGGCGTTGCAGAGGTTGAGCGTTCCAGTTCGTTGTAGCGAAGAAGTGGTGATGCCGGCGCCCAGGGTGATGGCCCCTGCGCTAGTGGACAAAGAGCTGGCGAGACTAACAGCCACGCCGCTGTCTCCAGAGATCGAGAGTACGCCACTCCCCGCCGGATTCCATCAGCCAAAGTTCACTTTGTACGACGGCAAGACGGATCCGTACATGCACGTGAGTCATTACCGGCAAGTAATGGCTGGCCACCAGCGCAATGACGTCCTGATGTGCCTCATATTCCCAGCAAGCTTAGGAGAGCTGGGCTTGAAGTGGTTCGAAAGGCTCCCAGAGGGGAGTATCGAGGGGTGGCAGCAACTAGCAGAAGCCTTCGTCACCAGATTCAAAACCAACACTCGAACACCGAAGGAGGTCGACCATCTCCTAGGCGTCAAGATGGAATCTGGAGGTTCATTGAAGGCATACAATGCGAGGTACTGGGAAACTTACAACGAGATCCTCAACTGCTCTACCAATTTGGCGATCACTCAGTCCAAGCGGGGTCTCCCAGTCGGACATAGGCTACGAGATTCGCTCACGATGCACCAGCCCACCACTATGGAGTCCTTGATACAGCGGATCAATGAGCACATCCGTGTGGAGGAGGATGCCGCCTCTGCGAGCGAGAAGGCTAATCCGGTCGCTGCGGATAGAAAGGTGGCAGGGAAAGTTCACTCGGTCGGGCAGGAGTATAACCGCCCAAATGACCGGTCAAAAAATCAACGTCGTGGCCTAAACTGCGATGACAGAAACAAAGGTCGCAGAAACGACCGAGCTGATGCTCCCCGTGACGCAGCAGAAGATGCCAAGAGAAAATTGAAAGCGCGGACTGGAATCACCACGGTCTTTAAAATCCTTATCTACCGCATTTTGAGCGAGATCCGAGGCGAGCCTTTTGTCCGCTGGCCGGCCAAGTTGGGGAGTGCGTAGAGAGGTTTCAATTCAAAATATCGCTGCACCTTCCATGAGGAACGGGGGCACCGAACAGAGGACTGATTGCCGCTCAAACAACACTTGGAGGAATTAGTGGCGGCCGGGCATCTTGACCAATACATAGATGGGGGTATGAAGGCCGCACCATCAGGACAAACCGAACCAAACGGCCTAGCCGCCCTGGACGCGGCGCCGCAAGGTGTAATCAACGTCGTCCATGGCATCATTGAACCAGCCAAAGTCTGTGAGCTGAGAGGGATGATCAAGAAGGCCGAGCACATGAGGGAAGTGCTCTCCGTTCAGCCCGCTGTGAAGAAGGGGAAGACCGAGGAGAAAGATGTCCTTACATTTTCAAGCAAGGATTTGGAAAGGATCCAGATGCCTCACAATGATGCCATAGTGGTAACTCTTCGCGTCAAAGACTTTGACATCAAAAGAATCTTGATCGACCAGGGGAGTTCGATCGAAATTATGTACTATGACGCCTTCAAGCAGATGAAGCTGGAGGACAAGGACTTGGCCCCTGCGACATCAAAATGATGCCATAGTGGTAACTCTTCGCGTCAAAGACTTTGACATCAAAAGAATCTTGATCGACCAGGGGAGTTCGGTCGAAATTATGTACTATGACGCCTTCAAGCAGATGAAGCTGGAGGACAAGGACTTGGCCCCTGCGACGTCTCCTTTGATTGGATTCAATTCACAGCCAGAGTGGCCGGAGGGGAAGATCATATTGCCGGTCAAAGCGGGTTCAGTCGTGAAGCAAGTGGAATTCTGGGTGCTCAAGGTCCCATCCACCTACAACTTAATTTTGGGCAGGGGCTGGTTGCACGCCATGCAAGCAGTAGCGTCGACTTACCATCAGTTTTTGCGCTTTCCGACGCCAACCGGACAAATAGAGGAAGTTTGGGGAGACCAGGTGATGGCAAAACAATGCTTCGTTGTGGTAAATGGCAGCCGAGCAGCCAAGGGGTTTGTCCAGATGATTGAGGGACCCGAGGGAAAGGAAGTCCTTGAAGATGTAGGAAGAAAGGCCGAGGAAAAATCGGTCGAGGATTTGGTGGAAACGCGCATCGACGAGAACGACCCAACTAAGTTCTTTCTCTTGGCATCATCTTTGTCTAGCGCCGAGCGGTTAGATTATGTCAACTTCTTGACTTCCAATTTGGAGGCTTTTGCGTGGACGCCTTATGATATGCCTGGCGTTGACCCGAGCTTCATTTGCCATCGGCTGAATGTCTTCCTTAATGCACGGTCAGTCATCCAAAGGACACGCCGCTCAGCTCTGCACCATGCCGAGGTAGTGGCAGAAGAAGTGAAGAACTTATTGGAAGCTGGAGCCATAGAAGAGGTGCAATACCCTCGGTGGATATCCAACACGGTGGTGGTTCCGAAGAAGAATTGCAAGTGGCGAGTCTGCGTTGACTACAAGACGGTCAACCTTGCTTACCCAAAAGATGGCTTTCCCCTCCCTCGAATTGACCAGCTGGTGGACTTAACCGCTGGCCATCAGAGGTTTAGCTTCCTGGACGCGTATCGCGGCTACCACCAGATAGCCATGTATAAACCAGACCGAGAGATCACATCGTTCACCACTCCCAGAGGCTTGTATTGCTATAAAGTCATGCCGTTTGGACTGAAAAACGCCGGAGCAACTTTTCAACGGATGGTGACAAAGATGTTCGCCCCACTGCTGGGCCGCACCATGGAGGCCTACATCGACGATATGGTGGTGAAGAGTAAGGAGAAATCTCAGCACCTCTCCAACCTAACAGAGATGTTTGCTATACTTAAACGCCACAAGCTTCGTTTGAATGCCTCCAAATGCGCCTTCGGAGTCGGCACCGGGAAGTTTCTGGGTTTTCTAGTCACAAACCGAGGGATTGAAGCTGACCCATCACAGATCAAGGCTATACAAGAGCTGGAGCGCCCAAACTCCACGAACGATGTGCAACATCTTGCCGGGATGGCAGCCACGCTGAACAGATTTATCAGCTGGTCTTCAGATCATTGTAGGCCCTTCTTCAAAACTTTGAAGACCAAGTTCTTCTAGGATGACGAATGTGACCGTGCACTGGCAGACTTAAAAGTGTACCTCTCCTCAGCCCCTATCTTAGTCACACCTCAGCCGGTGAAGAGTTGTATCTCTACTTGGCAGTCACTCAACATGTGGTGAGCGCCGTCCTAGCCCGCGCTGAAGGCATCCAGCACTTGCCTATTTTCTATGTAAGCAAGACTCTGCTCCTGGCCGAGACGAGATATCTTCCGCTGGAAAAATTAGCGCTGGTCCTGATGATGGCGTCGAGAAAGCTGACACACTATTTTCATGCCCATACAATAGTTGTGCTAACCGAGTTTCCACTCAAGGTGCTCTTTGAAAAGGCAGACTTTACCGGGAGAATTTTGAAATGGGCCGTGGAATTAGGACAGTACGACATTAAGTTCCGCCCGCGCACCGCAATCAAGGCTCAAGCTCTCGCAGACTTTGTGGCGAAGTTCGCCCCTAGAACGCATCCAGTTTGCCCGGTTGATTTGGTTGGTGCGGATTTAGCACAGCCCATGGATCAGACAATGGAGACAAGTGTTGGCTTACAAGTGAAAGAAGGGCAAAAGGCGACCGAACTAGCGAAGCTGGGTAACTCATTGGAAGACGGACTCAACCGGGACAAGGAAAGAGACCCGAATGAGCCGATTAGAGACTTGGAATTGAGAGGCTCCCAAAACCCTTCTGATTGCTGGAAGTTGTTCATTGGCGAGATGTGGAAGGTCTTCGTCGATGGGGCATCCAACAGGCATGGGGCCGGGCTGGGTATCGTACTGATTTCACCGGACGGGCAGATCATCGAGCAAGCAATTACGCTCGGCTTCCCAGCATCCAATAACGAGGCGGAGTATGAAGCCCCCCTTGTCGGACTAAGAAGCGCATTGAGAATGAAAGCGTCAGCCCTTATGGTATTCAGCGATTCCAAGCTGGTGGTCAATCAAGTCTCAGGGGAGTATGAGGCCCGGGATGAGCGAATGGCGAAGTATCAGGCGCTGGTGCGCGCAGAGATCAAGAAGTTCGACGCCATAAGAGTGGAACAAATCAACCGCGAAGAAAACAACATGGCTGATGAATTGGCTAGACTTGCTTCTACTCAGACGGCTTTTCCCAACCCCTTGATGATAGAATTCTTACCTTGGTCAAGTATTGAGGAACCGGAAGCGACCGAGGTACTCTGCACTGACTTGGGACCTTCCTGAATGGATCCCATCATCGCCTTCCTAAAAGATAGAGTTCTACCGGAAGAAAAGAAGGTGGCCAACAAGATCCCGGCCAAGTCAGAGCGGTTTTGGCTCTCCCCGTCCGGAGCCTTGTATAAGAAGTCTTTTACCGGGCCGTATCTGAAGTGTGTCCACCCCGCCAAGGTAGAAGTTTTTCTCTATGAGATCCATGAAGGTATCTGCGGCAGCCATACTAGGGGCAGATTTTTGGCTTACCGAGCAATTTCCCAGGGTTATTGGTAGCCGTGCATGCAGGCAGACGCGCAGAAATACATTCGCAGGTGTGAAAAGTGTCAGAAGTTCGCTCACCAAATCCACCAGCCAGCTAGAGAATTGCTCCCTCTTACAAGTCCTTGGTCGTTCGCACTTTGGGGGTTGGATATTGTTGGACCACTTTCAGCAGCACCGGGCAATCGCAAATTCTTCATCGCTACCACTGACTACTTCACCAAGTGGGTTGAGGCCGAGCCACTGGCGACCATAAAGGAAAAGGATGCGAAGAAGTTTGTTTGGCAAAATGTTATCACTCGCTTCGGTATACCCAAGGCCCTCATCTTGGATAATGGCATTCAATTCGATGGGAAACTCTTTCGCGGATTTTGCGAAGAGCTGAAGATCGAATTCTACAATTCAACGCCGGCCTATCCTCAATCAAATGGTCAAGCAGAGGCCTCAAACAAGACCATTCTGGACGGGCTGAAGAAGCGGCTTGAGAAGGCCAAAGGGAAGTGGGCTGAAGAACTCCCTAATGTACTCTGGGCGTACCGCACTACGCCAAGATGGTCGACCGGAGAGACTCCGTTTGCCTTGGCCTATGGCATGGAAACCGTTATCCCTCTGGAAATTGGCATGCCAACCATCCAGTCTGAAAGCTTCCAGCCAGATTTGAACAATGAAGCAGTGGCATTAGAGCTAGACCTTACCGAGGAAAGAAGGGAGCGGGCACTAATCCACAAAGCGGCCTATCAGCAAGAACTCTCCAAGAAATACAACAAGGCTGTGCACCCCAGGCTGTTCAAGATCGGGGACTGGGTCTTAAGAAAAGTGCTGGGCAACACGGTGGTCCCTGGCGAAGGAAAGCTCGATGCAAATTGGGAAGGACCATACAAGGTGACTGGTCTCGCTGCCAAAGGGGCATACCATCTAGAAGATTTAGATGGCAAAGTTGTCCCCAGACCGTGGAATGCAGCCAACCTTAAGATCTTTTACTTTTAATATGTAATTGTTTTTATTGCTTAGCTTTCTAGACCTTTAGCCTTTTGGCATTTGATGTGAGGATAGCACTGCTTTTTGTAATGAAAAATAGCCCTCTTGTTGTTTTGTATCACATCTTTCTGTACAATGACACCGCAAGGATACAAGGCCACTATGGATGCCAGGGGCAAAGAGACCGACCTGAATGGGACCGGACTGATTTTCTCTCGCTGGTATAGAAACGGACCGCACAAACAGTTGGTGTATTGTCCAGCGAAATGATTGGCGTATGGTCCAATTCACATACAGGCCGAGCTGGTTTTTTGCTCGCCCAATTGGGATGTTGGCGTCATGACCAACTTAAATGAAATATTGGTGTTTTGCCCAATGTTAAGGCCGAGCTGATTTTGCTCGGTCAAAATGAAATATTGGTGTTTTGTCCAACCAATAATAGCCGAGCTGACTTTGTTCGGCCAAGCGATATGTTGGTGCCTTGTCCAACTTACAAGAAGCCGAGCTGACTTTGCTCGGAGAAAAGAAATGTTGACGTTCTATCCAACTCCAAGGCCAAGCTGATTTTGCTCGGCCATGTCGGAATATTGGTGTTTTGTCCAATATACATGCCGAGCTGGTTTTGCTCGACTGAAGTGAAATGTTGGTGATCTGTCCAATTTCCTTTAGGGCCGAGCTGGTTTTTGCCCGCCAGAATGGCAGAGGTAATTTTGCCCGGTCGGGCTGATTTTGCTCGGCCGAATGAAAATTTCTGGGTTCATTCGAAAAATCAAAGAACCGAGCTGCCAGTTGTGATTCACAAACATTTTAGTTGAAGAAATTCTGATTTTAACTTGGCATATTGCGCGGCGTAGCCGACCTACCAGTTGTGATGCATTAAAGTTTGAATCAAGAAATCTTGTACGTTGCAGCCGAACAGAAAGAGAAGATAAACGAGCAAAAAGTTAAAATTTCATTGATCAAGGAAATTGCATTACAAAATGTGGGGCCTAGCCCGGTTACATTCAAAAAAGAAAGACAGAAAACAAAAAACAAAAGAAAGGAAAATAGAAAGGAACATCTTCAATCCAATTCCAGGTCGACCGTCTGCTCGGCGACTTCCACAGTTTGCTCGGCGACCTCCGCAGTGTGCTCAGGCAAGCCTTCTTCTGCCTCATCGCCAACGCCCTCCACTGCGACAACCTCCCGATCGGCCACTTGATCTTCCGCATCTTGAGATGCTTCAGGAGAAGTTTGCTCGGTTTGTTGCGCGGCGGCGGCTTCTGCCTCGGCTTCCTTTTTGGCCTTCTCTATGAGCCTCTTCTGCGCGGCGGTCGCATAGGCCTGCATATAGTGCGGTATGAAGGCAGCAGGTGGATTCAGGAACATATCAGTGTCTTGACCAAGGCCAACTTTCTCCACAGCAGCTTTTCAACCGCACTGGAAAAAGATGTCCTTGGTCACCTGCACTTGCCGTTCATACGTTTTCTCACCTTGAGCATAGCCCCTGTCTTCGGCGTTGTCAACCGCCTTATCTTTCTCCTCCTTATGGGCATCGCGCAATTTCCTCAGCTCGGCGAGGTATCGGGCCTTCGTTGACTTCATGGCCCGCTGTTTGTCCGCTTCAGCTCGGTCAACCTTCTGGCTCAGGTTATCTCGCTCGGCCACAACTGCCTCCTGCGCGGCCTTCAGCTTCACTATCTCGGCCGCTTGGGCCTTGTTCTCAGCTATGGCCTCGCGCAGACTCTGCTGCACGGCGATCATGCGCTCATGGGCGAGATAGTTCTTTTGCGCGGCCTGCAAACAAATGAAAGATTGTGAGTATTCAAAAAACCGAGCAAAAACCGAGCAATAACTTGAAGAAAGGAGTGGAGAACTTACCAACACGATCGACTTAGCTATCAAGCGAAGCACCTTCAGGTCAGACAGCTCGTCGTGCTTCTTCATGTCAGCAGGAAGGATTAGCCCCTTGGTCATGTTGAAACCGAGGGAATAATCCTTGTCCGCATACACTGAATCGGCCGCAGAGACTGCCCGTCCTTTGTGCTTGATCTCGGGCGCCCAGATCGGGGGAGAGGTTGGGCTCTTGGATGGCCCGGTTGGTTGTTGCTCGGTCTAGTCCCCCAGCTTGGTGGAGGCATGTTCAGTGGAGTCCTCATCAACAAGGTGCTGCTCTGTCTGGTCTTTCCTCGGTCGCTTCTTCGACCAGCCAGTTGGTTATTCGCTGGCAAGAGCCAACACAGCCCTTTCCTTTTGCTTGGCTGGAGTGAAAGATGATCCCCCGGTTGCTTCCGGTGGTTGGGACTCGCTATCCTCACCGGTGATCATGGACTTGATTGCCCGAATTTTCGCTATTTCTTGCTCGGCAGTGAGAGGAACAAGTTTGATCGGCGGAAGATTTGGGTCAGGTTCTGGAGAAGGAGCACGGAGGAAGTCGGTAACCCGGCTTTTGCGCGGCGCTTTGTAGTTGTAGGTCGGTTCAAAGCCGAGCAGCTTTGGTGACTCTCTTTCTTCTTCTGGATGGCGCAGTAAGACTCTTATGGCCTCTTGGTTAGCCCGGTGGTAGTCTTCCGCTAAGTGCTTGTAATCTGCAAATAGAAGAAGTGTTAGACCGGCACATAGAGAGACTAATATAGAAAGAAAATAGTGCGGTTAGCTGAGCTACTCACCAGCACTGCCAAAATCTTTCCTAATATACCAGCCCAGTATGGACGCCTCGGTGTCCTCGTAATTACCGGACACCCACAAGAAGTCATCATCATTAGTCTCCTTGTCTGGGTTGCCCTCGATGAGGTTTGCTCGACCCTTCTTTACCTTTAGGTACCAGCAAAACCCACCTTTATTCTTGCTGAGGCTGTATTGATGAAATATCTCGGCGAGGCTGAGATTGAGAACGAGCCTTCTGTTTAGCTCGGCCACGCCGTTTATTATCTTGTATGTATTGTTCGACACTTGGGTTGGACAAAGCCTTGTCTGCCTCAAAAATTCGCAGATCAAGGGTAGGTCGCCCCAAGGGGTATCTCCCTTCTTGGCCAGCTCTAAAATGACATCGTCTGGAATGTTGTACTCCCTACGAAACTCGGCTAGCGCACCGGGCGAGCTCACCATGAATTGGTACTTCCCCATCTATCTCGGTTTTATTCGGTGATTTAATTTGTATCTCGGTGAAAAATTTTGGTGTATTTGCTCGGACTTTGAGCTCCACCAGTGATAGTTCTGGACTGGCCTGGTCGGTCCTAGTTTGTTCTGCATTGTTAAGAAACAAGTCCAAGGGTTAGCACGGCATAAATTGCACGGCTTCAATGTGGATTTTTTAGCTCGGTGAAGGGTTTTTGGGTGTTTGACCGGTTCGACCCTAACTCGGCTAGACAACTTGGCCGATTTGGCCTTCCTAGTTCGGTTCTGATTCTCTATTTTTAGCTCGGTCAAGGTCCAAGAAGAAAACTCGAACGAGTTATAGCTCGGTTCAGTCTTATTTACGGATCTAATTGAGTGTTCAACTCGGTCAAGGCCCCAAGTAGAGACCTCGAACAAATTTTAGCTCGGTTAAGTCCGATTTATGGATCTAAATGAGCATTTAGCTCGGTTCTGTCCAGTGTTCATCCAGTTCATCCTAAGTTCAAGGTTCATTCATTCAAACTAAGGAGAAACAGGGGCACGAAGGCCCCATCCACCCCTCCAGTTCCAGTTTTCCCTAAGTTGTGCCAATACTACCCCATGGAGGAGGTATTGGTAGGTTCCTAGCATTTCTAAGCAATAACGCAAGCACAAAAATGAAGAATAACTATGGAGGTACGGGAAACGGAAATAGGAAATGCAATTAAGAGATAGAGAACTCACCAAGAGCAGATGCGAAGCAAAGTAGGCCTCACGAGCTTGGGTACGGCTTCTGCAGGGGCGAGAATGGATGAATGTGAAGATGGAGGCTTGGAATGGACGATTGGGGAGCTTGGAGGCTAGGGTTTGCTTGAAAGAGAAAAATGAACAGTGAAGAGGCAATAGTGACCCTTCGTGTGATGTTTAAAGAGGGGGGAAAAACCCAAACGGCAGCAGCCGTTTGAATTCTGCGCGTGGAAGACAACTGGGTTGTACGGCCCAATGACGTGAGGCCACGTGGCACTGAGAGCGCGGCTGTCAATACGGCTGTACGACCCTTGACAAGACTACTGAGGCAATGGCCGACCAAATGGGATAGCTCGGCAACGGATTTGGTGCCAATCACGCTTGGCCTGTACTGGCACAACTCGGTGACCGTTAGCTCGGTCATGGTGGTAACCCCAATCACGATTAGCTCGGTTGGGATTAAGGGGCAATTGAGAGGGGGAGATTTGCACCGGTTAGTACGGCCGAGCTACGGTAACACGGGTCGTGACAAACCGCACGGCGCCGAGCTGTTTTCTCTCCTGACACGGCCCTTCGCTCTGTTTTGCACGCCCGAAGAGGTTGGCCAACCAGGCACGATCTAAGGCCTGACCGAGCTGTGACCAGACGCTTGGCAGGGCACACGGTGACGTGTGACAACCGAGCTAAGGGTAGCCCGGGCTAGACTGATTACGGGGCGAGGACCGGCATGCCTTTAACCGGTTAGCCGAGATGGACGGACTTCATATAACCGAGAATGAAGGTAGGACGGGGGGAGGCCGGTATGCCTCACAGCCGATCAACCAGGATGGACCGACCAAGAGTAGCTCGGCCATGTGAATCAGACTTTCGCTTCTTCTCTGAGGAATAGATCGGCGAGACGCAGCCCGGTTGTGCTGCTTGTGGTGGCAACTCTCCACAAGGGCTAGGCCGGTCGTGGTACTCCGGTTAAGTGTGCCACCTGGGCCAATGGCGTTAAGGAGAGGACATCTGCTCCAAGCACGCGTCAATACCGTTGGGCAATTCTGCGTGTACTGGTTAGAGGACTAGGCCTTTACACGCATAAGGTGGTGAGAGCGAGCACTGCCACTTGTCCAGGGAAGGACAACAGAGGTAGTGCGCTCATAATCTTGAGGCTGCATGGCCAGCCTTGAAATAGGAGAGGAAGATGAACGTTAGAGGTAAGCAATTTGCGCCATCTGAAACACACACTCTCTCTCTAACAGCCTTCTTCTTCCTCAAGTGATCTGACTTGATCGTCGGAGGGTCTATCTGGCAAACCACCGCCGGGCAGCTCACCGTTTCTGTGTTGTCAGGTTAGACGCCATCACGAGAAGCTTGGAGTCCAAGGAGTACGGAAAATAGAGGATATTTCGCCCCCGTACACTTTGTAACACATCGAACCAACGACCAGCTTACTATAATAGATGAACCGTGGATATGAAGGATTGGAATTTGGAATTGAAATTGGGAAGAGGAAAGAGGATGACGAAGAAAAATTATTTGGTAGAACTTAGGGTCCACTGGAGAGCTATGGCTACGGCATAAACATTGTCCACTCGTGAGAAAAAAAACTATATAATTTTGAGTTATAACTTATTCTTTTTTTTTATATAAAAAATAAATATGTAAATAAGGTACTCTAACATGTCTGTAGGCCCTGCGTGTTTCAGGTATTAAATAATATGTTTAACCCCAACAAGAAGCTATAGAGAGTCAAACCCAAGTCTTGAGTAAAGGATTCGAAGGTCTTATACACTGAACCAATTCTTGTTGGTGACTTATAACTTTGATACTATGTTAAAAATATGGGTAAATTACACTGATACCCCCTGAGATTTATATTTATTACAGTTCCCCCTATCACCTTTTAGAAATTACATCTCCCCTCATGAAGCTTAAAGTTTCATTACAGATTCCCCCCTCATCAATTTAATTTTTTTAAATACCAATTTTGCTCTCATTGGATAAATTACATTAACACCCCTCACATTTTAGAAATTACAATCTCCTTCCTAAGGTTTAAAGTAGCATTACCAATTGCCCCATCGGTTAGTATTAGTTGGAAAAAAAATCATTGAAAAAAAAAATTAATTGAAAAAAAGTTTGTTAGTAAAATTTTTAAATTTTTGTTTAAAAACTAACATAAACTCATTTTTTGAATTTACATTTTTTCCTCAAATTTACAAACTAAGACCAACTATTTATAAACCAAAAAAATTATCAAACAAGTTTTTACGACAATTTTTTTAAAATTTTTGTAAATATAAATTGAAAATGAAAAACGAAATGGTTACCAAATAGGTCTCAGATAGTAAAAATGTCGTAAAATTAACAAATAATTAAATAAGTTACCAACGTAAGAAATGATTTATCAAAAGATTCTTAAGCAATGTATGGTTTGATTTTTAGAATTTTTTTTAAAAAGTTAAAAATTAATTTGGTTAAGAAATAAAAGATAAAAAATAATTACTATTTAAGGTAAAAAATAATTATCATTTTAATTTTTAGGCAAGTTATATACATACGTATAGCTGTTTCAATTTAATTTGTAAAAAATTATTTTTAACCACTCGAAAGATAAAAATTATATAAAAATGATAATTATTTTTTTATTTTTTATTTCTTAACCAAATTAATTTTTAATTTTTTAAAAAAAATTCTAAAAATCAAACCATACATGGCCTAAGAATCTTTTGATAAGTCATTTCTTACGTTGGTCACTTATTTAATTATTTGTTAATTTTACAATATTTTTACCATTTGAAGCCTGTTTGGTAACCATTTCGTTTTCAATTTTCAATTTATATTTACAAAAATTTAAAAAACTACCATAAAAACTTATTTGATAATTTTTTTAGTTTATAAATGGTTATCTCAGTTTGTAAATTTGAGAAAAAAACGCAAATTCAAAAAATGAGTTTACGTTGATTTTTAAACAAAAATTTAAAAATTTTACTAACAAAATTTTTTTTCAATTAATTTTTTTTCCAACTAATACTAATTGAGAGGGCAATTGGTAATGCTACTTTAAACCTTAGGGAGGGGATTGTAATTTATAAAATGTGAGAGGTGTCAATATAATTTACCTAGTAAGGACAAAATTGGTATTTAAAAAAATTAAATTTCTGAGAGGGGAATCTGTAATGAAATTTTAAACCTCAGGGGGAGATGTAATTTTTAAAAAGTGAGGAAAAAATTGTAATAAATATAAATCTCAAGGGATGTTAGTATAATTTATTCTAAAAATATATAAGAAAAGAAAAAATTGTATTGAGATTAATTGTCTGATTATTACAATAAGAGGCCTATTTATAGGTTCATATTGGAGTGCTAACCAAGTAATCCTTGTTTAATAACCAAATATCCTAGGAACGAAAATATTAAAAATAAGAAAATATTTTGAAATATTCTCAAACAAAGTTGTTGACTCGCCAACTTTTCGAGGCTATTTAGGCTTCGTTTCAGAAGTCAAGTTTGGAGTTTGTTTTTTTTTTTTTTTTTTTTTTTTTTTTTTTTTAGTCACAAAAAGTAAAATAAATTTTTTACTTAAATAAGATAAAATATTACATTTAACTCATAATTATTATATTATTCTCTCACAAAAAAATCAAAAAGCCCAAAAGTTCTTTCTAAACGAGTCTTTTTAACCCCAAATTAAAATAGTCAAAAAAATTAAAAAAGTCAAAAAACCAACCCCCTTCTTAAACGAATCCTTGAAACTTTGCAATTTTTTTGGATCTGCTGTAGTGTGGTCATGTTTGCTGTGAAGTTTATTCGTGTGATGGCCATATGTTAATTGCACTCTTCATTTTTATAATTTGATTTAAATTTTATTTTAATCTTTATAATTTTAATTAAATAATTTAGTCCTCACATTTTAAGTGTATTTTTAATTTGACCATTCCGTCTAAATTGATGGTTAAATTAACAATTTTAGTATACTAGTCAATTTTTTAAAGTGTAGACATAAATAAAATTAACAAAAGTTTAGATCGAATGACCGAATTAAAACTGGACTTAAATTGTTCAAATTAAATTATAAGAACTAAAATGAAATTTAAATCAAACTACAAAAGTAAAAAAATATAATTAATAGATGACCATCACACGAATAAACATTTATATCTAATTATTTTTAGTATTTGTGGCTCTTTAATTAATACGAATTGTAATTATTATACTGATTTTAATTTATTTTTAGTGAACATATTTAAATTTAAGTGTAGTATTAATTATCAAACATTACGTTATAAATTGATTTATAAGTTTGCCTTTTGTATTTTCTTACCTAGAAGTCTTCTGTGGGCTTCATGTGAATCCACACGAGTGAGGAATGCTTGTTGTTTGGTATATATAGGATGGGGTTTGATATAAACTACATGCAGGCTTACTTGTATGAAACAAAGACGGGTTAAATCTTTAAATCATATACATTGTGAGCAAAAAGTAAATAAAAGCAGCCCAAGGTCAATTAGCATCCATGACCATGGCAATAACGGAAGGTTCAATGCTCACCAGAGGCCCAAAAAACCCATGTTGAGAGTGGAACTAAATTGCAATGAGGGAAATTATTAATATTTTCGGAATATTACATACATGTTTGTACTCAATCATCGTTCAATGTCTTAACATACTTGTACACATAAACATGGACTGACCTATCACAAGAGTTACATGTTTACAGGGTCTAGAGAAATGAAAATAAAATATACAAATTACAAAACACCATTAATCTAACACACAACTTGATGATTTTTTTTTGCCGCGATGGCTCACCCAGGTGCCCTTCCACAACTAGGATTGGCAAATACTTAAAGATGATTTTTTTTACTTGTTGGTTTGTCGAGTGAAATAAGTGTTTGATAATTATACTTTTATTCTAAATTTTAAAATTTCATAATTTTAGTTGTACACCTCTGTTAATTGCAAATGTATAATTTTGAAAATTATTTAAGGAGATTTATCAAATTGATCCATATTCAATATAAAATTTGAAAAAAATTAAGAAATTTCAATGTTGATAAATGAAAAAATTCTCAGTTACATAATTTTCCATACTTTCACTATGAAATTTCGCCATTTCTCAAGCACAAAAATTAAGAAATGGAAAAGGCTTGTGATCCCTAAAAAAACCTCCCCCAATTTGATCAACAATGACAAGGCATGCTAGGTGTTAATTTTTGACTTGTCGTAAGTTCAATCCTATATGACTCAACTCCATTACCATATTATTATGAGTGAATTTAGATATCTAAGTTGTTGGTCTCTTGATCAAAAAAAAAAAAAAGTTGTTAGTCTCTTGCATTTCTCTTTAAAAAATTTGCAGTTAATAAAAATTTGAGAAATTTATCAATTTTCATAATTGAGCAATTTGGAGATTTTAAACTAAGAAATTTTGCAGTTAACCAAAAAAAAAAAGAGATTTTTATTTTCAATTTTCATTAAAAAAAAAATTATAGATAAAACTGTGAAATTTCTGAATTTTCATTCAACTATTGATGTTGTTTTATGGTTTCGATAAGTAAATTCTAAAAATACAAATTTTATTAAAAATTAACATGTATAATGAAAAGTTAAGACATTTTAAAACTCAAAATAAAAACAATAACGAACTTCACAGTTAAGCATGCACCATCAATGTGAGCTACTGTGAGCTCCACTAAGGGACAAAACAATTTGAAAAAAAATTAAATGAGACAAATGTTGGTGTGTGAACTGAATGCGAACTTCATTATTTTACAGGTTCATGATTCTGTGCGGGGAATTGGTTCATCATTTTCATGTATGGTTCTCCCTGCATTCTAGCTCGGGGCCAAGTATGGAGTAGTATAGAAACCAAATTTCAGAACTTTCAAAAGCCATTTATTATCATGGGGGATCTTAATCAGGTTCGGGGTTGGGCCGAAAAACTCAGTTCCCATAAAAGATTCATTTCTGGAGCATCGGCTTTTAATGATTTAATCTTTCGCAATCGGTTGGTGGATCTTCCTTCTCAAGGGGTGTGGTATACTTGGTGTAATAATCGCAAGGAGACTGAAGCGGTTTATGAGCGATTGGATAGGGTCCTAGCTTCATCTAGTTGGACAGCTCTTTTCTCACAATTTTCACTTGTAACATTGCCTATTCACCGGTCTGATCATAGTCCGTTATTCCTTGACACTAGTAGAATAGACTCTTTCGGGCCGAAATGGGGCAGATTTGAGGCAGTTTGGTTAGCAGATCCGTCCACTCAGGATATTATCCAAAAAATTTGGCAAAGACCCATTCCCGATGTTGCTTCATGTGTTCAGCGGCAGGTCCTTGTTTACCGACATTTGAAAAATTGGAATACTTTGTCATATAGGAGTCTCCAAGGTCAAATTGACGACATTCACGCTCGCCTACGCCAAGTCCAAGGGTCGCTACCAAATCTGGGATTACATTCTACTGAACAGGAGCTGCGGTTATATCTTGATATTTTGCTACAGAAGCAAGAGATTTATTGGGCTCAGCAATCTAAACAACATTGGTTGTCTTTGGGGGATCGCAACACCAAATTCTTTCACCGGATGGCATCCTAGAGATGGAGTCGGAATCGCATTGCTCTCATCCAAGATCACGATGGCCATGTTCTCACTCAGCCCTAGGATATCCAAATGGCTTTTGTCGCGCATTTTAAGCAACTTTTTTCATCGCCATCGGCCTCATACATTGATTCAGGTTCCTTTCCCTCTCATTTTAATTTACTTAGTGTCATTAATACTCAATTGACTCCTTATCATTCTACCTTTTTGGAACAACCATTTTATGCTGAGGAGATACATAAGGCAGTCTTTCAATTGGGAAAGTTTAAGGCTCCGGGCCCAGATGGGTTTATAGCTGGTTTTTATCAAAAATATTGGTCAATTGTGGGATCATCCGTGACTGAGGCTGTGTTGGGATTTCTCACTACGGGCTCCTTATTCAAACCGATCAACAAAACTTTTATTTGCCTTATTCCCAAAACGAAGAGTCCATTGATGGTTCATGATTATAGGCCTATCAGTTTATGCAATGTGCTTTACAAAATAGGCGCTAAAGTTCTGGCTAATAGACTTAGTCTAGTGCTGCCGGATTTACTTGCCGATAATCAGTGTGCTTTCTTGAAGGGTCGAATTATCTCCGATAATATTTTGTTGGCCCATGAAGTTATTGAACATATTAAAAAGCGTAACAAACAGGGGGGTTTGTCCTCTTTTGGATTAAAGTTGGATATGAATAAAGCTTACGATAGAGTGAGTTGGGCTTTCCTTGAGGCGGTTATGGCTAAGATGGGTTTCTCACCTAAGTGGATTCAATTAATCTCTCAATGCGTATCTACTGTTCAATTTGCTGTCTTGGTTAATGGCACCCCGTCGGGATTTTTTGAACCTGCTGCGGGTCTGCGGCAAGGCGACCCCCTTTCGCCGTATTTATTTTTATTGGTGATGCACGTCTTTTCGGAAGGATTTGCGCATTTGGCGTCTCTCAACACATGCTGTGGTATTGCTATTAGTCGGCAGTCGCCCCCTATTTCACATTTGCTCTTTGCTGATGATTGTTTTATATTCCTCAACTATAAGCCAGATGAAATTTGGTGCTTCCATTGGTTTTTAAATGCTTTTTGTCACTATTCCGGGCTACGTATAAATTTTCATAAATCGGAGCTTTATCTTAGTCCCAATTTTTCACATTTGGCTAGGGACTGGCTGGTTTCTCTTTTTGGAGTTAAAGTTGTCCCAAAACCCAGAATCTATTTGGGGGCTAATTTGGGTTTCACCGGGCGTACAAAGTCGGACATATTTAATTCAATTTTGAGTAAAGTTAGTCATAAGTTACAAGGCTAGAAGTGTGATTTTTTAAATTTTGCAAGCCGGGGTATTTTGGTAAAACATGTCCTTCAATCCATTCTGGTGTACCTTATGACTGTTTTTCACATGCCTGAATCGTTTCAGCATAAGCTCACGTCTCTTATTCGTCAATTTCTTTGGGCTTCTTCCCGGGGTAAAGGGATATCTTGGAAAAAATGGACATATCTGTGTCTACCTGAAGACTGGAGCGGATTGGGTTTTCACAATCTTACGTGTTTTAACCAAGCTTTGCTAGCTAAGCAAGCATGGCGGATTCTCTCATGTCCCAATTTATTACTTTCGCGAGTGTTGCTTGGTAAATATTGTCAACGGCGTTCTTTTCTTGACATTCGCCCATCTTCGTCCTCTTCATGGGGATGGCGGAGTATTTTATGGGGCCGTTCGTTACTTGCCTCGGGGCTTCAATGGGCAGTGGGGAACGGACAACGTATTAACCCATTTGAGGATCAATGGATTCCGATTGTTTCAAATCCTTGTAGAGGCCGAGGTTGGAGTGCTATTTGTCCTGGGTTGAGGGTTGCACATTTCATAAATCCCTTGCTTCGTTCTTGGCGTATTGAGTTATTGAAATTGTTTTTTCCTGCACATGTTCTCTCTTATATTTTATCCATGCACATTCCTCAAGTTGATATTGAGGACAAAATGGTGTGGAGCCCGACCAAAAGTGGTGAGTATTCAGTCAAATCGGGTTATAGGCAAGTGTTGATCCGACAATTTCCCGACCATTCTAGGTCTGATCCGGATTGGCAATTTTGGAAACGATTATGGCAGCTCAAGATCCCTCCTAAATGGACCTTGTTTGTGTGGAAATGCTTACATAATATTCTTCCGGTTAAAACCGAATTAAAGAAAAGGGGGATGCCTGTTGATCCCATGTGTTCCAGGTGTTTTCAGCATGCGGAATCCCTTGAACATCTATTTTTTGATTGCCCCATTTCACAACGAATTTGGCGTGGGTCGACTTTGGATTTAGATTTTGGGGTGGGAAGACCTCTATCCTTTTTCTCATGGTTTCAAGGCTGGGTGCAACAAGTTCATGACTCGGAGATTGTAATACACTCTATTGCCTTATTATGGGCCATTTGGCTGCAACGTAACTCTATAGAATTTCATGGAGTTGACGTGTCCATCGAACGATCGATCATGTTTGCCTCCGAGTTACTAACAGTATTTCTTTCACCGCTGCACAATGTTCCCTATAAGATTTCTCACTCTAGTTTTTCTCCTCAACCCAGTTTTGTTACACAGGTTATTTTGCAGACTGCTAAGCCATGTATTGCTGCTGGTCCGCGTATGCGTATTGTGGTGGATGGCTCTTGGGTTGTTGTTGGTGAGCGAACTGGTCTGGCGTGGGTCTGCTTTGATTCTGATGACCACCGAGTCTATGAGGAAGCTATTTTGGGACCTTCGATGTTATCTCCTCAACAAGTCGAAGCAGTTGCTGTTCTCCATGCTCTGCGTTGGGCAGTCCATTCCGGCATCACTCATCTGCTTCTTCAAACAGATTGCCTAGTCCTTATTCTGCTGCTCCACCATCATGATCAAGAATCCGATTGGAGTCTCCAATCCATTCTAGCTGATATTTTGTCTTTGTATAAATCTTTTTCTCATGTTGTATTTCAAAAAGTGGACCGTGATGTGGTTCACGCTGCTCATCAACTTGCTACTGATGTAAGACTTTTTGCTTAGTTAATGTTATATTGCTGTGTTATCCTCAAAAGAAAAGAAAAAAAAGTGACTCCATAACATTTGTTAATATTAAGAAATTGAGAAAAAGTATATTACAAAGTTTAAAAGAATTATCAAGTGTTTTAAAATTCATAAAAAAAATATATTGAATTTAGTAATAGATGTCTCAAGATTAACATATCTTTTATCTTCTTTTTTTTTTTTATTTATCTTATTTTTTTATTTTGTGTCCCAAGAGATATTTGTTGACAAGACCCTTTAAATAAAGAACTTACCAAAATACTAGAGGTTTAATCTAACATAACAGTTCACTTATAAAACTGTTCTACAAAAAAAACTCTTTACATTTATTTAAAACAGGTTCAAGGATAATTGAGAAAAAAATTAATGTCCACCAAAAATTTTTTTTTTGAAAAAATTATTCGGCACACGAATTAAATCAATTAGATTTCAACTAACAAATTCTAGTCAAGTTAGTTAACCTGCTGGCTACCATGACACTCTCCTTGTGAGAGGTCATTGGTTTGTTTTAAGAGTAGGATGTGTCAAGTGTGTTTTTAAACTTTTGTCACTAATTCGTATGAGTAACCCAGTTATCAAGATTTCCAGGTAGATAAATTGTAAATCCGGACATTCTTGGCAATCTTTTCAAGTGATGCTTATGAACTTAATATGCATAGTAAGAGAATAATTTCGTATTAGTTATTCTTATTTATTTTTGTCCAAATATACAATCGAAACACGTGTTTAGAAATTGGAGGGGTGACTTGATAGTTATTCAACTTACAACAAAAATAAAAACAAAAACAAAAACAAAAACAAAAAGACACAGATGAACTGTCATTTTATGTTGTTGATGATAACTGACCGAAGAAGAGCTAAACCTTGTTTCTGTTGGAATGGGGATTATTGAAATTGACGAGAGAGATTGATTAAATAATTAATGGTGAGTGATATGTAGATGTATGAGATATAGGAAATGATTCATTAATAAGTGTTGTTGATATGTTCAACAACACAACACTCCACAAAATGACAACCCTACACGTTGTTGCTACCACGTCCTGAATGACTTGGTTTAATTTAATTTAATTATCACCAAGATTTTGCTGGTAGGAAGAATATATATTTATATTAGTCATTTAATATTTAAATTATGTCTATTATCGGAGTTAGAATATATGACTAAATTGAAATATTTTTTATATATTAGGAATCAAATTGACACAATTTAAATATTGGTGACTAAGCCCTGTTTGGGAAGCCAAGGTTTGGCTTTTTTTTGGCTAAAATCCACAAAAAGACAAAATAAGCTAAAATAGCCAATAAGACAAAATATCACATCAAATTCATAATCATTGCACTTTTTCTCTCACAAACATCACATTCAATTACAAAAAAATCCAATTCTCTTTCCAAACACAAATATTTTAGCTTAGTAAAATAGTCAAAAACTAAAATAGCCAACTTTCCAAACGAGGCCTGAGAATCAAATTGACACAATTTTTATATTAAAAATTAAAACGATATAAAACTTATATTTTAAGTACCAAAAATATAATTAACCTAGGCTTTTTTATTTACCCATACACTCACAAACAAACATGTCACATAAATTATGAGACCATGTACAACTTTGTAAGTGATGTACCAAAAAACACGCCATGGAAAGTCTGTTTAAATTTCCGTGAGATTTTTATTTATTTATTTTGTGCAAAACAGGCTGCACAAAAATGATGCACATAACATAAACAACGGAAAATGCGTTGGACCCCCAGTGGGGGTACTGGGGGTCCTCTCTGATTGGAGGAAAATTTTTTTTTTTTTTTTTTTTTTTTTTTTTTGTGGTTTTCAGCCAATGGGGAGCCGACACCTCACTGGGGGTTGTCAGTGGGGTCGGCTCACTGGGAGTTGGTAGCACTACTCCATAAACAACCGATGAGACTGACACCATTGTCCTTTTCAATTCTACAAATTGAGCTTAGTTTGTGTAATTTATTGAGATTGCTCGCTATTTTTTAATTTGAGAATCGTATTTGGCTTACCATCTCTTTATAATTGATTAAACAAATTTAAATAAGTGAAATAAATTGATTATCAAAAAGTTAAATAAATCTTTGTAACTTTTGTTTTTTGATTATGTATTTGTAAGTTGTAAAATTTTTCGTCAAACTTGCCCCATTATTAGGTCTTTTATATTTTTATATTTTTGGAAAGCATAAAGAAAGGCGAAGCAGTTTTAACAGAATTTCAACTTTCCATTCACCTGTTCCACGCCATTTGCCAACTAATTTCCATTTGAAATCTTGTTGTTGCATTTCAAATTAAAGAAATCTTGCTGTTCAATTTCCTCTTTTCTGCCCTACTTTCTGGTATTGAGCTCATAAAGTGAAGGGCTATTTCTTTTCAAATATAAAATAAAATATTATATTAACAAGTTATTTTTAACAGTTAAGACAAATGTTAAGATTTAGTTGAATGTTAAACCAACCTTACCGCTTAATTATTTTATGGCCCTGTTTGTTTCATTGGATATAAAATGGAAGATATAATATGATATGGGATTTAGTCAGGATATATAATGAATAGAATATAGGTATTGGATAATATATCTCCCAATTCATGTTTGTTGACTTGATATATAAGATTGGATATATATTATCCATGTTTATTTTACAAAATATATTGTGGGATATAAACAAATAATTTCCAAGATTGCCCTTATAATATTATATTATATTTGAGAGGGTAATTTATATCTAAATTGGGTCGAGCTAAGGAGGAGACTTCTTTGGAAATTGGGCCGTGCGACGAACCGAGGTAAGAATAGATGTACTTCGGTCCAAGGACTAAACGGATGTGGGCCACGGTGGAAAGGGCTTAGCAAGTTTTCTGCGGTCCAAGTATTAGTCCGGTCCAAGTGTAAAGGCGCTTGGAGAGTGGTAGCTCGGTCCAAATGTAACGACGGTCACCACGGTCGGAATGAAGAGTTGTAGCTCGGTCCAAGTGTAAAGACGGTCACCACGGTCGTAGCGCGCCATAGTTAGCTCGGCCATGGCATTCGCAGCCGAGGTATGATGGCTTCTCTTTGTGGACTTCGCTCTGGATAGCGCGGTGGAAGCTTACTCCGGTTAGCCCGGTCTCAAAGGACCCAACTGAGGTACCAAGTTGGAGTGTGTCAAATCAAGGTACACGCAATGAAAGGAAGAACCAAGGTGTGGAGCTCGGTCTACTCTGTGGCTTTAGCATGGTCATGGCACAGTACGGTTAGTTCGGTCTAAAACCTTGCTAAAAGTTAGTTCGGTCGTGGTGTATGGAACCGAGGTATGCTGAGCTTTCTTAAGTACTTAGTGCCAGAATTAGTTCGGCTCAACTCTCTTATGGATAGTTCGGTCGTAGCATGTGAAGGCTGAGGTAAGAGAAAGGAAATAATAGCCGAAGTAACAGTTAGGTCGGTCGTATGGTAATCCGACCATGGTAAAACCATCTCACTTGGTTTAAGCAGTGAGGGGGGTGTTGGAGGATAAGCATTATCTTCTAGGAGTATGAGTCCTGGAAGGACTCTACATGGAGGAGTAAGAGTCCTACTAGGACTGTGCCACACGAAACCTATATAAGCTCACCAATATCACCTAAAAAGAGGTAATGCAACTTTTGCTCCCTGACTACATTGAGCTTTTGCCTATTTCTTGCTTACTGACTTAGGCATCGGAGAGGTTTCCGGCACACACCCGCCGGCCAGCTCACTTTGTGTTTTCAGGTGTTAGAACGACGACGTGCAGAGGAACATAGGCTTGATCAACAGGATTATACGTGAAGGTGAATCTCTTTCCCGTACAATTGGCGCCGTCTGTGGGAAGAACAGACAAGAACAACCTCTTGATCAAGCTTTTTCTCTCAAAATTCGATGGTGAACAACGAAGAACTGCCTCAGTCCGCCATTGACGGACAAACTCCAGATGGAGGTGCAAGGCGCGAGGGCCTACCTTTGGTCCCTCCCATGGCGAACCTGGAACCACGAAGACAAGATTCCAGGAGGGATGCCAGGGGTAGGAGGAGGAATAACAGCCCTCATCCCTCTCGTTCGCAGAGCCCAGAAAGACAAAGGCGCAGGGTAGATCCTCAAACTTTGGAGGATCGCGTCAGGGAACAAGACGAGTTGATACGGCGGATGGCGGCAGACATGGAAGCTCTAAAACGCCAGATGAAAGGAAAAGAAGTGGCGACAGGAGAGGGGCGCAACAACAAGACGCCCCCTCGCCACTCAGAGGGTCGTAGTAGGAATTCTACACACTCCCAAGCAGAAAACAGAAGCCTCAGGACAGGCGACACGCAAGTTAGGTCTTCCAGGACTCGTCACTCCAGGTCTGAGAGGACGAGATCTGAAAGGTCTTACACAGAAGGGAGCACTTACTGGCCTTCACATACGCACCAAACAAGGTCCAGACAGACAGAGTTACCCAGATCGTCCGACCTACGAACCGTGCTAGAGGAAAAGGCACGATGCAGGGAGGATGCCAGGGCGCGTGATCCACATAGAGTTTCGGCCTTACAGCGGTTGGCTCCTCGGACGCATGGAAGCGTCGAGGTTGGAATGCCACAACCGCGCCCGGCCTACGAACCAACGGACAAGGCATTGGCAAGGCTGCAGGCCTCACCGTTTGTCCCAGCAATTGAGAACGCGCCTCTACCATCAGGCTTTCTACAGCCTAAGTTCACTACATACGAGGGGAAGACGGACCCCTACTTGCACTTGAGCCACTTCCGCCAGGTCATGGCTGTATATCGGCGGAACGAGGCCTTAATGTGCATCCTATTCCCCTCAAGCCTCGGTGACCTAGGCTTGACTTGGTTTGAGAAACTCCCAGAGGGCAGCATAGCCTCCTGGGCGCAATTGGCAGAAGCGTTTGTCACAAGATTCAGAACAAACACTAAAACCCCAGTGGAGATCGACCAGTTACTCTCCATCGATATGGGCGAGGAAGAGACCCTGAGGTCATACAACAGTCGTTACTGGGAGACATTCAACCAGATTGGGGACTGCCCAACCAATCTCGCCATTGCGCAATACAAGAGAGGACTCCCAGTTGGGAACAGACTAAGGGATTCTATCACCATGACGCCACCTCTTACCATGGAAACCCTGATGGAAAGAGTGCATCAGCACATCAGGGTAGAAGAGGATGGCGCGCGTGCCAAAACAAAATCTGGCACAACCGCAATACCAGATGAAATGACTACGGCAAAGGTCAACACGGTAGAACGTCCAAGCAGAAACGGGCAAGGCAGGCGGGACAACGGAGAGGACCAAGGCAAAAGAAGGTTGAGAGTCCACACTGCCATTACCACGGTGTTCAAAAAACCGATCTATCGGATCCTTAGCGAGATACGCAATGAACCTTTCGTCCAATGGCCTGCTAAGTTGGGAGAAGCGCAAAAAGACTACGACGAGAGATCGCGGTGCACCTTCCATGATGAACAGGGGCACCGCACTGAAAATTGCACACCATTAAAGCAGCATTTGGAGGAGTTAGTGGCAGCTGGGCACTTGGACCAATACATAAAAGGAAGAACTTGAGAGCAAGGAGCTATCCGCAGATGTTAGCAAGGCAGCTGAACAGAAGACAGTGGAAGACTTGGTACAGGAAATGATAGATGTAAAGAACCCAGAGAAGGCAAGCTAGGGCTCAATTGGGAAGGACCATACAAAGTGGTTGGTTTAGCTGAAAAAGGGGCATACCACCTGGAAGATGGAGATAGCCAGGTTATCCCAGGCCGCGGAACACTGCCACTATCGAGTTATTTTTTCTAGGATACTTGTAATTTTCATTCTCCTCAATAAAACAAGTAGTTCCCTCTTCAGCATAGAGTATTTTCCTCTGTAAAGGTTGTTTTAATGAGCTAGGGGCATTGAAAGCAGAGTTGGCCGGAAAAACCAACACTTACCTCTCCTAATCCGAGATAAGGCTGCAAGAAGTTGGCAGGTTTGACCAACAAAACTCTTTTGCACCCTTTAGCCGAGGTAAGGACCTAGGCTAAAGGTGGTTGGCAGGTCTGACCAACAAAACTCTTTTGCACCCTTTAGCCGAGGTAAGGACCTAGGCTAAAGGTGGTTGGCAGGTTTGACCAACAAAAAACTTTTTTGCACCCTTTAGCCGAAGTAAGGACCTAGGCTAAAGGTGGTTGGCTGGATTAAACCAACTCTTTGTACTCTTCAGCCGACGTATGGGTATAGGCTGAAGAGTGGTTGGCTGGATTAAACCAACACCCTTCCTAAGCCCAGGATAAGGATCCAGGCTGCAGGACGTTTGGTCGGAATAACCAAACACTTTATTCTAGGTTGGCTGGAAAAACCAACCTAGAGGTTGGCTGGATTAAACCAACACTTTATACTCTTCAGCCGAAGTATGGGTATGGCTGAAGAGTGGTTGGCTGGATTAAACCAACTCTCTGTACTCTTCAGCCGACGTATGGGTATGGCTGAAGAGTGGTTGGCTGGATTACACCAACTCTCTGTACTCTTCAGCCGAAGTATGGGTATGGCTGAAGAGTGGTTGGCTGGATTAAACCAACTCTCTGTACTCTTCAGCCGAAGTATGGGTATGGCTGAAGAGTGGTTGGCTGGATTAAACCAACTCTTTGTACTCTTCAGCCGAAGTAAGTTCATAACTGAAGAGTGGTCGGCTGGATAAAACAAACACTGGTAACTCTTCAGCCGAAGTAATTATATCGGCTAAAGAGTGGTTGGCTAGTAAGTTATATCGCTAAAACCGGAATACAGAATATCGGCCCAGAAATGTTTCAAGTAGCAGTTAGAAAGCAAGCATTCAAACCGAGTTCACAGTTGAGCAAATGAGTTCATGGAAAAATTCATTACAAGTGCAAGCATACAGAACAAAACCGGAATAAGAGTTGAGCACAGAAGAAGATTTTTTGAAGTGCAAAACAAAATACAACTGAGGGGCTGTAGCCCGGCTACACATTCTTTCCAAGATAAAAAGAAGGATCGAGCAAAAAGATCGTCAAGATCCGCATCCAGATCAACTCGAAGCCCGGTTTCAGTAGGGAGCTCGGTTGTCGCAAGCACACTTTGGTTGAGCAACCTCGAAAGCACCGCATCAAACACAGCAAGCAAAGGTGAGATGGAGACCACTGGAGTTGGAGAGATGGACTGGCGACCGGGTTGGGCGTTGTCTTTAGGAGCAGCATCCTTGTCCTCCCCTTCTTGAAGAAATTTCTGCTGAATGGCATTTGCATACTCCACCATGGAGCTCAGTATAAAATATGGAGGAGGGTTTAGGAAGATTTCGGTCTCTTAGCCGTAACCGATCTGCGCCACAGCTGTTTTCCACCCATATTTGAAGAAAAGGTCTATGGTAGCTCCGCATTGTTAGATGTATAAATTAGCTCGGTATGGAGAAGGTGCTGAGTATCTCGGTTGAAGTGTTCAGAGGAGTACCTGGGCAACCTAAGTCAGAGTCTGCAAAGTGAAAAGGAAAAGTGTTAAGCATAGATTGGTGGACCGTGCTAAAAGTAACTAAGTTCGCTAGCTCGGTTAATTGAAGCAAAAGTTTGTTCGCGAATCCAGTAGGTGTGATAACTATTCAGAAGATTTGAGCGACATACAAGTCAAGAATAAAGGAACTGAAGATGGAAGCCGTATCAGCAAAAGCGCGAGATTCGCAGGCACTGCATCTAGCAAAACGGAGGCTCAGAAGGAGTAACAAGCGATTCAGATGACAGCATAACTGAAGAGACGTTTTTTGACTGAACCAATCGGTAGCCCGGCGGCATTCTAGCCTGGTTGAAAGGCAAAAGTTTTTAGCTCGGCTGGTAACAGGTAATCCCAATCATGTTGCACAGATGGAATTAAGGGGCAATTGAGAGGGTAATTTATATCTAAATTGGGTCGAGCTAAGGAGGAGACTTCTTTGGAAATTGGGCCGTGCGACGAACCGAGGTAAGAATAGATGTACTTCGGTCCAAGGACTAAACGGATGTGGGCCACGGTGGAAAGGGCTTAGCAAGTTTTCTGCGGTCCAAGTATTAGTCCGGTCCAAGTGTAAAGGCGCTTGGAGAGTGGTAGCTCGGTCCAAATGTAACGACGGTCACCACGGTCGGAATGAAGAGTTGTAGCTCGGTCCAAGTGTAAAGACGGTCACCACGGTCGTAGCGCGCCATAGTTAGCTCGGCCATGGCATTCGCAGCCGAGGTATGATGGCTTCTCTTTGTGGACTTCGCTCTGGATAGCGCGGTGGAAGCTTACTCCGGTTAGCCCGGTCTCAAAGGACCCAACTGAGGTACCAAGTTGGAGTGTGTCAAATCAAGGTACACGCAATGAAAGGAAGAACCAAGGTGTAGAGCTCGGTCTACTCTGTGGCTTTAGCATGGTCATGGCACAGTACGGTTAGTTCGGTCTAAAACCTTGCTAAAAGTTAGTTCGGTCGTGGTGTATGGAACCGAGGTATGCTGAGCTTTCTTAAGTACTTACTGCCAGAATTAGTTCGGCTCAACTCTCTTATGGATAGTTCGGTCGTAGCATGTGAAGGCTGAGGTAAGAGAAAGGAAATAATAGCCGAAGTAACAGTTAGGTCGGTCGTATGGTAATCCGACCATGGTAAAACCATCTCACTTGGTTTAAGCAGTGAGGGGGGTGTTGGAGGATAAGCATTATCTTCCAGGAGTATGAGTCCTGGAAGGACTCTACATGGAGGAGTAAGAGTCCTACTAGGACTGTGCCACACGAAACCTATATAAGCTCACCAATATCACCTAAAAAGAGGTAATGCAACTTTTGCTCCCTGACTACATTGAGCTTTTGCCTATTTCTTGCTTACTGACTTAGGCATCGGAGAGGTTTCCGGCACACACCCGCCGGCCAGCTCACTTTGTGTTTTCAGGTGTTAGAACGACGACGTGCAGAGGAACATAGGCTTGATCAACAGGATTATACGTGAAGGTAAATCTCTTTCCCGTACAATATTAAATTCAAAATTTATATTAAATAATATTATATTATATTATATTAAATTCAATTCAATTCAATTCAATAATATTAAATTAAATTCAATAATATTTATATTAAATTAAATTAAATTCAATAATATTATATTATATTAAATTAAATTCAATAATTATATTATATTAAATTCAAAAAATATATTAAATTACATTATGTTAGATAGACAAAAAGGTAAATTGGACTTTTTAAATCATATCCCAACCAAGGGGATATGATATAATGGGGGTGGTGATATTGTATATCCTCTACTTTTGGGGGATATACAAACCCATAGTATATTATATATCCCTTTTGAAAAAAAATTGCAAACATAGGATATGTAGACCCCATAGGATATAATATTTAATCCCACTCTTTATATCTTGGAATCAAACAGGGCCTATGGGTCTCGTTAATGTGCGAACTTTAGACAAATCATAGACATATAACAACTTGGGAGAAACTATAGACAAGCCATAATAGCTTCTTATTTAAATCAAGACATATAATCAAACAATAAGGAATTCACCAACAAGCACGTAGCTTAGCTGGTAAGGGATTATGCTAGCTTAACCAAGATTTCGGGTTCGAGACTTGGGAACGCAGCTGTGTTAAAAACTTGTTGGGAGAGCTTTGCCGCCCTTGTGGTCTTACCCGGCTCGAACCGGATTAGTTGGGGTCCTGTGGACTTACCGGTGGTTTAGACCTAAAAAAAAAAAACAATAAGGAATTCGGCTCCTCTATAGTGTATTGTTTGTAATGTATTCTGTAGTACTTTAAAAAGGCTTCATTTTAGAATAAAACTTTAAATATATATAGACAAAAACCGTGTATTATAAACAATGCATTACAGAAGATCTGAAATTCAACAACAAATACATCAACACAAAAATTAAACATAAAATCAAACACAGTAAACGCATAGATTGACAAAAATTTTCAACACTAAGCTCCATTAAAATTTTTTATAAAATTTTATCAATCTATGTGTTTTGTTTTTATATTTAGTTTACATGTTCTTATAATACATTGATGAACAAGATTTTTCAGCAGAGAATCCACCCAACAAATTTGATAAATTTTTATTCATTCATAATATATTTTATGTGTTTAAATTGCTTATTTATTTGATTTTATGACTCGTACAATGTACATGGCCCTTAACATGCCCCCTATGTGTGGGTTGACTCTGGGGGGGTATGGGTCTGCCTCATATCCTAATTCACCAATATGTGGTGTGGATTTGACATATGAGCTGGATATGACAAATAGAATAGAAAGCCATGTGCACCAACTGCTATGCAATTTCCATAACAGAAAAAATCAACCACTTCTCTTCTCATATAAACAAAACACAATATACTTATTATTTTTACATAATTGTCAATGATTGCAAATTTCAAATTCTCTTTACAGCTCACAAACTTGAACTAGCTCATAAAGTGGTCTAAGTTTTCTTTTGCAACCCCATTCACAATATTCTCCTTCCAACTGTATTCCTTTGTTTTCTTCTCCCTTTTCACTCTCTCTTTTAATATATTATTTTAACTTCAATCCCCTCCTTAATTTCTTCTCCCAATAATACTCTCTGCATTTAAAAAATATAAACATACATAAAAAGTAGAGGAAAAATTATAAATAAATAAGTCAATCTTAAAATAATTGTATTATAGATAATAAAAAAATATTAGTGTACATCTGACACAAGAAAACTTACACCAATTCTTGTGCTCTAATGGTGCATATTAACCAAATTAAGAATATTAATAAATATATTAACATATATACCTTGCATGTGACCCCATAATTTGGCGTGAAATTGACTTAGGTCTCTTTGGCAATTAGGTTAAAAGGCAGTTTATTTTTTAAATCACATCATCTTTATACTTTTTTTCTATTTCTTTTTATAAAAAAAAAAAGCCAAAAAAAGATTGGTAAAAGCCACAATAATATATATTTTTTATAATATTTTGTATACTTTCTGTAAACTTAAAAATGTTTGGTTTGAGTTTTTCGGATTAAGTTTTTTGATTTTCGTATTTTTTTGTTTTTAATGAATATTTTTAACATTTTAAATATATATATTTTTTACTTTTTTAGATACACCTTACTTAGATATATCTAAAAAATAAAAAAATTGTGAAAAAATATCTTAAAAAATTAATAAATACATAAAAATATAAAAAAATGTACTGAATTCTCATATATTTTTATATATTTTTGGTATTTAGTGAATTTTTAAAAGATTTTTTTCACAAATTTTTTTACTTTTTAAGTATATTTATGTTAGGTATGTCTAAAAATTAAAAAAATGGCTTAAAATATTAAAAAAATTTAGTAAAAACAAAAAAATATGAAAAATAAGAAAGTAAAATTTTCTGAAAAATGTTTTTAGAAAATTCTAACCAAGAAATATGTCACTCCCACTTCTTCCAAAATTTAGAAAAAATATAGTATGTCCCACAAAATTGGTACAATTACATTAGACTTTCCAAAAAAAAAAATTAATTGTATAATTCATGCTATATATTTTTGTATATTCTCTCATCTAAATTATTGCGGATCCGTTTTTATTCTAAATTATTTTTGTATTCTTCTTTTTATTATTGCGGATCCGTTCTTATTCTATTTGATTTGTTTATTTTTTTGAAAATTCTAATTATTATTGGGAAAATGATTTGGAGCCCTAAAACTGTCCCCCCTAATCTCCTTAATTTCCATTTTAGGCACTGTTTCCTTGTTTTTTTTTTTTTTTACTTGATATGGAAATTA
Source organism: Camellia granthamiana (assembly GCA_036172215.1). Taxonomy (NCBI): domain Eukaryota; kingdom Viridiplantae; phylum Streptophyta; class Magnoliopsida; order Ericales; family Theaceae; genus Camellia; species Camellia granthamiana. The sequence continues at coordinate 146,909,636 of CM069904.1, read as the reverse complement.
GGGGGATTAGGGAGCCCTAAAACTGTCCCCCTAATCCCCCTAATTTCTATTTTAGGCAACTGTTTTCTTATTTTTTTTTTTTTTTACTTGATATAGAAATTAAGGAGATTAAAGGGGTTTTTTTTAGGAGATGTAGCAAGACCCTTATTATTGCAAACTCTGCCAACTTTCTTCCTCAAATTCATCATACTATTATAACATTTTTTTAATAAAAAGAAGAATACTTTGTTTCACACAATAGTCCTAACATCATAAACCCATTTAGCTCCATCCATGCTACTCCACTGCAGATAAACAGAGTCCACCACCACCACCCACAACCACCCACCACCACCACCACGGCATGGCCGGCGGAGACGCCGCAGTCGCAGGCGACGCCACCCAGGCTCCCCTCCGCTTGGTTCGCGACGTTGCACGGCTATCCTTGGCCGGGTTCGGAGGCGCCTTCAAGAGGGACTGTGCAGATCTAGCACGAAGGGTCGCTCTTTTGGGTCATTTGCTTGAAGAAATTAGGGACTTTAAGGATTCAGATGTTGTTGCTTCTTCGTCCTCCAAATCTTCTAGTTTCTTGTCTGATTTCACTGTGGCACTTCAGGCTGCCAAGCGTCTCCTCTCTGCTGCCTCCAACTTTGATTCCAAGATCTCCTCTGTAAGAACTAATTCAACTAAATTATGTTTATATGTTCTTCTATACATGAATTTGGATGTGGGTAATATGCATTTTGTGATTGAATTTGAAGGACAATCATGGGTTACTCTCTGTTTTTGAGTTTGTTGAATTTTGGTTTTACCACTGATTTGGATTGTGAGTTTTGGTTCTGGGTTGCAATGACCAAGCTGATTAGATAGTTCTCAATCTAATCCACCAATATAAGTTTTTATTTTGAACATATTGACATCTGAATTCCAATTCTTATTTTGCAAATATTTTAGAAAGAGTTATTGCATGGCATTGTGGTGGTGTATGGAGAATAACCCATGTTTAGCTAGCTAAATTAGCTAATTTGTCTTAATTTTGGCCAACAATACTTGGTGGCTTTTGCAAATTCATATATTGATTTAGGCAAATGCATTGTGTTGTTGACAATGATCAATTATAATTGGGTCTTCTTGCACAAAGTGAAGTTGTTTGATCTTCCTATCCTTTATTTGTCCTAAATTTACGCTTGATCTAGTTATCATCAAACCACTTTTGAATTCAATTGCTGGATTCAATTCATTCAATTATTATTATATTTGCATGCTTTTCGCAATTCAGCCACTGCTTACCCCAACTGTAAGAGGTACATGGATCTGTGTTCTCCAACTGCATCTCTGTAAGACCATATCCGTGGTGGAATCTAAGGCATTCATGCCCTTTTTTGTTATTTTTCGCCTTCATCTTGTCCTTTTGATTCCTCAAACTTGGTTCCAAATTTCTCCTCCATACTGAGATATTGATCTATTTTTGTTGCAACTTCTTGCAAGTGGCAAACCATCATAGCTGAGTTTTTCTCATCTCAAAAAATTCTTGATTCAATTCATATGTGATGTATTTGGTTGCCTAGTGTAGGTGACAAATATTTTATGAAAACATCATGAGTTATTAGACCACAATTATCCATAATCCAGGAGGATCTATGACTTGTGCTATTAGAGCACAAGCTGATTGAATGTCATTACCTGAAAGATATTTACGTCCCTTGTATTTCATTAACTTATTTATTTATTTGATGTGCATATATGAGTGTATTAGTTTTTAAAATGGTTACAATCAGATTTTCCGTAGTAAATTTGAAATTAATGCCTACCACTTTGGAGATTGTGAAGCATAGCATTCATTTTGTTTAGTAATTACCCACAAATGTAAAACAGCTGCAGTTTCAATTAGTTTGTTAGGTGTAAAACATAAAACTTAATGTTGATGAAATTCTTTTGGGTCGTGCTATTCTCAAATTATTGTTGCATGGCTGTCTAAATTCTACTTTTTTTTTTTCTTCTTCTTCTTTTAAGGATGGTTCTGCCAAGAAGATTGCCTTTCAATTTCAATGTGTGACATGGAAGTTAGAGAACACATTGGGAAACCTAGCATATGATCAGTTTGACATCTCAGAGGAAGTTCAGGAGCAGGTAAGATTTTAGTTCTGCATGGTGTTTTCCGACTTGGCTGAATTCAACACTAGGTAATGTTTTTTCTGATTTTCTCTTTCTAGGTTGAATTAGTGAAAACACAGTTGAGAAGAGCCACTGAAAGATATGGAGGGCCTCTAAGTTCAACAATATTATCACGTGCCTTATCCCAGCCACTAGACAAAGAAATCGATCTGCAACCACGTAGCCTTAAGGTAATGGGAAGTTTGCATGTAGAGAATATAGGTAATATTGATCATGAAGTTCAAATGAAGGTTGGTTCTGCTCCAAAAGGCAACGGTTCACAAGGTCATAGTACACATCAAACAAATCTTGAATCAGAAAGACCAAGGGACTCATCTGCATCATCTAAGGAGTGTCAACAAAATAATTTTGATGCGACCAGAAATCATCAAGAGTATAAAAAGCCTGATTCTCCTGTAATTCCTGATGATTTCCTTTGCCCAATATCTCTAGAACTGATGAGGGACCCTGCTGTTGTTGCCACAGGACAGGTATTTGTTGACATGGTGTTGTTTAAGAATTTTTAAAAGCTCAGCCATCTTTGTTATGCTTTCCTTCTAATTTTATCTGTCTCTTGATTTTACAGACATATGAGAGATCTTACATACAGAGATGGATAGATTGTGGCAACACAACATGCCCAAAAACTCAGCAAAAACTCCAAAATCTCACGCTTACCCCAAATTATGTTTTGAGAAGTCTAATTACTCAGTGGTGTGTCGAGCACAATATTGAGGGTCAAATGGCATTGGCAAATGGGCGGATAAAGAAGAGTGATGGATCATTCCGTGATGTTAGTGGGGACATAGCAGCCATTCAAGCACTTGTCCGCAATCTCTCAAGCCAATCCATTGAAAAACGCAGAGTGGCAGTGGCCAAAATCCGATCACTGTCCAAAAGAAGCACAGATAATAGGATAATAATAGCAGAGGCAGGAGCTATTCCGGTGCTGGTTAACCTATTAACATCAGACGATGGTTTAACACAAGAAAATGCCATCACTTCGATTCTCAACCTCTCTATATATGAAAACAACAAAGGACTCATAATGCTTGCCAATGCCATTCCTTCCATTGTCCAAGTGCTTAGAGCTGGAAGCATGGAAGCAAGAGAGAACGCAGCAGCGACCCTTTTTAGTTTGTCACTTGCTGATGAAAACAAAATAATAATCGGTGCATCGGGAGCGATACCCGCTTTGGTAGAATTGCTCCAAAATGGAAGCGCAAGAGGGAAGAAAGATGCGGCAACAGCACTGTTTAATTTATGTATTTACCAAGGAAACAAGGGCAGAGCTGTGAGGGCGGGGATTGTCACAGAGTTACTGAACATGCTGACTGATTTGAGTAATTGCATGGTTGATGAAGCTCTGACTATACTGGCGGTTCTTGCTAGTCACCCAGAGGCTAAGATATCCATTGTAAAAGCTAGCACCATACCCATCTTGATTGATCTTTTGAGGACAGGTTTGCCACGTAACAAAGAGAACGCGGCCTCCATTTTACTTTCCTTGTGCAAGAGAGATAATGAGAATCTTTCTTGTATAAGTAGGCTTGGTGCTGTAATACCTCTGACTGAGCTTGCCAATAGTGGGACTGATAGGGCCAAGCGAAAGGCTACGTCATTGTTGGAGCATCTTCGGAAGTTGCAGCAGGTCTAACAGGTGTAGTAGCACTGGAAAACTAATTATTACTTGTTTGGGTTTTTTTTTTTTTTTTTTTGGGGTTATCTTTTCTTCTTCTTTTTTTTCCCCCCCCTTTTCTGACCATTAATGTTAGCCGATTCCTTTTGGGTGTGAAAACTAAGGATGCAAGCATGAGAATACAAGCATATTCTCGTAGCTTATTGTGTATTCTTTACAAAGTGTGATGAACTTCATTCATTCTGTTGTTGTTTTGAAATTTTTTACTGAAGATTCTTTCATCTCCACTCTGCTCTGTTGGAGGGATGAAAATAAACATGTTCCGAAAATTATTGAGATATTTTGAACATAAAAAAAGAAGAAGAATAATGTCTTTGTTCTTACCAATTCTATGATCTGTGCTGCTATTTTTTCATCTACTTCTCTCAACAGATTCTCCATTATTTCTCTATTCTATTAAAATATAATTTTTAATTATAAATTAAAAAAAATAAAAATCATAAATGTGCACTATAGTCCCTAAAAAAAAATTTAAAAAAATTATAAGGGTGCTACAGTGACTCCCTACAAACGGGGAGGAACTGTAACAATTCTTATTTTAGGAAAATATTTAAGGATTCTACTGGAAGTGTATAGGAAGCCATCAACCCCTTAAAATAGGTAATAAAAGGGTTTAGGGGTTCTGTTACTGATGCTCTTTAGTTATATTTTACCCTAAAATATAATTAAAAAATTTATTCTTTATTTTAGGAATCACTTTTTCATCTACTTTTTCCTACAGACTCTATTATTTCTCTATTCTATTAACAAACTCTATGTTTTTTCTCTATTCTATTAAAATATAATTTTTCATTATAAATTTAAAAAAATAAAAATCATAAATGTGTACTACAGTTCCTAAATAAAGCAAAGCAAAAAAAAAAACAAAAATATAAGAATACTACAGTGACTCCCTACACTGTAGCAATTCTTATTTTAAGGAGTATTTAAAGGAGCTGCTGGAAGTTTATAGGGATCATCATATCCCTTAAAATAGGTAAGGAGGTGATATAAGAGTTCTATTAGGGAAGCTCTTACAGCAGATGATTTGTCTTTTTTATTTGATCATAAAATTACATAAATTTCATTTGAAATTCTATATGCTTACAAATCGGAGACTCAAAGGCCTCATTGGTCATACATAGGTTTCATGGGAAGGTTGTGAATTTCATTGGTCATACATACATTTTATAATTGTTGAATTCAATCTTCCTTCAAATTTATTAGGGAAAAATAAATATAATGAAATAGTAGAAGATTTTTGCTCTTTTTCTTTTTTGAATAAATGAATGAACAAACACGCACTTCGTTGGTGTTTGTAATCCTTGTGTTGGAAGCTTTACCCTGATCAAATGTAATACATAGATTCAGCCATTCCAATTTTATCATAGGATGTAGGATTTGCAGTCTAAGGGGTGTTTTGGGAAGTTGGTAAAAAGTTGACTTTTGGCTTTTTACCAAGCTTTTTAGCTTTTTGAAAAGTGATTTGGGAAGTTGGTAAAAAGCTGACTTTTTTACTTTTTAGTTTAATATTTATTTATGGTGTCAAATCAAATTAAAATGACCAAAATACCCTTACCAAATTTTAAAATTCTACACAATTTGTTGACCTAGAGGGTATTTACGTAATTAGCCAACCTAGCTTTTTTATCACTTGCCAAAGGCAACAATTGCCCAAAACGCTTGGCTCAGCTTTTTTGTGCAGCAACAAAAACGCAGCGTTTTTAGCCACTTCCCAAAACGGCACTAAGACTGTGTTTCATTGAAAGATTTGATAAGGAAAATGAAAATAGAAATAGAAATAAACAAAAAGAAAAAAAAAATTTGATAAGATTCGAATTTTAAGTTATGTTTGGTTGATTTGAGAAGTTGAGAGAGAAAAAAAAAAAAAAAAGTCTAAATGAATCCAAAAGACAAAAAGTGAAATTATATTTCTCTCCTATTTTATTTTTTTTCTTATATTTTTCATTATAATCAAACAAAAGTAAGATGAATTTTTTTTTTTTTTGGGTCATTTCTCTGATCCTAACTTTTCAACCAAATATAACAGTGGGATGTAGTATTTTCACAACTTCACATTACCATGATGTGATTGAGAGGGATGTGGATATAAGCCCTGTTTGGTGCAGCTTAAAATCTGTTTATTTCAGCTTTCAGCTTAACTTAACCTATTTTGATGTGTTTAGTTTAGTTTATAACTTATAGCTTATAACTTTTTGGAAGTCAGAAATCAGCTTATTCTTTGAGTGGGGCAGGAGATGCTTAATTTATAAGTCAGAAATCAGCTTATATTCATTATAAGTTATAAGCTGTTTAGGTATAAGCTATAAGCACTTTCCCACAGCTCTACCAAATAGGGCCATAGTGACCATTGCTGTGGATAAGCATTTTCCTTTTTGACAATTTTTGGTTTGCATGATGGTAAGGATTGACAAAATGTTATCAATTTTGTAATTTTAATTAAGTTGTGCGAACTTTTATGTAATTTCCATTTGTAACCCATTTTCTTGGGATTCAATGATTCCCCTGTAGTCATGTCGTGGTGGATAGCCTCTATAGAATGTAGATCAGTTTAGTACCAGAAATGAGAATATGAACAAAATGTTACCAATTTTTGTATTAGAATTATAAGGATCAAATTAGCCTAAGAAATAAATTACATGGATTGTGGGTATGTTATATTTGGATCTTGGATTTATGGGGTTGGTTTTGTTTGGTTCTCAGAATTTATTTTTTGAATTCTTTTTGGAGAAATAATAAATAAAAAGCACTCATCTTTTTTATATAATTTTATATTTGTCAAATTAATTTCTATTTTTTAAAAAAAGAACTCATAAAATTGATTCTGATATTAAATTTTGAAGCATTTTAAATTATGTTTAAATTTTGAATTTGTGAATTAAAAACGATAGTGACTCTAGTTTTGTTGGTAAATGTCTTTGTTTTTGGGGTCGGTAAGCAGTGTGTGAAACCTGAATTTATTAAACTTTACAGGTTGAAGAAGCCTGTAATAAGGATAATGATAGGCTAGCAGTCCAATTGAACACCACCTCAAAATTTGCTCAGTAAGTACAAAAGCAAAAAGTGGAAAAAGTTGAAACATTATTATTATTATTAAGATTGTCTGCATAAAACAACTTAGTAGGTAAGTGTAATATGAAACATATGACCTTAAGGGCCGTTTGTTTGCTGCTCTAGCAGTCCGGATTGGACTAAGAGTGATGAACAATGAATAAACATCATATTTATTTTGTTTGTAGAGATCCGAATTTATAATTTCTTCCGACTATGAAAGGTCCTGGCTGAGTAGATTATGAGTTTGGATGAGACTATGCTATTAAAAAATAATTCATTCGGCTTAAGAGCATCTTGAACAGTAATAGGTATTTTATTTATTTAAATATTATTATAAAGTATACATTTTATTTTATCTATCAACTGTTTCATAACTATTCATACAAATGTTATTAATTTTATAGAATGTTATATCAGCAACAATGATAGAAGGAAATAATTCTAATGATTAAATACATTTTACCTAACCTTGAATGCTATGTATATGTAACTAGTTAATGTGAGTTGAACTAAAATATCTTTAGTGTATTGGAGTTGAAAAAAGTGAGTTATGCTAAGTATTTTAACTAACAAACATTATATGCCTAATGAGTTGGAGATGCTCGGTGTTATCGGTCGTCCAGCTGGAAGGGTTACAAGTGCAATTTTTTTTTTTTTTTGGTATACATATTAGGCAGCACATTTTGAAATAATGTTATTTAGAGCTAGTTTGGGAAAGAAGGGTTTGAGCTTTTTTGACTAAAATAGTCATTAAAAAAATCAGTTTTTTAGTTTAATAAAACAAAATATCACATCCAACTCACAATCATTATATTCTTTCTCTCACAAAAAATCCAAAAGTCCTTTCAAAATGAGACTTTTTAATCCCAGACTAAAAAAGTCAAAAAGCCAACTCACTTCCTAAACCAACCCTTAATAAATTATATTTTTTGGTTAAGTAAAAACTATAGTTTTTATTTATTTTATTATTTTATATTTATTTTATATAAGAATTTTTTTTAAACGAGTTTTTTTCATTTCAAATTAAAATAATTAAAAAAATTAAAAAATTAAAAAATCAACCCCCTTTCTAAAAGAAGGGGACATAAGTTTGTTGCCGGCTGACGTCTTGTTGTCCCTGTTGAACAGTAAGCAAGCCCATCAACCTTTTGAAAAAGACTTTGATACTTTTGGTGCAGTTTATTTTGAATTAAAAATTGATAATTTAAAAAATAAAAGTAAAAAGCTTCTCTTAATTAGATTTTGAAAATTAATTTTATTTTTAAATTTATTTAAATTATTTTTGTTTAATAAATTATAAGTAAAAGTTACGTTAAACAGTTTAGTACAGAAATAAGAAAAATTATAAGCATCTTACATAAACTGCACAAATATTTTTTTTTATCTTTAGTGACTCTTTTAAAAAAAATTATTTTTATTTTTAAAACCATCTTTACAAGATCAATTTGAAAAGTAATAAATTTTGACATAATTTTTAAAACAAATCACTAAAAATAAATTTAAAAAAAAGTAACTTTTTAGAATGTCAAAAACGCCTCAGCCGTTTGTTTGTTTGTTTGTTTTTTTTTTTTTCATTTACGAGAAACAACATGATCATAAAAACATGGCTCAAAAGTGTTCGTCACTGCAAAACTCTAGGCTTGTAATCAAATGAAGTTGCTTCTAAAATGGAAACTACCCAAGAAAGATTCCACCTCTAGGCTTCTTTTGGTTTAGGGTTTAAGAGAGGTTTTTGCGGTTGGATCTGTTATTTTGGACCTTCTTTTTTTTTTTTTTTTTTGTAAGGTAAAACAAAATGTTAATCAGAAATGTTTATATGATAAACAAAATTTATATTTAAGCTTTTTTAAATGGGAAACACTTTCCTTCTGAAATATGAAAAATATTTTTTTAAATAATATTACTAACCCTACTACTGTCACCTACCACTGTGGACATCATCATCTCTAACTACTACCACTACCAACAATGATTCATTCCACTAAAAACACCACCACTAATAGCACTAATGCATTAAAAAAAAAAAATAATAATAATAATAATAATAATAATAGAACTCTAAGACCAAAACATCACATCATTACTGGTGGGACCCACTATCACCTAATTAGTGGGAGCACTAATTAGTACTCCCACTCATTTTCCCTACCACTAGTGTAACCCTGGGATTCCAACCAAACAAAAGAAGATTTTTTTTTTTAAGACATTGTTTGAATAATATTTTTTCTTATATATACATATATGCAGGGCCGATCCTAAGATTTAGGGAGCTTAAGACGAATTTTGAAAATGGGATCCTTTTACATTGAAAAAGATAAGTTACAACTTTTTTATTTGTTTATAGTCATAAAAAAATTTACTTGCACATATAATCATTAAAATTATAAATAAAAATTTACTTTCGTATATTAAGATAAGAAACAATCATTACAAATACTTAAAAAAAATAAAAATCTAGTCTTGTTATTTTTTTTTGAGCCCCATATTCTATTGGACCTATAGTATTTGGACCTTTTTTTTTTAATATCTAAAACACAAAATTATATTTGGGGCTCCTATTTTTAGCCCAAATTTGAGGGCCCAAGGCGCAGGCCTCTCTTGTCTGCCCTCAGAGCCGGCCCTGCATATATGGATAAATTACACTTTGTCTTCTTCATGTTTGACTATTTTCCTACTTTGACTCTTAATTTTTAAATTTTTTATTTTTTACTTTGGCACTTGATGTTTTAAGTGTTTCTCAATTTACTTTTAAAGCTAATTTACATCTAAAATTAGGTAGAAAATGACAAATTGATAATCACGTGATGTAAAAATATTTTATTATGTGTAACTCATATTTCTTATACAAACTCAAACATCAATACAATAATATATATTTTTTATATTATGTGGCAATGAACGTGATATTTTTTATTTAATTTTGAACAAAAAATAACTTTAAAGGTAAACTAGGAAAAATTTAAAATGAAGAGCTAAAGTGAAAAAAAAAATTAAGGCCAAAGTAGAAAAATGGTCATACATAAAGGATTGTTTTGACAACTTAGCTAAAAATTGATTTTTTGACTTTTTTAGGTTACATCGTTTCTTTATTTTTTTATATATTTTTTTTAAAAAAAAGTCAAAAAAAATCAAAAAGTAAAACAAATCTAAAGTATAATTTACCCTATATATTGAAACAAATGGAGCGTTAGATTTCTATAATTTCCTCCCCCCCCCCCCCCCCCCCCCCCCCCCCCCCCCCCTTTTTTTTTGGTACAAAGGTTTTGCCAATTGTGCTAGGCCAAATGATTTTGGATTTCATGTTTTTTTATTTGCTAGTTATTTGTCTTGCATTGCTTCACTAACTCACTTAAATCTAAACTGCCGTTTGGCAAGTGAGTTGGGTTTGGGATAGGATTAAAAAAATATAAAAAGATAAAATAGACTAAATAAATCAATAAGATAAAATATCATATTCAAATTATAATCATTTTATTTTTCTCTCACAAAAAAAATAAAAAAAAGCCAAACAGAACTAATTTGGCTAGGTTAAATTAATCAAAAAGTCCAGCTCAAAAAATTCTTACAGACGAATCCTAAATGCCATATAGTTAACAACTATCTATACTTATTATCAATTGAATTTTTGTTACATTTCACAAAATTTTAACATGATATTAAACTTAATGTGTATCCCGGGTCTATTTCTATGGTTTCCACAAGAGGCAAAACCTTTTTTTTTTTCTTTTTTTTTTTTTTATCAACAAAAAGAAAGTTTTATTGATGATAAAACATACTTTACATATGAAATTATATCAATAAAAGAGAAAAAGCACAAAGCATTATAACAAACTATCCAATTCTAACTAAATTGGCACCGAATAGAAAACTCAATCATCTACAAACTCAACCACAAAGATTGGTGAAAAACCAAACCCAGCAAGAAAACCCCCCAATGATCAATTCCTAATCTACCATCTTTTGGGATCAACGTATGACCAAACACCCCTTTGAACTTTGGAACTCCACCCAGCAACCATCAGCAACAGTAACCAAAACATAACAAACACAACAAAGCAGAAACAGCCAACAACACCCCACCTGCAGCAGCAAAATCAACCGAGCAGAGCAAAAACAACCGCCGCAAAAAACAGAACACACAAGCAGCAAAAGCAGCAAGAAACTAAGCAATAGCAAACAAACCACCAGCAAAACAACAACTCAGTAGGGCCTGACACAAGAGGCAAAACTTAAAAGCATCTTCAATGTCAAATATTACATTTGACATATCATTACCAAATTTTAATTATGTTAGAATATAAAAATGTTAAAATTGGACAATTTTGTTCCACTAGTTACGGCTTTTTTAGCATTATCATCGTCTCATCTTTTCAATCATGGTTGGATCGCTATAAAATACATCTAATTATTGATAGCAATATTCAAATTTCGTAATATGTCAAAACTTGCACCAAATTTTGTACAAAAGATAGCAATATAAAAATTTAGCAACTTCAATTATAGTTCTATTAAAATACTCAACAGCTATAATATAATTATGATAGCTCAAATACCAAATAAATACCCGTTAAAGCTCTTATATGGAGTTTTCAGAGCCATATAGTAAATATTTATTTTAAATGCACACAATCAAATACAATCCTCTTAGATTATAGGAGACACATTTAATAGATCTAATGTGAAATAGTAATGTTAGAAACACAGAAACCAAACAAGAGGTTTTGTATAATTAAACTTACATAATGTGAAAGGGTTGTGTGCATCAAAATTATTCTATAGTAAAAGATTAGGAAAGGGTCCACGACACATGGATATACTTTTCATACCAAAAATATAAAATAAAAAATAAAAAAACACAAAGAAGAATTAGTCAGTGATGAAATTTGTTAATTTCAAAATTCGGAACAAGTCAAAACACTAATTAACAACATTATTGTAAATGGCATCTCAACAACCCAAGTCTTGAATCCACACCGCGATTTACGTAAGTCACTTTCTATTGAAAAAAACCAAAAAAATAAAATAAAAATAATAATAATAAAAACACACATGATTAATGTAATAATGATGTAATCATAATTCTTGGATTCTCTCTCTCTCTCTCTCCTCCTCACATCGCTTGCTTTCGTAGCATTTCATCAAATTTCAAACGTTGAACGCATGAAGCAAGTTTTCAACATATAATTATATGCATATATTGAAACCGAAAAAAGCAAGAAGAGTATATTGTGTGGGTACTACACGTATATTGTATATCCCAAGAAGAAGATGATAGAGGTGCCTTTTTGGACTTGGACATAATTTTGAAAACACATTTTTGACTTTACATTGACGGAAATGCTATTTACTATATGAAGTTTTACACCAAAAATTATGTTAGGGTGAAATTTTTTTTAGACTTATTTGTGTAGACTATTCATTAAAAAAATTGGATTCGTCTGACAATCTTAGTCAAATGATTATATTATTATATTTTTGGTTCATGAGGATAGACAATAAATATAATTTTAAAAATAGACTATTATTTTTTTTAATGATTTTTTATTTGAAATGGATAGTTTTTTTTAATGATGAAATCATAAAGTTATGGTTATTAAATCAATCCAATTATTTTATGAATGTTCTACAGATAAGGATCTAAAAGATGAATGTCACGATACTACATTAGAACATAATAAGCTTGGACTCGTGAATAATACTCTTGGGCAAAGTTTCTTTGAAAACAAATTTTTAAGGATGAGTTGTACTCTTATCATTTGCAGGCAGAGCTAGCCATCATGTTACGTATAAGATCATATACGTCTATGCGAGTATGGAATCATATTAGCGTAGCTTGTGTGTGCAATCCCACTTCAAAACATAAAAGAGGCACACAATAGGCTTGGACTTGTAAATATGAATTTGTTTCCTTTAACAAACATGTTTGAAGCTAAAAATAATTTTTCAATATTCAAAGTCTCGCCACTTATTATTCAAATATTTTTAAGCTAAAAATCTAAAATGATCAAACTTGAGTTTAACTCGAGTAGTTACCTTTCAATTTCTCTAGAAAGGGTTTGGGGTCCGACTTTACAATAAAAAATAAATTGAACATCCAATTATACTAACTTAACTTACTATCTCTTTATCAATTTACTAAGGGTTCGTCTAGAAATTAATTATTTTAATAACTTTTTAAATTCTTATAAAAAGACATGTAAAAAATTCAGAAAGTAATGGGACAAATTATAATAATTTTTTTGACTAAAGTAACCTACAAATGAGGCCTTAGTGCCAAAAGAAATCTAAACACTAAAAATCTCAAAAGTGCAGCTAAATTGTTGAAACACAAGAAAAATGTTAATCTTGAATAGCAACCAAAAGGGTCACATGCGCTTTTTGTTTTTGTCAAACAGCTTGCTTATTTTCAAAATTTGCAATCTTTCTTTGACCCTGTAACCCCTATCAACAACTACTACCCCTACTAACCATAAATCTATATGTCCTTTTCTCACACCAACCAACCAACAATCTCATATGTGTCTTCTTTTAACTCAGCATATAAAGAGGCACCAAAAGGATACTATAAAATACAATACACACCAAAATAATAACAAGAGAGAGCTCATTGTGTTTGCCTCACTAGAAACTATACACAAAATGGGCAACACATTAGGAGGGAAAAAGACCACAAAAGTTATGAAAATAAATGGAGAGACATTCAAGTTTAAAACACCAGTGCAAGCTGAGGAGGTACTAAAGGACCATCCAGGGCATGTTTTGTTAGAATCCGAGGCGGTGAAGCATTTTGGCATTCGAGCAAAGCCATTAGAGCAATGGCAAGAGCTGAGGCCAAAGAGGCTTTATTTTCTTGTGGAGTTGCCTGAGTTTCCTGAAGAGAAGAAGCCGAGAAGAGTTCGATCATTGGGGATAAACATGAGTGCTAAGGACCGGTTGGAGAGTTTGATGCTGTCGAGGAGGTCGGTTTCTGATCTGACGATCATGAAACCGACCAGCATTGTGATGGATGAGAGGAAAGAGAGGTCGGAGAACGGGGCGGTGAGGTTGAAATTAAGGGTTCCCAAGGCTGAGGTGGCTAGGATGATGATGGAGAGTAAAGATGAGGCTGAGGCGGCGGAGAAGATTTTGGGTCTTTGCATGGCAAACAAGGTGGCTGGCGATGTCGGTGGTGGTGGTGGTGGTGCACCACCCAAGTGCAGCTCAATGTTGCACCACCAACAAGTGCATTGCATGGGTGGTCATGAAAGAGTAGTCAAGGATGGTTGCAAGGCACGCAAGGTATATGTTTTTTTTTCTTCTTAAGATATTGATCCATATTTCATGGTTATGTTCATTGTCCTTTTGGCATTCTGCTGCCATTACCAATCTTGAGCTCATTATTTTCCATGAATAAGTTGTGAAGCATGAAACAAACCATAAAAATGCCAAAAGATGACAAGAATGACTACTGGTAGAATTCGAATCTCATTGATTATTAAAAAATAAGAAAGTTTTAGAACAAAAACTATCTTTGGATGTCCCACTAAATAGTCCCTTCCCCCCCTAAAGAGGTGAGAAGAATGACCACTGGTACTCTATCTGAAGTTATAATGCCTTTTAATTAACAACAGCCATGCCACATATGTGGTGTTTGGAGTCCTTCATTTACCCATTTGGTAGGTCTGATTGATGCAGTTATCCTAATTAATTGTTCCCAATATAAATAAATAAATAATAAATAGAAAATCAGCAGAAAATCCTATCTCTAGACACCTTGAAATAAAATTGTAAAATAGTAATATTGGCAGAGCAAAGTCAGGATCTAAAAATGAAAGCATAATTAGTATATGAAAATAAACGTTAACACACACACACACATATATATATATATATATTAAATTTGAAAATGATGGAAAACAATTCACCAAAAAAGATATTATGAATTCATATCAAGTGTACATTCAAAACAATATATTTTTAGGCATTTTTCTTAACTTATAATAATACTTAGGCCTCATTTGAAAAGTTAGCTATTTTAATAGATTATTTTAGCTTTTGATTATTTTAATAGGCTAAAATATTTGTATTTGAAAAGAGGGTTAGATTTTTTTGTAGTTGAATATGATGTTTATGAGAGAAAAAATGATATGATTATGAGTTTAATGTGACATTTTATTTTATTAACTATTTTAGCTAATTTTGTCTATTTTCTGGATTTTAGCCAAAAAAGGCAATTTTTGGTTTTCCAAACAAAACATTAATGTAGGCCTAACCACTATGATTCTTATAAGGGTTTAGTCTCATAGGAAAATTGATGCTTTGAAAGGATAGGGAGGCCAAATCCTATAGATACTAATCTAATAACGGACTTTTGTGAATCAAAAAATAAAATAAATTGTTAGTGGTATTAATATTTAAAATAAAAATCTATTTTTTTTTTTTTTTTTTATAGAAAAAATTGAGATCATGAAATGAGGATAAAAATATACGATTGACTAAAAAATAAATAAATAAAGAGAAATATAAACTTTGTTTTTCCAATTTTTGTGACCTACGACTTTTTCCTCACTTCACATGCATAACCAACAAAGTTAGGCACTTATTTTGACCATGAAAATTTATTGTCACAAGTATAATATGTTTCATGACTATTATATTCAAATTGTGTCTCTTTCATTCATTCAAGGCAATATGTTTACATGTATTTGTCTACATATATGTCCTTATTTGGCCGAATAGAACCGACCAATTTATGCTCGAAAAGTAGAGAATCAATCTCCTACACTACCCTCTGCCACGCTGCCCTTTAGGCTTCCAACCGTACGGCTTATTCCATCACTTTATTCCCCTATACACTTATTTATATAATTTTTTAATACACATTTTTTAATAAAAAGTCAAAAAATTAACCCAAACATCCATATTTTTTTCCTCAACTTTTTAGTCTAAAAAGACAAAAAGTGCATTTATTTAGGACACCCCAAACAATCCCTTAGTGTACCCTAAATGACTTTTCCCTACACCTTGTTCTTGAAGGTGACATTTCTTCCCATGCATATGTGCTCACCAAACCATTCAACCCATACACAAATCACATAAAATTGAATTTTACTTTCTTTTTCTCATTTTCCTTTGTCAAACATTCCTACTAATACATTCCTATCAAAATTAAATAAATAAATCTTAAGAATACTATTCTACCAAGACTATGGCCTAGTAAAACAACCGAAAAAACCTTGACTATATACACCAATCAAATTTTATCCCTACAGGATTTCATGATGTTCTTGAAACAGTAGATAATTTCAACTAGAGATGAATCAAGCTATGATATTTAATTATTCCTTTATTGTCTCTCTTTTTCTCCTAAATGTGGTATGAGAGATTCGACTAAAAATATTCTTGTTCTGATTGTGTTTTTTTTTGTTTTTTTGCTTTCAGAAGCGAGTTGGTTTTATGCCGATCAATGAAGGAGAAATCCAAGTAGCAGTGGCATCATAAAAGAAAACAACACAAGTTTCCCAATAAATCGAAGTTATATATGCTCTATGATTTACTTCTTCTCCCTAAATTTACAAGTGGAGTTCTCTAGCAATATTTAGATTGTATTTGGATTTTGGAATTTTGAATAGGAGTTTGTGAAGCGAAAGGAAAAATGATAGAAAAGAAATAAAAACTTAGCTTCTATTTTGATTATTTTTCTCTCTTTTTCTCTTTTCCCTCTACAAATTTCTTCTAAATTCCAAGATTCAAAACAAAACCTTAATTGACCCATGTTCTTTTTTGTATATATTTGAATGTATCAAAGGTGTTTTTGAGATGTTGAGAGTTAGAGATATAAAATAGCACTAGGTAGATTGTCAACAAGACGGTTCTCAAATGCTACTACTGTAAGCTCAATTTCTATGCAATCAAATATTTTTATTTGTAAAGAGAAAAGTCTGGTTTAAAGTATTTAGACGGTTTTGTTAACAAGCAATATAGAAAGAAAGTGTTGCTTTTATTATTTAAAACAAAAGACCTGTTTAAATGAATTAATTTTTTTTTAGAATTGTTAATGTCACATGATTTTGTAAATTATGTATAAAATTTCTACAAGAATACACATTTCCTTTATCAAAAGAAGTCTTATTTGAATGTGATTGCTCATTAACATACATAAGAACATACTTTCCTTGAGTGAATTTTTGAAAATATTAAAATATTTAAAATGTTGTATCAAGTATTAAAGAATAAGATGGTTAATCAGACAAAAAGAAAGGACTTGTGGCCTTTGGGGAAATATAAACACTTTGCCAAAACATACATACACTAACATGTGACACTCCAATCCACATCCTACTCCAATCTTTTGCTTAACAATTTAGAGATTACTTTTGCTAGTGCCATTAAATTCATCTCTAATGCTCATTCACCATCTCTTTTCCTGTAAACAAAAGAAAAGGCAAATGGAGTAAAAAATAATAAAATAATAAAATAAATAAATAACACAAACTTTGCATATATGGCATTAATTGTTTGCTGGTGGTTCACCTTTGGCTCTCTCTGTTCCTTTCTTATTTTTTTTCCCTTTCTGTTTCTCCTCTCTTCTTCTTCTTATTATTTCTCTCCCTCCAGAGGATCTGAACGCCTTCAACATGGCTTCCCAACAACATAAAATAAAAAAATGATTGTTTAAACCTTGAAGGGGAAATTTTTTTTTTAAAAAAAGAAAAAAGAAAAAACAGGTTTAATCCTTATAACAAAATAAATTTTGAGTTTTTAATTGTCAATTTAAACACTAAGTATTTTATTTGTTTTCAATTTAAATCATTTGTCTATTTTTATTAAGTAAAATCAATAGAAAAAATAATATTTTAATCATTAAAGTCGATGAAAAATGATATTTTAGACATTTTATCTAATGACCAAAATACTCTTTTCGTCAGTTTTATTTAATGAAAACATGCGAATAATTTAAATTGAAAATAAATTAGAAGATTATGGTTTAAATTGACAAAATTAAAAATTCATGATTTATTTTGTATAAGACTCAAACTAGGGGTGCAACTCAAACGAGTTGAGAGGTTGTCTAAGTCTAACCCAAGTTGTACTGATAGCTACCCAAGCCCACCCAAACTCAAATTGTAACCCGAGATTGTCTGTCCAAACCCGACCCGATTTACCTAAATTGCCCGAATTGCACATGAGTTTTTTCTGTTTTCTTTTTTCAATGTAACTAAGTTAATTAATTTGTTAAAATTATACTATTTACAATTTTTTTTTAATATATAAAATCATTAATAACATCAAAATAAATAATTTATATAATGTAAGAGAGATATCATTATGATAATCTTTACAATTTATAAATGAGAAAAAATAAATAAGTAAAATTTGTATTGTATTACTTACTTGTATATATAATATATATTCAATATGATCTAGTGATCTAAATTACTTTAATATCATCTAATGACTAATAATTTACATGTATATTTAATATTTTTTATATTTATACATATAATGCAGGTTTCAAATTGCTCGGATTATTTGATATTTTTGCCCAAACCTGTCCAAATATAATTTAGATTTTTTAATTTTTGCTCAAGTCCATACTAAATTTAAAAATATTTTATCCAAACCTTAAAAAATTTCAAAATGAGTTGAACCCGACCAAGTTGCACTGCAAGCTCAATCCTGAATTTTTTGTGTAATTGTCCCAATCTTAAATTTCTTAAGTGATAAAAATGAAAGAAAAATAAATATACTTAGTCATTTTTTTTCTTTAAATAAAAAAATCATTTTCATAACACTAGCCTTTAAAAACGACCATTAGAGTGGTGGAAAAAGAGTTTTAAAATTTGATTTTAATGGCTATATAGTATTTTAATTTTATGTACCTGTTCATTGTCATAAATCCAACCAAAAGTTAAACAACTTTAGTCTATTTTTTACTTTTTTTACTCCTCTTTTTTTCATATCCTTCTAGGGCAAAGCAAGACTTGTTTTTGCCATTAAAAATGTTATCAAAAAGAGGCTCTACAAAATGTCATGTAAAGAAATTTTCTTCAAGAGCAACTGTGCACAATGTACAGATATTACAAAGAAATTTCACTAATAAACTTCTTTTTCCCTGGGATAATTCTGCCCAGATCCAAGAACAACAAAAACACTGCGAGTGCTCTCTCTCTACACTTCTCCGCAACAATTATCTTCCTTTTTCTTTATTAATCAACACACTATGCTTGTAAAAACTTGAAGAATGTAATGATTGATGCATTAGTAGTTCATCATCTATCTACCATGACCATTGATCAGGTACTGTAAGAAAATAGGATGTCATTGCTTTCCGGAATCTTCTCTTGTATTGTTTGGGAGAAATAATTGTTGGGGAGGCATTCCTGGGGCCTCCAAGTATGCCAGATGCCTTAACCCACGTCTCCAAATGCTTGTCCCATGTATATTGTCTCATGAAATCAATGATCCCTACGACCAGCTCCTTCCGCTCCTCATCCACCCCAACCAGCAAAGAATAGTCCATCACATCAACAGACTGAACCAAAAAAATTTAGAAAAAAATAATCAATGGCAATCATCAAAATTCAATGGACTTCAACCATCAACTTTAGAAGATAAAGGTGAAAATGGCCGACAGCTGATAGAAATATTCCACGATAATTTTACCCTCAACAACTTTTGATTGAAGTTAACGAAGGTGTTAAAATTGATCAAAATAAGGTTAGCAATGATTATTTCGGTCGACTAATAAAAGACTAATTTTCAGCAAAATTATAATAGCACGTTATTATACACGTCTAGTTTATTAATATCGAACGTTATTAATGTTGGACTCTATGTTATATACATAAATGTACAGGGGGTGAACTAGAAGAAAAAATGTTTCCATACTTGGAAGTTAAATAAAAGGAACCATCAGCCTAAAGGACAAGTTGTACCCTGGATTCTAGACTCAAGTCCCCACCTTGTACGGCAAATTCAGAAAGTCAAAAGAGAGGCACCTTAAGAAGTACGAACACAGACATGGACATGGACATGGAACACACCAACACGTAAATTTTCAAAATGCAAAAGACAACAAGTGGGGGACATGAGCAAAATATTTAGCTTTATATATGAAATATTTCATTAAAAGAGAATACAAAAATGAAACATAACACTAATTCCTAAAATTTTAAAGAGATTAATAGATACAAATCTATATTGTTTTTAATTTATCATCGTATCCTATCCTCTAAGTCATCTTGTTCAAACTTATAATATGTTCTATGTATGTCTAAGCTATAAACATGTGTGTTCTCAAGTATCTAAAGCATGTCTGGTTCTAAAAATATTTAAAAATAAGACACATGTCAGGAAGTGTACAAAGAGTGTCGGTGTCCCATAGAGACACACCACTCTCTTAGAAGTGCCCATGCTTCTTAGGAAGCACTTTTACTTAAACTAATGAGACATTCATCAATGGAAAAGAGCCAATGGTTCTTAGTACCCTATGGTCCTGGGACATCTCTACCTCAATCTGGTCTTCTCCGTTGTATGGTGCCTTTTATATGGCAACACAAGATGAGATGATTGGGACATAAATTTGAAAGGCCTGTAAGAATATTACAGCCAACAAATGCTTCAAAGTATGAGTTCAAATTTCAACAACACTTCAAATTTATGTCAAAAACACCTTGAAATCAAAGTCAGGACCATGATGCAATCATGACGATGTGATGCTAAAACAACTTGCTTACCGCTAGAAAAGATGTATCATTCCAAATAGCTCGCTCTAAGATTCTTTTGGCCTTGCTCTCAAGAAAAATGGGTTGTGTACGAAGTGTTTCTAGAAGATTCATATCTAGCAGTACTTTGTTTGTCCCAGTTGTATCCGCATTGTAACGAGACCGCTCAGAGCCCTTAAGATCATAGACCCTTGAGATACTTCTTTTGAAAAATAGGTTTTCCATAACCATCAGATCCATTTTTGTTTCCTTGCCACCTTTTGAGTGTTTGACAGTGACCTGCAATTTATACTACCATTTAGAATCATAACAACTGAACCAAGAACAAAAGAACACACACATAACCACACTGGACTGCCAGAAAAGGAATGATGAACTAACCCGATAAATTCCAAGAATTTTAGCAAGGCAGGTAGGACTTCTCGAGCTGAGAGAATCTGTCAAATACTTAAAGTACTCCGGTGCAAATTCCTCGAAAGAATCCAACTCAGTCTTCTGGACTTGTTTAATTATAAATCTTTCATCCAAAGACTTCGCAAAGTACACATGGCTCTTTCCCCCTTGAGCACTCCATCTCTTGCAGCGGCTCAAGGAACGTATAAAATCCACTTCACTGGGGCAGCATTGCTTTCTAAGAGCATCAAACTGCTTTGCAAAATAACAGGTGATTGAAAACTTCACTTTGCCCCCACCAATTAAAGACTCGTCTTTGAAAGAAATTTTCAGATGAGAAGAATTCTTAGGATCTGTAGATGAGGCAGTAATTATCAATGAAGCATCTTCAGATCCATAACTTCCACTGATGTCACTGGCATTCCTGCTTCTTTCATGCCCATTTGGCCTGTCAGCAATCCAATCCTCATATTTGTTGGAACTGAGGGCATAGGATATTATGCTAGTAGGTTCATCATCATAAACAACAATAAGTAGATTATTTTGGCCAGTTTGTGGAAGCAGCAACCGCTCCCCATCAGACATAAGGGATGCAGAAGAGATAAATGTGGATGTGGAATTGAGTGAGAGATTTAACTTCTGGGCCTCCATGGGTAAAACTTGAGAGTAAGTCCTCTGTACATTAGAAACTGGATCTCTAACCATACACCTGTACTCTCCAGAAGCATGAAAAGATCCAAGTGTTGACAAATGCAATGAAGATGGGGGAAATCCTTTCCTAATTCTTTCTTGAAGTCTCACAGCAGAGTCAAAAGAATACACTCTTGCCGGAGTCGTTAGCTTTCTAAGAGTTGGATTGCCTGTTTGATTTATCACCTGAGGTCCATCTGCCCGTAGGGTATCTGTTCCCAACATAAGTTGATCATTTTCAGTCCATGCAGAATCTATTTTATCAGACAGATTGGTGGAAAGTGAGGGGATTGTATCTGAGGAGGTCGTACCAACCATAATTTCCCCATTAGACTGTAATTCTTCATGTTTGTAATACTGACCTGAGGTTGACATGGATTCTTCAGGAACACCAGGCTCAGATGGCAAGTTAGGCTCGCACTTCTGATTTGGCTGTATACCATTCTTGGAGAACTCTTGTGATTGTGAAGACTCCAGCACACTTTCTTCAAGACCACGTTCCGGACTGCCATCCTTAGAACACGACTCACTTCTCCAGTCTTTCAGCTCAGCATAAGATGTAGTATCCTTTGCGTCCTTGGAACTAAAACTCCTTGTTGTAAGAAGGGAATCCAAAGAATAGAACCGACGATCCCAAACATGTGAACTAATTACAAGGGAATGCCTCAAGCGATTAAGCTCAAGAATGTCCATAGATGTCTGATCAAATGGTGAAGTCTCTTCACCAGCTGGTAGAAGCAAATCCTGTTCATGAGAATGGAGATTAGGTCATGCATAGTTGGAAGCATTTCTTCTAAGAAAAGTTAAAAACTAATATAAATTTATACCTAAACCCACAAATAAATAAATAAGGGAAATTTGGCTATAAACCCCCTTTACCTTCCTTTCATTGTTAAAAGGACTAAGAAAAAAATTATACTTTCTAAACCCCCTCATAATTATAAAGTCTTGCATAAAGGACAAAATTTATTATTTAAATATTTTATTAGACTATTATACCCTCAACTAAATTTTCCCACCTTTTCCACCCACTCTCTCCCCACCTTCTCTGTCTCTCTCCTCCCTCTTTCCCTTCTGACTTTGTTCTCCGCCGATGTGCTCCTCCTTCCAGATTCGAAGCTCTGTTTCTCGACAATTTTGGTAACTTCTTCTTCTCCGGCGATGATAGCAACGTCATCGTCATCACTCTCCTAGCCAAGTCCGGTCAGTTATCAGGCGAAACTCCGGCGATCAACAATGCCGAAACCGATCTCTACGATGAACTCATCAAGAACATCGGGAACGAAATCAACTACGGGCCGAAAAATTGTCCTCCGATGCCGGAATCGAAGGAGATCGTCTACGAGGAGAAACAGATCGTCTCTAAATTGAGGCATGTTTGGTGGAGTTGTTTGGTTATACATATTTTTTTAAACACAGATTTGAATTTTGAATATATGTATATATATATATATATATTTGTGTATGAGTATTGTTAAATACATGTATTCTTTTCATTGAGATTTGTGATTGTTGATCGAGTTTTAGAGGTTTTTCTTCTCAATTAAATATGTTGATTTGTTGATTAATTTGTTTTGTTTTTGTTTGTTTGTTTGTTTTTTTTTTTTTTTTTTTTTTTTTGATTTTTTTTTTTTTGTTTTTGATCTAATTTCATTTGACAGAACCAAAGTAAAATTTTACTCTGGTTCTATTACTCTGTTTTTTGTTTTAAATAATGAGAGTAAAATTTTACTCTTATTCTATTGCTCTATTTTTTGTTTGAGAGAATTAGAGTAAAATTTTACTCTGGTGTTAGAATGACAGTAAAATTTTACTGTCAAGAGGTGGTCATTGCCAAACACTTTAGCCGCCACAAACACTGCCTTCGCTTTTTAACTTTTGTGCAAAGTAACATTTTACTTTTAGCTTCAAAGTCTCACAGTTTACTCGTTTTTCAGAGTAAAATTTTACTTTTATACAGAGTAAAATTTTACTTTTGTGTACAGTCTAACATTTTACTAGTTTTTCAGAGCAAAATTTTACTTTTATACAGAGTAAAATTTTACTTTTAGCTTCAGAGTCTCACAGTTTGCTCGTTTTTCAGAGTAAAATTTTACTTTTATACAGAGTAAAATTTTACTTTTGTGTAGAGTCATTTTACTAGTTTTTCAGAGTAGAATTTTACTTTTATACAGAGTAAAATTTTACTTTTAGTTTCAGAGTGTAACATTTTACTCTTATTCAGAGTAAAATTTTACTTTCATACAGAGTAAAATTTTGCTCTGAAATACACAGTGAAGATGGCTTAATAAGAGAGCTGATAGATATGAGGGTAATATAGTAAAAGAAACAAGTTTTAAAATATTAGGGGGTTTTGAAAGTATTTATATAATTCTTGTCCTTTTGAAAGACAAATTAGATAGTGAGGGGGCTATCACCAAATCCCCCAATAAGTAAATATAGTGTTCATATTGAGATATAGCCTCAATCACTAGTGGTATTTACCTTGTAATCATTCCTCTCTTTTATTAGAAGGCTTTTTAACTCCATGATGTGGTTATCTAGCTCACTTGCATCAGATTTTTCATGTTCCAAGGACATATTTTTCTGTTCAATGCTGTCAAGTACAACCGATAACTCTGCATACAGGGCTTCCATTTTACTCAGAAACTGTAAAGGGCAAAAGAGAAAGGGTTATATTATCATTATTTCTTTGAAAGAAGAAAAAATTATTTATTAAAATATATATTTATAAATATATATATATATATAAATTTAACATCAGATTCAAAGAAAACCAGAATATCGCAAAGTTAGGTTCAAAATGGCACCTCTGCTGCCTCTTTTCTTATCCAATTCTGTTGAACATGGCCATTGAACTCCAGCACTAATAGTGGCAAGCGGACAGAAAGAACATCAACAGGAGAATAACGAAAGAACGCAACCCTACTCCCAAACCTGTTGAAGCAAAACAAAACATGTCACTAGTTACCATCATCACACTCTGCAATTCAACAAATTTCTCAACCATCACCATTATCACACATAACAATTGACACTCCCAATTTGACAAATTTCTCAACAATCACCATTATCACACATAAAAGTTGCAAACTGAAGCTGATTCTGAAAAACGTACCCATAGTAACGGAGGCAGTCCTTTTGCAGAGAATGACCACAGCTTGCAACGCGATTAGCAGTTGCATGGTTTGAAAAACTAAGTTCTAAAAACTTTCCGAAGGAAAGTCCCAAAGCAGCATCTGACATAATCACTCTCCGGGTTGCTGGTGGAACTCCATCTATCTGCGCGCACTTAAGGCATCGGTGCCACATCCATATCTTCCCGTCACGCTCCCCAGGTAGCTTCACAGAGGGAAGGCATCTAACATTTATTGTCAGGTTTCCCTGCTGCTGAGTATAGCATAAGACATGGGCTTCAGTTGGTTCTTTACAAGATCGGCAACTAGATGTCTGGCAACACAGAGCAATTAATTTGTAATTTTTAGTTTATAACCAGGCATCACAAAGATTAGAAGAAATGAACCTGAACTTGTTACCTGACCAAACAGATCATCACGAAGATACTTCCCAAGTGGCTTATCAAAACAGCCATAGAACTTGATGCGAAGGAGTCGAGAGCGCTCACACACAGTTCCATTTAGCACACAACGGCTAGAAAAGGATACCAATATGCTCTGGTGACTGTCTGTTGCTGAATAGTATTTACTCGAGGCTTCATTATCATCAACCCTGTCGGGCCGTTTAAGTTCATAAGCTTCCCTTGGTTGCCTCTCATCTTGACCTGTGATCTCCAATTCCTGACGGGTATAATTTACAATCCCAGAAGGAAGCATGCTGAGGTCCTTTATATCCTCCAAAGCCACATTAGATACTATATTATCATTGCATGTACCAGAAGGTACATATCCAACTCTACGCTCCATCGAGGTGGTAAATGAATCATGACCAGGATTACAATGCTCATACGATAATTCCTGCAATCCAGAATCCGAATTGAGACCAACAAATTCTTCATTAATATCCTGGTCAGAATTAGGGATAACTGAAATGGCATTATCAGCTGTTGTCCTCCCTGGTATGGAAATTGAAGGCTTCGTTGTCATTATGGGAAGACTAGCACCCTCATCAGAAAGGAAGGAACTTTCCAAGGATAAATGATAAGCTGCAAAAATTGCATATTGAACAACATGCTTGACCTTCTTCAGTTCTTCATAACACGAGCCCTTCAGCAGTACCTGCAAGAAGTTATACATAAAAGGTTAAGCAAGAAATATCTTCTAGGTGTTACTCAGACACAACAATAAGAACAGAAATTATGTTTAAAAGTACAAAGGCTACACCGTATCTGTTGGAGATAATAATATATTATTATCTCCAACAATATCCACAAATATGACAAGAAATAATATATATATATATGGAGAGAGAAGGAAAGAAAAAAGAGAGCAAATTTAAGTACAAAAATTGCTAATTTTTAGCCAGACAATACTATGTACTACTGATGAAGATGTTTTTAACTCTCAAATTCTCAATTATCTAGCTTTTTGACAAGCTGTTCCCAGAATCTGGAAAACCATTCCCCTCGGTAAAGAGCACTAAATTCTGTAAGAAAAGGAAAACGACTATCTTTTCAATTTAAAACAATTTGACGAAACAGAACGGACAGATACATAGGGAGGAGGACTAGAGATTCTTCACAGATAATAGTAACCGAACATAAAAGCCAATGAAGTGAAGAGAGAAGCAGAACAACAATATTTGCACAACCCAACACCATCAAATAAGAAGATAGAAATGCTTGAATGTTGGAGAACAGACTTTCTTTTCATTTACTTCTTGTGATAGCATTGCAAAACATGTAGGTACTAACCCTAACAAGACATAAAATTGCAAAAAAACAATAAAATTGTGGGCCACTTCTAAATCCATGTGAAAGAACATGAAGATCATAGTTAACGAGTACAAAGGTACACTAGATGGGAGTCTACACACCATGCATGTGGACATCAGATCTTGAAAATGTAAAACAGAGGCACCATCATTGAAAAGAAACATGGGAGTGAATGGGATAGTAGACAGAGTTGCGGGCTTAATCACTCGAGTAGTAAAGAGCAGGTGTGGGCACCACACCACACATCGGATTTGACTTTCCGTGTTTGATTGTGAATCATTGGTCTATAATTTGGCAGTAAATCCTTTTTCCCACAAGTCATTGAATTCTATTTTATCTTTATTGAGGGACTATGGAAAATTTAAATGACCAAATCCGAATAACCCACATGTTGCCAAATATAGACCAATTCACTAAACTTGGAACTGCCACCTAATTTTTAGGGAAAACTATAAAACCCTAACTCCATGTTAACTTAAGCCAATGATCCATCACAACCAAAAATCTTGGGAAAGATCATTGATTGAGCACCTCTTTTGCCCAATCTAAAAGATTAGACTCTACTAGTTCCTTTCCATAAGATTTATTTCAATTTTTAATTCCACATACTCATTTTGTTTCATCTAACCTACCATCTAAGTGAGACGCACAATATAGATTATGTTACCTAACTAGAGTGCTTCCATTGTTGCAAAACTCTTTTTGATTCTAAGATAAGAAGCTTTCCAAAGATGGGGTGGAAAGTTTCCTAACATATTTTTCTAAATTTAGGTAGAAGCACTCTGGTTAAGGATGAATTTCTAAATATCTATACATTGCAGTGTGACCTCTTTTCAGTAAGTTCTTTAAAAGAAAAATGGCAAGTGATTGCAGTATGATCCATTTCCTAGTAGCAGGAAACTCCTACTGGGGTGACGTATCTTGCTCAAAAACTTCATTTCACTCTCTTATGTAAGATGATTGTAAGAAACTTGAGCCTGTCAAAGAAAACTCACTCCCAACTAAGATAGAACCTCTCAAACATACAACTCCTAAAGAAACAAAAGAAAAACAACTCAAACTCATTCTAGTACTTTGTATTTACCTAACATTTATCTATACTTAACAAAGACAATTTGTAGTTGACATCAATCTCCACTAATAATTCATATTTTAACAAATATATTACAACTAATCCAGTAAAAATATTTGTTAAAATATATTTATATGTTCAATATATAAAATATATACACTATGCTCCCGGCCTTAGAAACTTATATATTCCCTCACTCCCCCGGCTCTGGCCCCGCTTCGTGCAACTAAG
Organism: Camellia granthamiana; assembly: GCA_036172215.1. Lineage (NCBI taxonomy): Eukaryota > Viridiplantae > Streptophyta > Magnoliopsida > Ericales > Theaceae > Camellia > Camellia granthamiana. Next base: position 146,881,767 of record CM069904.1, on the reverse strand, counting down.
CTCAGAACCTCCCCATGAAGAAGGCATGATCCCCAATTCATGATACGTAAAGCCTCAACATCCCTTTCTAAGAGTCCTTCAAAAAGAATCTTTTAATCTCCTATGTCAAAAATGTAGGTCGTGAGGTTCCTAACGACCTCATATACATATGACCAATATAATAATGACATCAGACTGGGTATAAACTGCATCTCCAAAGAATTTGAAGGCATCACTTCAAACAAAAAACTAGAATAACTTTCATCCAACAAGTCCAGGGAAAGTGGTACGTAGTTAATCTATAATTTTAGCCCCAATATCATGGCAGACTGTAATGCAAATGTCAGCTTTATCAACATCCTCCTCTATGTCTGCAAGGGCTCCAAATGAATAAAATGTGCACTGATTCACCCATGCTTAAAATAAAATAAAGTAAAGTGCTAGAAAGAATCAGAGAACTTCATTTCACAAGAGGAATGCATACAAGCCACATGCTTAGTTACATCATATGTAACAAAACAAACTCATACAGAACTTAATATCTTCCAAGTATCAAATGCAATTGAAATTAATAAGAAATATTACCGTGCAACCTAAACGCCTAGGACAACCTTCAAAAAACATCAAGGTTTTTGAGGGCTTCTTGAATTGATTGGCTTTCTCAAGCTCTTTAGATACCTTTTCCAACCGAAAGAGTTCACAACGTCCCAACTGTGTCGTAGAAATAGCATCAATTGACGGAGTTATAAGAGCACCAGTGCACCTCGCTATGCGCTCCAATAATGGCCTTTTAACATTCAACACTAAAGAGATCTCCTTTTCCAACAGATACTGTTGGGCATATGAAGATACACTTTTTTCTACAAGCAGCACATTTGGACGGTGTGCCTCTATCTTTGACACAATCATCTTCAGATGATCAATTTCCTGCTTAAAGAACAGAGTTCAAATTCCATTATAATTGCTCTAATCTCACTAGAAAGATGAATAAACAAGCCAATGAAGAAAAAAAAGAAACCTGTTGCAGTAATGTATCAAAAGAAGAGAGCTGATTAGGAACCCTATGGTACTCGAGTGCTCCTCCTAAAAGAAGTAATCTGGGGTTTTTGTATTGTGAAGTCATGCGCTTGTGTTTAATATTCTTTGTACAAACTACTCCTTTAACAAGTGTGCTGCATGCACAACAAATAAATAATTTCAATACTAGTGATGTACACTGGAGAAATACAAGTAGATAAAATATCTGAAACATGGAGACACAAAAACGATTAACTAAACAAAAGAAAATAAAAATAAAAATCTTACCTCTCATGAGGACTTCCTGATGCTATACACTTAACCTTTACATAATCTCCGGGATCCATACTGCCCCCTCTGCTAGTATCTGGTCTGACAAAATTTGCAGCTTGCCATGCTATTGCGGTAACAATGTCAAGCCAGTCTTCTGTGCTGCTTTCTTGGCCCACCTTGAAACCCTCCCCCTGTAACAATTGTAACACAAGAGCCCTAAAATGCCCCTGTACCACAGCTCTCAGAGATTCCTCATGGCCCTCATTTTGTCTATCCTTTGCCGCAATGCTAGCAAGGCTACTACTGGATGAAAACACCACACCTGATTCTCCAATCTCATCATCCTCATCATCATAAGCAAAGAAATTACTTTCTGATTCATCATTGTCGTCATCAGGTGCTGGAGGGAACCAAATTAGACCATTGTTTTTGAAATCCAATGGCCTTTGCAACGTGTCACATTCGTCCCGAAATATTGACAAATCATCAGTAATTTCTGTATCCTCAGTCCCTCTCATTGGCCTGCTTATAACAGCCATTTTGTATTGATCAAAGGGAACATCATTCTGAGACCTCGGAGTTCCCACTTCTTTCTGCTGTACAGAATGGCCAACTATATTGGAAATCCTAGAGGGGCTGTCAGAAGGACTTGATCCAACTGACTTAAAACTGTAAACTTCATGTCTAGCACTAATGCTACTTGCATCTATATCCGAAGTGTCATTATAGTATTCACTGGATGGGCTGAAAAAGTATCCTGCAGAATCCTCAGCCTTTTCTTCATCACTCCTACATTCATAAACACATTATTGACTAATCATTCACCCAATGAGAATCATATTCTAATCTGAGACTCGGAGAAAAACTAAAAGCTCTTATAAGAATTTGAAAGGCATCACTTGGCCAGCATGATATAATTTCTTCAAAAATACTCATAACTAGGGCCGATTGGTGCAACTTATATGAGCTGCTTACAGCCTTTTTTAATTTGAGAGTTAGTGCCCAACTATTTGGCACATCTTTTGCATACAGCTTATTAGGTAGAGAAATAAGCTAAAAAAAGCGAATTATCTAACAGCTAGAGGAGGGGAGTTTTGGCTTCTTCTCTCTGATTACCAGCTTTTAAATCAATAAGTTGTGCCAAGCTGGATAATTGTAAAGAGCATGAAATTAGGTCACCCAATTAAATCACTAACTCTTGACTTGAGTTTATTATACTTGCACCAAGAAATCAAAAAAAATAAAAAATAAAATAACACAAACAGAATTCGATCCACATGTATGCAAAATAAAACCATTAAATTTTAAGCTTGCAGGTTCGTGAACTAAGAAACATAAATTATTTAAGCATGTTGGCATAAGAACTAAGAAAACAGAAACTTCATACCATCTAATTTTCTAAAAAAATAAAGATAATCTGGAAAGGTATTTCTTTGTACCTGCTTGACGAGCAACGAACAGAGACTGAAGAGGAATGATCAGTAAATGAAGTAAAACTGCTTCTGGTCAAAGCATGGGGGGAATAACCATCCAACTTTTCACCACTAAAACTCGGCGATGGAGGTTCAGGGCTCTGTCTGGGAGACTCAGAAGGATAGATTTTATCACTATACTTTCGTTTCCCTTCATTCCTAATACTAATCTCTGAACAAAACTTGCAAGACTTAATAACAACCTGAGTATCCACGTTGCTTTTTGCATCACCTGACACAACATCCAAAGAACCATAGGCGCGTACACAATCCACACACAACATCCTACCACATCCTTGGCAATGGAACTTATAGCAAGTGTCTGCAAAGTTCAATTCACCCTTGCAACACATTCCGCAATTGTTATCAGGCATCTAAAATTCGCTGGATAAAGAAGTCAAATCACTTGTTCCCCAAGAAATCCTAGACCTAACGTTCTCTATCAAATCTAGTAGAGAACTATCAGGTATTCCCATAGAAAAAACCAACTCCTCCTCAATACAAAAACTGAATCCCTCTTCTTCTAATATAAAATTGAAATTACCAAAAAAAAAATTACAACTACTAAACCAAATTTATCTGATTCCTCTGGTATAAAAATCAACCCTGATTAACAGAATAGAAAATTATGAAACCCAACAAGAAAAAAAAGGTGGGTCATGATTACAAATGATTTTGATTTTTTTTTTGTGTGGCTATTTTAGTTGAGGACAGTGAAAGGAACTAAACTCCCCCTGGAATCACAAATTCTCAAAGGAGGGAATTGATGGGTACAATTAAATTCACAAAAGATTGGATTTTGCATTTACACCAAAACGTAATCCAAACAACAACAATGACCCGTTAATTTTTCTCTTATTTATTTGGTTTTATGATCTGCGTGAGACTACCAAACCCTAAACCCCACTACCCGAACCCAAAAACATCAAGACTACAGAAACAAGATCCTCTATAAGCGATATGATAGATAAAATTGCAACTATAATCCTCTAAAGTCGAGAATTTTAATCGATATGACAGAAAATAAACCCTACCCACCAACACCAAGTACAACAACAACAACTACTACAACTAACTGCTGAATTCAGTGAATTTGAAATGGAAAAAGGGTCAGACAAAAAAACCCTTGAAATCAAGTGAAAAAAGGGAACAAATTGATGCGATTACTGATAATACATGTGCATACCAAGAGATTTAGCAAGTGGAATTCAATACAGAAAAGGGGGTAGAGCTAGAGAGAGAAAGAGAGAGAGAGAGAGAGATTTATTAAAGGATGAATAGGATGAGAAGGAAAAGTAGGAAAAGGAAGAGTACGGAAGAGGTGGTTGCGTTTGTGGCTCGAATCTCGAAAAACAGGTCCTGGTCTCTCTTGTTCTGCATCTTCTTCGAACCCAACAACCCCACCATTTCACTTTTCATACCCAACCTTCCCGGCAAGGCTTTCATTTTCATTCCCCCCACAAACAAAACAATATTATAAAAACTCCAGCCTTGTTTGGTTTATTTTTTAGAGAGTAATTTTAGAGATATTTTTTTAAAATTTTGTTTGGTTTAATAATTTTGAATTTTTTTTTTTTAAAATGACTTTCGGTCTCCTATAGATCAATCAATCACTTTTCCTTTTTCTTCTCTTTTTAAAATCACTTTTTAAAACTTGTGATAAGTTTCACAAATTCAAATAGCATCATCCAATCCAAAATCTAAACTAGAGGAATCCTCCTCCTTCCTTTTTGATGTTTTGATTTTGATTTGATGATTTAAGAATAGTTTGCTTATTCACTTTTTAATTAAAAAGTTAAAATTTATTAAAAAAATTAGTATGTCATATTACATATGTCAATCAATTATTTATTTTCTTATAATTATCTATAATCTATTTAATTAAAGAGTCATTTCAAAGACTATAACTTTTTTTTCATTTTATAAAAAAGTTAGGCTGTGTTTAGAGAAACTCTCCGAATACATTTTTACCTCTTATTTTTAGTGTATTATTTGTTTAGAATTTTCAAAAATTAATTTCACACTCACTTTTGAAAACTCTTTCCAAAGCGAAAAAATTTAGACTAACCGGTCATCCTCCCAGACATCCAGCGAGTTGACCAGAACAATGCTATTTTTTTTATTTTTTTTACAATTGGCTCTTGTTATTTTTTATATTTTAAATAAAAAAAATCAAAATTTTTTAAAATTCTTTATGAGTTTTGAATAGAATTTTGAATTGTGTATTTAGGTATGAGGTATAAGTTTTTGTATCAAATATCATATATCACATCAAAAATTTCCCACTCAATTCAAAACTCATTCACTAAATAAATTTTCTACACTCAAATTATAATTTTAAAACTCACAAATTCAAAATACAACTCTATTCTCAGATCACATTTATAAAACTCTACCAAACACTACCTTAATAAGTCAAAAAATTATTAAAAGATAATTATTTGGAAATAAACTTTTTTAGCAATTTTTTTTTTAATTAAAAAACGTGTTAAAAATTAGTTGGTTGATTTTTTATATTAACTTTTTAGTTATTTTATTAATTAATGTGTTTAGTGATGCCGAATAAAACTAATTTTTTATGTAGCTTATAAGATTAACGGTTCGAATTATCATTATAAATTCAAAATGGAGTTTAAAAAATAAAGGGCGAAGTACCAATAAATCTCAAAATGTGATCTTCTGAACTGTTTATTCTTTTTTTTTTATTATTTTATGAATCCAAAGATCTCATTAAAGTGGAAATTACACAAAAGAATAGTTACTTACATATTTGGGTTTAATTTTTTAAGGATAAAAGTGGGTTTCTTCAAATGTAAAATTACATATTTGGGCAATCCGCATTATAGAAGATTTGCATTTTCGCTTCTTTTGAAACAAATCTCACATTACGAACAAAAACGTAACACTCCAATATAACATATTAAAAAACTCTTCGGTATATTTTTCTCAAACGTAACAATGTAATATTAAAAAAAAAAAAAATTTCTTACTGTATTTTTCCCAAACATAACACTCTAATCAATGCAATCTTAAACGTAACACTCTAATGCAACATACTCCAATATAACACATACAAAAACACTACAAACTTCTTAATGTACTTTTTTCAAACATAACACTCATAATTTGAAATTACATTTGCCCAAATTTATTAAGGAATTTTTGTACTTCTTTTGGACTTGTTTGAAGAATCCCTCATTATTTTGGAATGGTTTGAAGAATCCCACATACTTATCTAGAGTGTTATATTAAAGTGTTACATTTGATAAAAGTACACTAAGAAATTTTTTTGTATATTATATTAAAATATTACACTAAAGAGTTTTTTTTATAGTGTTATATTGGAGTGTTACATTTGAGAAAAGTACATTAAAATTTTTTTTTGTGTGTTACATTAGAGTGTTACACTAATGACTTTTTTCGAAGTGTTATATTGGAGTGTTACTTTTGGAAAAAGTACACTAAGGAGTTTTCGTGTGTTACATTAGAGTGTTATACTAAGGAGTTTTTTTGGAGTGTTATGTTTAGGAAAAATACATTAAGATTTTTTTTTTAGAGTGTTATATTGGAGTGTTACATTTAAGTGTTACATTGGAGTGTTGCAGTTTGAAATTATACATTTGTCCAAAACTTATTAAGGAGTTTTTGTACACTTTTTGAAATGTTTGAAGAATCCTACATCCTTTTAGAATATTTGAAGAATCTCATACTTCAAGTCATTTTTGTATTTCTTTTGATAAATTTTTTCTAATAAAAAAAATTCTCATACAAAAATTTATCTCAAATTTAATTATCATAAATTGTGTACCTTACCTTTCTAACACAAAAGAAGAAGAAGAAGAAGAAGAAGAAGAAGAAAAAGAAAAAGAGAGAGAAAGAAACATAATAGAAATAAAGGTATAACTGTAAATCCAATTTTTAAATAATATGTTTGGGAAGTGGGTGGGCTTTTTGGCTTTTTTGGCTATATGAGCTTAGGCTCAAAAGCTTGGTTTGGGAAGGGCTTTTGACTTTTTGGCTTTTTTGATTTTTTTGTGAGAGAAGAGTGTAATGATTATGGGATTGGATGGGATGTTTTGTCTGTTGTGGCTCATAAGCCTATTCTGTCTTTTGTGGCTCATTGAGCCAAAAAAGCCCAATGAGCCCTTACCAAACCAACCCTAAATTTACCTTTCAAAATCAATGGGACTAATTGGTCCATAAGAAAATTCTTGGCACATGTTGGAAAAATTGTTTAATATAAGCATATTTTTTAGCCCAAATTTTGAGTGGGCCCCAAACGTTGTTTGGGGTGGGTCCGAAGAGGTGACGTGTTCCTTGCCGCGTGGCAAGTCACACGGTGAAGACGGAATGTCAAAACCATTTATGAGTAAATGGGAAGTTGACGTCGTTTTCGGGTTTAACATTAATTTTTTAGATAAAATTCATTTGAATTTTTTCAATAAAAATTATTGTGGGAATTTAATTTAATTCTAAATTCAAATTTGGGTTCCTGAGTGGTTTCCTAAAATTTGTAATTATGGGAATTTAATTTAATTCTAAATTTAAATTTTAAGTTCCTAAGTGGTTTCTTAAAATTTGTACATCTTCCTTTATTTATTAAACTATTCAAATAGTTTAGTATATATATATATATTCATATAGTTTAATATATATATTTCAATAGTTATTAAATAAAGTCCCAAGCAGTTCAACAGGTTGACTTTTCCACCATCGGATCACTTTTCATATGTTTGATTATTAAGTGTTCAAGGCAACGGTTAGATTTGTTTGTTTTCAAATAGGTTGCAGTTTTGATTCAAATTTTGAACTAAACCTGTTCAAATCTGTGTCACACTTATTCGGGTCTAAATGTTTGTCTATATATAGATCTATTCTGCTGCAGTCCTACAGAGCCGAAATTCAGTCTGCAATGATCCGGAAAAAACAGTCTGATTTTTGTCTTTTTGCTGTCCAATTTTTCTCTAGTGCATGTATTCTTCATTTATAATTTTAGGAATAAATATTCAGAGACTTAGAACACAGGTTTGGTTCGCCGAACAAATTGTTTGGAGTACTACTACAATTTGTGAAGATCATTATATCCTGGGAGATAGACGCCACTCAACCGTAAGTACCGTAGCGGGGCGAATCTGTCTTAAGGACAGAGTGTCACACACTCGACTTGGTCTTAATTTTAATTCGGTTTGATAAATAAATCCGGTATGTTATTTATTTATTTTGTTTGAATTTATTTCATGTTATTTTATTTACACAGAAGATTGTTCCAACAATTTTAAGACAGATTCGAATTATTCTGTTTACAGAATTTTTCGTTTATTTCCCTTTTTCATTCTTCGTAAATAATTTCGGAAGAAAATTATTTTCTGTGGATTTACAAAATAATATTCTGGTTGGAAAAACAAATAGTGATTATATGCTATTTCACAGATAGTAGTAATATACTGTCTCTTTTCTTTGACAACAACTAGTAGTACGATACTGGTGTCATTAACAATTCAGAATATATTTTTGTGAAATTTTTTCAGAAATTAATTTTGGGTTTTAGAAATTATTTTCTGAGTTTTCATTACTTAAAATTCTGTTTTAGTATTTTAATTATTGAAGTGCTACAAAAATTAATTTTTTGTGTGGAATTAATTTGGTTGAATAAAATTGTATTTTATTTCCAAATTAATTGAAAAATAAAAGTTATATTCTTATTTCTTTTATTTTACAAAATTTAATTTCTTGTGTGAGATTAATTTTGTTAAATAAAATTTTATTTTATTTCCAAATTAATTAAAAATAAAAGTTATAGTTTTTATTTCTTTTATTTTACAGAATTTAATTTTCTGTGTGGAATTAATTTGTTTAAATAAAATTTTATTTTATTTTCAAATTAATTGGAAAATAAAAGTTACATTCTTATTTCTTTTATTTTTTACAGAATTTAATTATGTGAATTTGGTTTAATTTTCTGTGTAGTGTAAATTCTAATTATAATTTTGTTTTATAAATTAGAATTGATGGCTACTGAAACAAATGCCCAAATAAGTACTACTGTGGTGGCTGCAATTGCACCAACCCCCTCTCCTGTGATGACAGTACCAATAAATCATGGAGAGAAGCCAGAGAAGTTCTCAGGAACTGACTTTAAAAGATGGCAACAGAAAATGTTGTTCTATCTTACAACTCTGAACCTGGCTCATTTTCTCCGTGAAGATGCTCCTATCCTAACAGAGGATGAAACCGACCGGCAAGTGGTTGCTACGGTTGATGCTTGGAAACATGCCGATTTCCTTTGCCGGAATTACGTCTTGAATGGATTTGACAACATATTATACAACATCTACAGTCCAATCAAGACAGCAAAGGAACTTTGGGAATCGTTGGAGAAAAAGTACAAAACGGAAGATGCCGGCTCAAAGAAATTTGTGGTTGGTAGATTCTTGGATTTTGTAATGGTTGATTCAAAAACTGTGATCAGCCAAGCTCAAGATTTCCAACTCATTCTGCATGACATTCACGCAGAAGGCATGTCTCTCAGTGAATCCTTCCAAGTTGCAGCCTTAATTGAAAAATTACCAAAAGGCTGGAAGGAATTCAAGAACTACCTTAAACACAAGCGCAAAGAAATTTCTATGGACGAGTTAATTGTGCGTTTAAGGATTGAGGAGGACAACCGCAATTCTAAAAAACGGGCAGGTAAGAATCCTATGGAGTCTAAGGCAAATGTGGTGGAACATGCTTCAAAAACCAAGAAACGTAAGTCTTTTGGAGAAAGTTCATCACAAGGCTCTAAAGTGGGGGAAAATAAAAAATACAAGTTTAATGGCAAATGTTACATCTGTGACAAAGAGGGACATCGGGCCAAAGATTGCCATAGCAAAGGCAAAAGCAAGAAAAGAACAAGCAAGAAGCCTGCTCAAGCCCAGATGACTGAAGTGGACAATATTTCCAATGGTGTCGAAGACATCAATCTTTCTGCAGTTGTTTCCGAGGCAAATCTTGTCGGAAATCCTAAAGAATGATGGGTAGACACTGGTGCTACTCGCCATATTTGTGCCGACAAAAAGATGTTCACATCTTATTCTTCAGTGAACAATGGTGAACAACTTTTTATGGGCAACTCCTCAACTTCCAAAGTTGAAGGACAAGGAAAGATTGTACTCAAGATGACATCTGGAAAGGAACTCACTCTCAACAATGTGCTGCATGTACCGGACATTCGCAAGAATTTAGTTTCCGGATCTTTGTTGAGTAAGAATGGGTTTATGCTAGTTTTTGAAAGTGACAAGTTTGTACTTACCAAAAATGGGATGTATGTAGGAAAATGTTACATGTCTGATGGCCTTTTCAAGTTAAATGTAATGACCGTTGTACCTTCAGTTATTAATAGTAATACATCTTCTTCTTACTTGCTTGAGTCTTCAAATTTATGGCATGGTAGACTAGGACATGTTAATTATGGATCTTTGCGTAGATTAATTAATATGGAATGTTTACCTAAATTTAACATTGATTCAAATCATAAATGTGAAATTTGCATTGAGGCAAAATTATCTAAAACTCCTTTTCATTCAATTGAAAGAAGTACGGAACCACTTGAATTAATTCATAGCGACATTTGTGATTTTAAATCAATTCAAACTAGAGGTGGGAAAAAATATTTTATCACTTTTATAGATGACTATACTAGATATAGTTATGTTTATTTAATTCGAACCAAGGATGAAACTTTGAAAACTTTCATTCAATATAAGAATGAAGTTGAAAATCAACTTGGTAAGAAAATCAAGAAAATAAGAAGTGATAGAGGTGGTGAATATGAATCACCTTTTGGTGAGTTTTGTAAAGAACATGGAATAATTCATCAAACCACCGCTCCTTACTCACCTCAGCAAAATGGAATTGCTGAAAGGAAAAATAGGACTTTAAAAGAAATGATGAATGCCATGTTAATCAGTTCTGGATTACCTCAGAACTTGTGGGGGGAAGCAATACTTTCTGCTAATCATATTTTAAATAAAATATCCCAAAAGAAAGTGAATCAAATACCTTATGAAATGTGGTATGGAAGAGTACCATCCTACAAATACTTAAAAGTTTGGGGGTGTTTGGCTAAAGTGGCTATTCCTAGTCCGAAAAAGACTAAGATAAGTTCTAAGACCATTGATTGCATTTTCATTGGTTATGCCAAGAATAGTAGTGCATATCGGTTTTTGATTCATAAATCAAAACATACCGAAATGCATGTAAATACTATTATTGAGTCTCGAAATGCATTTTTCTTTGAACATGTATTTCCAAAGAAGACTGGACAAGAGACTAGTACTAATAAAAGATCTTTTGATGCTATTACTAGTCAGGATCAAGAACATGAACAAGAACAAGAGTTAGATCAAAATGAAGTAGAAGAACCTAGGCGTAGTAAACGTGCTAGAACCTCAAAATCTTTTGGTTCAGATTTCCTAACATTTTTGTTAGAAAATGAGCCTTTAACTTTAAAAGAGGCTATGTCCAGTCCTGAAGCTCCTTTATGGAAAGAAGCTGTCAACAGTGAAGTTGAATCCATCTTGCAAAATCACACTTGGGAATTAGTGGACTTGCCACCAGGTTGTAAACCTCTTGGGTACAAGTGGATTTTCAAAAAAAAATTAAAATCGGATGGATCAATAGACAAATACAAGGCAAGACTTGTAGTCAAAGGTTTTAGGCAAAAAGAAGGTCTAGATTACTTTGACACATACTCACCGGTTACAAGAATAACATCCATTAGAATGCTAATTGCCATTGCATCTCTATACAGTCTAGAAATTCATCAAATGGATGTTAAAATCGCTTTCTTAAATGGTAAGTTAAGAAATTTACATGGAACAACCAGAAGGGTTTTCTGTTCCAGGGAAAGAAAAGAAAGTGTGTAAATTGGTTAAATCATTATATGGTTTAAAACAAGCGCCAAAGCAATGGCGTGAGAAATTTGACAAAGCAATAATGTCAAATGGATTTAAAATTAATGAGTGTGACAAATGTGTTTATATTAAAAACACAGACACAGATAAGGGTTATGTCATTGTATGTCTTTATGTAGATGATATGCTCATCATTGGTAGTAATAATGACCTGATTAAAACTACCAAGAAAATGTTGAATAAACATTTTGACATGAAGGACATGGGCATTGCTGATGTAATACTTGGTATGAAAATTAACAAAAACATCAGAAGGATATGCTTTGTCACAATCTCATTACATTGAGAAAATACTTGACAAATTCAGCAAAGATGATGATCATCTTGCTAGAACTCCTGTAGATGTTAATTTGTATCTTTCTAAGAATGTACATGAAAGTATTTCTCAATTGGAGTATGCCCAAATTATTGGAAACTTAATGTACTTGATGAACTGCACTCGTCCAGATATAGCTTATGCAGTAAGTAAATTAAGTAGATATACGAGTAATCCGGGAGTAGAACACTTGAAAGCAATTATAAGGGTTCTAAGATATCTCCGATTTACTCGTCACATTGGGCTTAACTATACTAGATATCCAGCAGTACTTGAAGGATACTGTGATGCAAATTGAAAATCGGATACAAGAGACTCAAAGTCCACCAGTGGGTATGTCTTTACTCTTGGTGGGGCGGCTGTATCTTGGAAATCTTCCAAACAGACTTGTATTGCTAGGTCTACTATGGAATCTGAATTCATAGCTTTAGACAAAGCTGGGGAAGAGGCAGAATGGCTTCGCCACTTCCTTGAAGATATTCCAATATGACCAAAATCGGTGCCTGCTATATGCATACATTGTGATAGTCAATCAGCAATTGGTAGAGCACAGAGTCATATGTATAATGGTAAGTCACGACACATTCGTCGTCGACATAATACCGTGAGACAACTACTCTCTAATGGAATTATTTCCATAGAATATATTAAGTCTAAAGACAACATAGCGGATCCACTAACCAAAGGGTTAGCAAGAGAGTTAGTTGAGAATTCATCGAGGGAAATGGGACTTAAGCCTATTAAATAAGAGTTACCACAACGGCAACCCAACCTAGTTGACTGGAGATCCCAAGATCTAGGTTCAAAGGGACAACCGAGTTGTGAATGACTCAGATGGATCACTGGGGAGTCTAACTCCTACCAATTTCTATGATGAAATAGTGATGTTTGCAGCGTTTTAGGTTAAGTAAAACTTTTAATGATTCTTATATCTAGGTAAACCTAGTGGAGTATGGCAGGATACTCTTCATAACCATCACCTATGTGAGTGTGAACTGGGCCGGTTCTGTGAGATTTGTGAAGGGCTACAATTCTCTAGAGCACTCATGAAGACCAGGTTGTTCAGGGCCAAAATGAACACAATAGTGAGAACTAAACTGTGTCTGGGAATATACTGTGTGAGTTCTATTGTCTTGGTTTACACAAACGGATGAACAGTTCAAGACATCATGTTCACTGGTTAGTTAGTAAATCCGATAGTGTCTCACAAGGGAAGGTTCAAAGCCAAAAGCTACCTATCCTTTGCAGAATATTTCCAATTTCTGTACTCTCTGTAATTAGATCATGTTGTTGCATTTTCTCTCCATCAAATTCCATTCATGTGGGGGATTGTTGGAAAAATGGTTTAATATAGGCATATTTTTTAGCCCAAAATTTGAGTGGGCCCCAAACGTTGTTTGGGGTGGGTCCGAAGAGGTGACGTGTTCCTTGCCGCGTGGCAAGTCACACGGTGAAGACGGAACGTCAAAACCATTTATGAGTGAATGGGAAGTTGACGTCGTTTTCGAGTTTAACATTAATTTTTTAGATAAAATTCATTTGAATTTTTTCAATAAAAATTATTGTGAGAATTTAATTTAATTCTAAATTCAAATTTTGGGTTTCTGAGTGGTTTCCTAAAATTTGTAATTATGGGAATTTAATTTAATTCTAAATTTAAATTTTAAGTTCCTAAGTGGTTTCTTAAAATTTGTACCTCTTCCTTTATTTATTAAACTATTCAAATAGTTTAGTATATATATATATTCATATAGTTTAATATATATATTTCAATAGTTATTAAATAAAGTCCCAAGCAGTTCAACAGGTTGACTTTTCCACCATCGGATCACTTTTCATATGTTTGATTATTAAGTGTTCAAGGCAACGGTTAGATTTGTTTGTTTCCAAACAGGTTGCAGTTTTGATTCAAATTTTGAACTAAACCTGTTCAAATCTGTGTCACACCTATTCGGGTCTAAATGTTTGTCTATATATAGATCTATTCTGCTGCAGTCCTACAGAGCCGAAATTCAGTCTGCAGTGATCCGTAAAAAACAATCTGATTTTTGTCTTTTTGCTGTCCAATTTTTCTCTAGTGCATTTATTCTTCATTTATAATTTTAGGAATAAATATTCAGAGAGTTAGAACACAGGTTTGGTTCGCCGAACAAATTGTTTGGAGTACTACTACAATTTGTGAAAATCATTATATCCTAGGAGATAGACGCCACTCAACCGTAAGTACCGTAGCGGGGCGAATCTGTCTTAAGGACATCGTGTCACACACTCGACTTGGTCTTAATTTTAATTCGGTTCGATAAATAAATCCGGTATGTTATTTATTTATTTTGTTTGAATTTATTTTAGGGGAAATTATCAGAAAGTCCCATATAGTGAAATTGTATTCCATTTGGTCCCACAAATATTTTGTTTGATTGGACAGTCCATGATAGTAGAGATATCTTACTAATAACTCCTTTTTTGAATTATATTGTTATGTGGGGGACAAATATACCCTCACATCAATTATGGTATGGACTGTTATGTTTTTCATTTTTTTATATGTAATCCCACGTTTGGTGGGGGTGGGTGTAGGTGTGATAGTGTATTACATTGGTCGAAGCCTCAGCCACATTCACCGTGATCAAGTTGGAGACCATGCGGCGTATGTTCTCCGGCGAACTCGGCCCAGATCGCGACTTCTTCATCTACAGCCACCACTTCAATCCGACGGTTCTCAACCTTGCACGCCAGATGGCGGCTCTGGAGAGCACCGAAGCCGCCTACTGCACCTCCAGTGGCATGTCCGCCGTATCGTCGGTGCTGTTGCAACTCTGCAGCAGTGGCGGACACGTGGTGGCTTCTTGCACACTGTACGGTGGAACCCACGCACTTCTCACCCATTTCTTCCCACGCGCTTGCAACATAACGACGACGTATGTGGATCTGAGGGACTTGGAAATGGTTAAGGAAGCCATCGTTCAAGGAAAGACCAAGGTGTTGTATGCCAATAGTGCTAAAAAAGAAAAACAGAGGGATCCGTTTTTCACTTGGTGATTGTGAGGAGGAGAAGGCAATCTCTGAATCGATTCGAGTTCGATCGAGAAACCCCAGATCGAAGTGAACAATGGGCACAAGATCGACGTGAACAGTACTGATTTCGGTTCTGATTTCGGTTCTGATTTTGGTTCTGATTTCGGGTTTTGAAAAATCCGAGTAGAAATGGGCACAAGATCGACGTGAACAATGGGCATTGTCGTGAACAATGGACACAAGATCGATGTGAACAATGGGCACAAGATCCACATGAACAGTACTCAATTCGTTTATGATTTTGGTTCTGATTTCGGGCAGATCGAAATCAGAGTACAAGACGACGATGAAGGAATCCGGCAGATCGTTTCGATTATTGGTGAAAACCAGTGTGGAACCAAAATTGTGGAACTAGAACTTGAGAGAGAGATAGAGAGAATGTGTGACGTTTCGACGTTTCGATGTGAACCTCACCGAGTGAACCCCACAGTGTGGAACCGGTGACGTTTCAATGTAAACCTCACTGAGTGAACCCCATGGTCCTAATATTGCAAGAAGTTCTACCGATATCACAGATGCAAAAACATTTTGAGATTACCTTAACCTTATTTGCTCGGTGATGTTTGTGACGTTTCGATGTGAACCTCACCGACGTCACAAACGAACTTACACTACAACAACAGTTGCCAATTGAGGAAGATCCTCCCCATTTTTTAACATTGCATACATGTTGTTGAGCCAAATAGATATTGCTGTGCATGCACCACCTGCCCACATCCTGTAGAATCATCAACACCAATACAACAATAAAATTAATTGCACAAAACATGGTGACAGATATATATATATTTTTTTTCCCTTCTTTATGGTAAGAGCAATGGATGATTGAAAAATGCTCATCATACCTGTGTACATCTACAGCCCACACAAGTTTGTTCTTACGAAACAACTCTGGAAAAAGCCCCCTCTCATCAATATAGGTGAGATTGAGAATGATAATCGGTGGTATCGGTGAGGTTCACGTCGAAACATCACAAATGGCAATTGGAAAACAAAGGCTCAAACTGATGTAAAGCTGAAACGTGACACAATCCACGTCATGGAAAAAATAAAAAAAAAAGTGTCAAATTGACGTCACAACCCACGTCACAAAAAAAGAGTACTATTACCTTTTTTTGGAACGTGAACTTCACACACCCCTTCCCATAAATACATGCGGGTCTACAAACTCAAATTAACACTTTAATGGCAAAATAGTAAACAAACAACCCAAAGGACTAAACGGTTTAAAAGAAAACAATTAGGACCACATGATCTACAAGATGATAAAATGGGATTTATTGGTCAATTCCCCTTTATTTTATGTTATTTTATTTACACAGAAGATTGTTCCAACACTAAATAGATTACCATTGCTCAAAATAGAATTATAGGTAAATTTTCCAAAAATAAAATATGAGAAACTATAGAAAATAGTAATATAGAGAGTAATGTTATATGATTAATGAACTATGTTATTTTTTGTCACGCCCCCAAAATAATACAAATAATCCAACTCATAAGAGAAATGAATATAATAGAATTGGTATACTTTCATGTATCAGAGTCCATATTACAAAAGATGTTACATGCATTATACATTCATAAATATTCATTCTGAATCTACAGCATGTAACACAAGTTACTAACAACAAAATGAATGTTCTACGGACTTACATCTTTCCAAGACATTACTTAGTTACAACAAAAGAGAGTCATAAGCTTTATACATATAAAGCCCTCGGCTTAAATAAACATTTAAACACAACATAACAAAATAGAACCTCCAACTCCTAAGTCCTTCCAAGCTACATCTTTGGAGGAAGCATGTTACCGGTACCTGAAAATAGTTTCCTAAATAGGGTGAGCCAAAACCCAATAGAAACAGTCTATCACAATATATGAGGTTTAACTAAGATATAAGTGTCAGCTAGACACCAACATTTATGACCAACGTACAATTTTTCCCTGACCATTCAATACTGATGTTCACATCCCAATCTATTTCCATTCATTCATTCCAAGTTAATTCGTATCATTTCGATTCATATACCAAGTGTATAATTTTCAAAATAACCCAACCAAGATTACAACTCAGTGGTTCTCAATCAATACAACTATCACACAAGCATTTCAATCTTGTCATTTTACGAAAATTTCGTCCGCGGGATCGACACCCATCTACATACATAAATTTCGGGACTTTCATCCTGGACACTCCGGCCAACTTAATTTTCAATGCAGTCCATCCCCTATTTCCTCCCAAACAATGGGGTATATCCACTTTCTCCTTCCAAAATGTTATACATATACAATGTATTTAAAAACATCGTCATATTTAATGACCATCAACTATACATATTCAATGCCTTATCATATTGTCGTATTCAATGACACAATTTAAGTGATTAGTTTCATTTCACTTAATCCTCATGCAATTTCTACAACAATCATAGCTATCCTCCACTGATAGCCCAATACAGATATTTCTAAACAGATATACAATCTTTATAACAGATAATTCATCAAATTTTCATAGGTGAGTAATTTAAACATATCCAACTACACCATTCATTTATAGATTTTCCCAATTTCATATTTCTCACACCAATTTCATCATTTACACAAAAAAATAATTATTCCAACATTTCAGGGCAAACTCCCTATTTTTTCAAATATTAATCCCAAGACTAAAATCAACTATTTTAACACATGATAACTTCAAAATCAAACCCCATGATTAATTATACAACATCACATAGAAATCCATCTTTTTAGACTTGAACCCAACCCTAGGTTTCTTCCAAAACACCCAAAATCTCACCATTTATCCATAACAACAAATAACTAGGTTAAACATCATAACAAAGTGTAGAATATCCCTACCTCAAAGAAAGAAAGCAAGCCAAGTAGGGATGGAACTTCAAAAGTGACGAAACCAACTTTTACTCGGATCAAAAGTGAAGAGCTTAAGGAGTTCTACCTTTTTCATGAAGGCACAAGGGTTGAGAAACCACTAGAACTAGGTAGAAATCTAGAGAGAGAGATTATTTTAGAGAGAGAGGGTCTCACTTTAGGGTTTTAAGATGAATAGATCTGAAAAAGTGATGTAAAAAGTGCTTTTCGCGATCTGATATACGCGCAGTCCACTCGAGCAGAGAAGTTGATGCTCGAGCATCAAACACAAAGTTTTGTTCCGCTTTAGCATAGAAGTGGCCCGCTTGAGCGTAGAATACACACATCCAGTACCTTGGTAGACAACAGACAAACTGCTCGAGTGCAATAAAAGCCGCTCGAGCACCCACCTGCTCGAGCGTAGGAAACGCCATTCGAGCATGAGAAACACCCCTCTAATATTTTGCAGACGTGCAAAGTATTGAGTGTTTGCAAACCCCGCTCGGGTGGAAGACCAAAATTCTGGGCAACAACAATCAAGGCTAACTAGCTACCAACCTGTTCTAAACACGCCCAAGACATTCCAAAACTCAAATTCAAAGAGGAAAAGGAGAAAAAGACATCAACAACAATATTAAACCACAAAACCCGAGTCCAGAATATAACAAGTGACGGGTCAAAACCTGAATCGTTATACTTTTATTTATTTATTAAAAATTAAAAAGCAATCAATATAATTTAGAACTAAAACAATGTCATTGTCATGTCATTTGTATAATTTTTGGGTGATTTATAGACTGTTTAGTCCTAAAAGTTTTCTTGTAGACTAAAAGGTCCCATTATAGGGAAATTGACCATTGAGGGCATATACATTGCATGCAGGAGTTGTAACATTAGTGGGCAACCTTCGTCATTTAACACTGTGTGAAATTATTGAACTAGGACATCATTTCCCTATGGTGTTGCATTATTATTTCCTTCTTAGGCAGTGGTGAAATTGTATAGAAGGAAAGATTTGGGGTGTCAATCTCAGGACGACTAACATCGGGGTAATTTCGAAAGGAAACCTACATTCGATAGCGGAAAGGGCGGAAATATTTAGGGGAAGGTAACCCTAATTTATAGAACCCTAATGTGAATGTTCCCCAATGTTGTCGTGGTGCCGTTCATTTGTAAGCACATTGTGGTTAAAGCGAAAAGGGATCATTGACATTGACGTTGGACTATGTATGCATTAAGGTTTATTGTGGATTGAACGTCAGTGTCACTTGTGGAAACATCTGAACATGACCGTAAGGAATGGAGGTATGTACTGTGTTATAGTCATTTTTTGATTTGTAAAGTTGTTTGTTTGATAGTAATAACAATAGTGTGGGGATGTAATGTTGTTGTTTTTTAATTGAATGTCGAAAAGAAGAAAGGTTTCCGTGTAATGATAATGATGTTACTGTGTCTGAGTGGGCAATGGATTAGTGTTTGAGTTTGTTGTTGTTGTTGTCGAAAATTGATAGTGTGTTTGTGTTTGTGGAATGTTAAGATCTGTGTAAAAACGTTATTGGGTATGATATGGGGAATGATTAACGTATGTAAATTCGTGTTTTGAAATGTTTTGAAATCTGTGTTGGGGAATTTTATTTAAATAACATTGTTGTTTAATGTACTAGTTAATGTTCGTGGGGTTGAATCGTTGATGTTTAATATATTAATTAGCTAAACACTTAACTAACTAATTACAAAGCAATTATCCTAATTAATTACAACATGAATTAACTAGCAAATCTACTTGAATAATTACATCACTTGCAAGAATTAGCTACAATTATCTACGCAAAGCAACTAAATAGCCTCGAGAAACGAGGATGCACGCATGCTCGGTTTCGCCACTCAAAAAAGCCACTGCCTCGCTGTTGCGAGCCTCTGTGTGCACATTTGAACACTGAAAAGGCTGCCCACTTCGAAAACACCTCCACTTCAACTTACCAACACACTGTGCAATTTTCATTGGTGGCCGACAGGGGGCATGTCGGCTACCAATGGTGGCCGATCGGCTACCACTGGTGCCGATCTGCCACTGATGACATGAACTCCTCTTTTTGCTGCAACAGAGAGCAGACAGAGCAAAACAGTATATCCTCACAGGTTTGTATGTACTGTTTGCACTCCTTATCATCAAACAAACTCAAAAGAGTGAAACTCTTGGCCCTCAAACCATCAATCAAGCAATTTCCATGCATGATGGCTAAGGAACCAAGTTTGTACAAGTTTAATAAATGCACAAACAAGTCCAAAATTACTACCACCCTATCATGCATGATCAAGGGCAATGGTGAACTAGGAAAATGACACATTTCATCACTATTAAGCATGAAATGTCCCATTTGCCTTGTGTTCAAATTAACGTCCGATTTAAACACATGCAATGCAACACAAAAGATGCTTATCTTGCCTCTTTTACTTGTTCATTTTGTTTACTCATTTTACATTACCGATTCATTCTTTAATCAATTTGTCCAAAAGTGAGTGTCCTCTAATGGAAAGATGGCTCAAACCACGAGTTGTTTTGGGCATGAAAGAGGCATTACACTGTTGGTAATGAACCCCCTAAGGGATTAAACTATTAGGTGCAACACCTCAATTTCACACTTAAGTAAACAAGTGGTTTGAAACCACTTTCAAAGCAAACAAAAGAGTGAAGAATGGAAGGAGATTGTAGAGATTTTAAGTACTGGAATGAAGTGCAAAACAACACTAAAACATGCTTTCAACTCAAAAAAAAATGGTGATTAAAGCATTAAAATACTGAGCTAATGAAGAAATTAACACTACAACTATGCAATACAAGCCTCAACTGAATTAACCAGCTCAAAACAGAGCTAAAACAGGTCAAAACAGAGACAAAAACATACTGAACTTAAGCTAAAGTAAGCTAGAAAAACATACTAACTCATGAAGCTAACTAGGCATGCAAACAAGACACAAGGAGAGGAGGCTAACCCCTCCAATTTTGGACTTCAAAACAAGGTTTTTACCACTGAAAAACCTCTGAGATTCAGTGGTTAAAAGGCCCAAAAAAGTTGTTTTCAAAGTGATGAAAAGATGGCACAAAAGCTTAACAAGCTAAGAAGCAAAAAAGGTGGACAACCCCCTAACTCAAAAGGGGCTCAAGCCACCACTTTTATGTCACCAAAACAGAACTTTTTACATGTTAAAACCAACCCCAAAAATAATTAAAAGGATGGCAAAACAAGTATTGAAAATAAGCTCAAATAACAAGTGTTATACCTCTTGAAGTTAAGGCACAAAATAGGCAAGAAACCAAGCTCAAACCTCTTTTTAGAGCTCAAACAAGGTTCCAAGTAATCTCAGCCCAAAGGTGAGAGTATTTGGTTAAGAGCTGATATGCAAAAACTAAGAGAAACTAAGCTACAAGGCACAAAATATCAAGAGAGAGATATATATATATATATATTTTTGATCTAAATCTTCTAACTCTCCAAAATGGAGGAGGAACCCCTTATTTATAGAAAAACACCCTTTGAGCTTAGATACATCCTACCATATACGTGTATGAAGATACAGCTCAATGTGCAACAGCTAGCACAACTGTCAATAAATATCTGGAAAAAGAGACTGTGGCTGTCGGCCACCACTGATAGCCGACTGGCTACCACTAGTGGCCAACCGGCCACATCCATAGCCGACAGGCACAACCCATGGGCGACAGCCATGGGAGGTGGCCGACAGGTCACCAAGAGGTCCAGACACCAAGTTTTGGTCCAAAACAAGACAGAGAAAGAACAAGGTTTAAAGGCTCAAAGACAGGGCATTCTGTCGAGGACTTCGGGCACTCAAAACGAATACAAACACACAATCATCGAGTGCACAAACAATGACGTCCAAGTCTTGAGGACGGTAAAAAATGGGGTATCTACAACATGTACATGGCACATAATGGTTTGGAATGGGAAAATAATTGTTAGGTATTTTAAACGTGCATTAGTCGAATACGTATTCAAGATTCAAATGAATTGGAAATGTGTGTATGGTATTAGGGAATAATGTGATTGTGACTATGTTGCTGTTGTTCTTGGTTGTGGAAGCATGACATTGCAAAATATATGTAGCTGCTGTGCAACACTGTATTTAGTTTGTATACTAAGTGGTATTGGTTATTTATGTAGGTGTGACGCTGAGGCAGTCGCTACGTAAGAAGTGTAGTGGCATGCCACGTGACGTGAGGGATTCCGATTTCACGTCGGACAGGATGGTAGTTAAAAGACAGGGCAAGTTACCATTCAAGGGAAAAAAGAAAATTGTTTATGTAATGAAGAAACTGGTAGATGACACTATGCGTTTGATGTATCGTTCTAATATCAACGGGTTATCAAGACCGTGATGGAAATCAACTTGAGAGAATCCCACGAACGACACTTGCAAAGGATACCGTTCTGGCCAATGATTAATTTCATCCGCAAACACAACCTGACGCTGAATGCATATAAAAAATGTGACGACATGATATTTCGCATAATGCAGACATACAATCGTGAGAATGAAAAATTCTACATCGGGGGGAAAGGTGTACCACTTCGACAAAGTGATATTTGACTAATTTTTGACATCCAATGCGACGTGGACCAGCTTGATTTGGCTCATGGGTCGAGGCCACCGTTTGATTTCATTCAGCGTCACTGCGACATTGTGGGGAGGATATCATGCAAAAAAATTAAGGAGCTGTTAGACAATGCAATACAAGGCAATAGTCGTCATCACGAAGAAGACGTCCCAAAGCTACTGTCGTTGTATATATGTGTGAAACTGTTTTTTACCACGACCGGAGAGTCAATTGGCTAGGCGTTTGTCCAAGTTATTGACAAACTAAGTACGATACAGTTGTATGATTAGACGACTGCAATACGGACCGTGTTAATCGCGCCACTGAACGAGTTCCACGATAGGCCGAAAAGGGTAACCGGATGTGTTATTGTTTTGCTCGTAAGTTACATGTTTCAAGTAGTATGAATTTTCCAATTTGTGACATGTTTCAATTAGTTTAGTAGTACATAGTGTTCATGAATGTGTTTACAATGTACTGCAATTTTTTTTTATGTAAACACACCAACATCATCGAGTCGGAACGACACAATGTACTGCCATGGTTCTCTAAATGGAACATTGCAACCATGACAACAAAAATGAAAGGGGTCGACTTGACTCGCGGAGGACAATTTCAGGTATGACATGATAGGATGATTTGAATGTTATTATTGAAAAATACATAGTGGATTTGGCAAAAATTGTGTGTGATGTTTGACAGGTGAGGTGCGATAAGCTGGAGGGTGCAATTATTGAACGGTACAAACTTGGTACAACATTAGTTAGTGATAAATGTACAAGGACACAAGGCAAAGTGTTGGACGTAGAACCAGTGTCGGTGCATGCTGGAGTTGCACATAAGGATGTTGTTTCTGATGTTATAGAGCCTAGTTTTGACTGTTGGAGAGTGGACTCACCAGCAAGGGGCCACATCGAGAAGGGCAGAAGGATGGACGAGGTAAACACCCACGAGGGAGGCAGCAAGTGTGTTATGAAGCATGGTTTGGGCGTGGTTGTTGGAGGTGAAGGGTGGCCAGTATTATTTCCGGATCTGCTAGATTTGTTAACCACGCAACCAATTGAGAATGAGGACTTAGAAGTAGTTAGTGATAGTGATAAAATAAGGGAAGCGTTTAAAAGAATAGCAGGGTTGGAGGACGAACTGAGACAGAAATTAGAATATGCGCGTGAACTAGAAGGGAGAGTTACGAGCATGGAATGTGCACTTGGTTCGCAAGCTGCAAATTTGTGTATGGGGTTCGATAGTGTCATTAGTTAGAAGGACGCTGAAATTGCACGTTTAAATGTCGTCCTGTCTGAAATGAAAACAACAATTGCATGGTTAGAGGACCAGGTTGACGAGTACAAGATGCATGAAGTAACGCAGTCGGCTAAGAATGCAGCTTCAAGTCGGGGCACATCATTAGACCAAGGTGGTGGCTGTAAGTCCATGCCACAGTGCCATAATAGAATCGGCAAGCAGGGTCCACCGAAACATGCAAACAATGTCGATGCTAACGGATGTACAGCAAACGAACCGTGTTATGACGATGTTGACTGAGTGAATCGAGTTATTGTTTTGGAAAATATATTGAAACCAAAAATGGGTGAAGCTACAGATCGGTTTCCATTAGTACAAGAAGGTGTATTTAGTCCCAAAGAGGAACAAGGCCTACGCCGTTCAGCGACCGCAAGTAACGCAGCCCCAGCAGCAAACAATACCAACATTAAACACGTTCTGGATCAGCCAGGTAGCGATGTGGTAGATAGGGTAATAGACTTTGTGAATATTGAGACCTCGACTATTACATCGTTGGTACGGCGTGCGAAGAGCAAAACTAGGCGGGAGTGGAGGTTAGACGATTACGAGTATCCTAGGTTGGTAAAGCGTTCCAAACAGTCAAAAAATTAGGGCAACATCGAGACAAATACAAATAAGACTGTAATTAACGTTGCGGACAACGAGGGAGGGCGAAAAACATGGGCAGGATTTGGAATGAAAAATCAGCATGCGGTTTAGAAAATGTTAGCTGAAGATGAACAGAAGCTGTTAGAGGTGGTGTACACCTTCGAAGGGGACGGGTAACGTATACGTTTAACAGTATTGTTGTTGTGGTTTTTGTGAAATTGTTTATACCATTTCAATTGTACTTAAATGATTATAATTTGGTGTAAAGCTGTGATATGGAGTGCACCAGATCATGGTGTGCATGTTAATTTCAAAGACATCCAGGCGCTTGTACAAGGGGGTGCGATCGTCGAGAATGTAAGTCTGTTATGTTAGTGTCGGTAACGCAATATCACCAGTCTCACAATGGTTGTGAGATACGTAACGTTGCTGCATATGCTCATCATCGTGTAAGACTAATATACTTGGAAATGTATGTAATTTGTGTTGTTAGGTTATTGGTGCATATGCTAAAATTCTAACAAGTGCACAAAACCTGTCGGCTTCTAATATTGTTAATTTCAGCAAATCTTACTTCCACAGCAGTGTGTATTCGATGCGTATATATTATTATGAGTAGCGTTTCCTAGTTTCTTAATTTGTTTAATTTATTTTTAATAATGGGGTAGTAATGGTGTGGGTTTTGGTTTGTTTGTCAATGTTTGTAGGACATGATGCGGAACCCAAGCGTAATGTCCAAGAACCGTTACCTTACGTAACGAAGACATTTTGTTGGTTGTGTGGTTGTTAATGCAGTCATAGGGTGGTTAGTATTGAATGAGCAGCTGTTTCAATCTCAGTGTTTGAAGTGAACGAGACGGGTAGGGTCGTTGCTAAAAGTAGCGTAATTCATATTGTGTTAATTAATTTTATTTGTGGATAACGTAATGTAGGATCATTCAACCGTATCGTATTTTTGTGTTTTTGAGGTTTGCATTATGGTAAGAAAGTGGATATTAATCTAAAATTGTGAAGTTCGTGTTTTGAAATGTGTTGAAACCTGTGTTGGCAAAATTTATTTGAATAACATTGAAATTGTGCATGGGTATGTATAATTGCATACAAATATTGTATGTAGTAAGGCGGTAAACATGTTAACGATGAGTGTTGTTGAACGTACTGGTTAGCATGCGTGGGGTTGAACCGTTGATGTTTTATATTTTTTGTTCATAGCGTGTACATGGCACGTTATGGTTTGTAATGGGTGTATATTTGTTTAGGTCTTTTAACAGTGCATGAGTCAAATCCATATTGAGCAAACATATAAATTGATACTTTGTTGATGGTGTTATTAGTTGTGGGAATATTACACTGCATAATACATGTACATATCACGTGACATCACACGCACAACACACATCTAAAGTATTTGTACACCGTATTAATATATTAAAATTTCGTGTAACATCACACGCACAACATACATCCAAACTCTTTGTTAAGCAACACAATTGTGTGGTTAATGTGGGTTATGTTACCTTCTTCACTGTTGGGTAACAAAATTACAAATACTTGTATTTGTGAAACTGAGCGAATTTTTGGTGAAAGGTTAGTGCAACCGTGAAACGTTATGGGAGGTGGTAGGACACAATGCATTTGAGACAATGCGATAAATGTAAAAACAAACCCACATTCCACATCATATTTATTTGCGAAAGTAAAAGCATTACGATGTGCGTGTTCAAATCAACAGTAAAAAATGTTTGGAAAACAAAAATGTCTGACGTTGCAATGAATTGGGAACAGACCCAAAATTTGAACAGAAAATAAGCATGGTGTAACACAACTAAATCGGCTCCTTGCATGTCTTTCTATTGTGGTTGCCAATTTGTCCACACCGACCACAACGAATCCGTTGCACAACCTCACCCTTTGATAGAATTCTCTTACTTTAGGCTTGCCAGGCGGACGCTTCACCTTTGGTGGCGCAATCATATAATCATTGGGCGTAAATACCGATTTCTTAATAGTTGGAATCGGATATATTGTTCCACTATACGAAGCTTGGAATTCGTCAATATGATAATACCTTTCAATCGAATTGTATATATTCCATCCGCTGTTACGAAAAGCGACAACAGCATGGGAACAAGGAAATCCATTCAGCTACCACTGGAAAAATGAACATGATTGCCTTGTCACATCAACCAAAACAGATGGGTGAGAGTGCACCTCGTAAACATTGTCATTAGCCTGGCTGACATTTCAAGCCCTACTGTCATTGTACGTCATGACCAATTTTTTCTCTATTTTCGAGCATAATACGCCGGCCCATTTTCTTGACTTGACTCTACGCTCTGCCATTTATTCCATTATTTGACCTTTAACCATATCAACCAACCTAGTAATTAAAAGATGACGGGCCTCCCGTATCCAATTGTTAAATGATTCAGCTGCGCTCGACCACATCTCACCACAACGTTGCCCTCGAGAGGTATAAGACAATCAAACAAAATTCAACACCGAATTCCAAAAAAAACCTAATCAGGTACTATGTTACTATACAAAATGAATTGAAAAAAATGAACCCATTAAACTACTACGCGAACCGGGTACAATCAAACTTACATGAAGTACGCATTAGCCCAGTGGGTTGGATGCAAGTCTTTCAAAAAAAATTCAATCACAACTGGGCTGGACTCCTTTAACACCTTTAATTTCTGATTAAAACAAGCTATAGTAGGCGCGTAAGCACATTCTCGGAGCTTACGCATCAACCCAACTTTGTGCGATGAGCTAACTATTTCATTCGATCTCTCAAATTCATTTGAAGATGTAGCAAGCAAAATGTGTGATGTGCCGAAGGGAAAATAATTGGCATAGATTGTAAAAGACCCATGTGATGATCAGATACAAGCGTCAACGTACGCTTGTCACCCACGACTTCTTTAAGATTTCATAGAAACCACTCCCAATTTTGTTGATTTTCAGAGTAAACAATTGCAAAAGCCACCGGAAACAACCCTGCAAAAAACAGTGGACCAACCATATTTGAAGTACACACCATGGGAATGCAAAATGTTAGTGCATCTGTAATCCTGCGTGCAATACATATATGTATGAAGGATTCATAAAAGAATCGGATCGAAATGTTAAATTATTTTACAATTACAAAATAAGGAAAAAAATGTTGATACCTCCTTACCTTTATTGCCATCCTTCGCGGTAGTAGCTAGCAAATTCCTCTTGAATCTGCCTTTCAAAAATGTCCCATCCAAAAAAAGTAACGGCTGACAATGATTAAACCCATCTATACATGCACGGAATGATATGAAATACCGAACGAACCTCCTAGTTTGTTGGTGAAATTCAAAGTTAATGTAACTATTTAGGTTCTTTTCCCTAACGGAATCGCTATACCACCTAAGTTGGTCGAACGACATAACGTAATCCCCATACACTTCACCCTTCGCTTTCTCAACCCCTAACCATACAACCTGGTAACTAATATCCAACCCATAGTCATTTTTCAAATCAAACAGAATGTCCGTAGGACGCATCAGTGGCTGATCACACACCCGATCTGCGACAACACTAGAAACCAAATCGGACCCCGTCTGCGGGGTTGCTATGTGTTCATACAGCAGCTCCACAATTATGCACACTATCCAACTTCTTAATGCATAAAATCCCATTCGATGGTAACACCCTCGCATGCTGCTGTGGACTCTGCAAACTTACACACTGCTGTAATGCGAATTAAATCATTTTTCACATACTTGAATTGAAACCCGCATTCTACGGTATACTTGCATAATATTTCCCGAAATTCATGAGCACCACCCACGAAACATTGTCCAACATGGGTAATCCCAAAGGCCCATTGAGTAGACAAGAACGTCTTTGATTTGTTAGGGTAATATGTTAGTAACAAATCCGTTTGATCGTCCATACTAAACATCCGACTACCAATATTCGACTTTCCGCCTTCATTGCAATATGCACCCCCATAATTACCACCCACCGAAACATCCCGGATCTGAATAAGAATATCAAAATAGTTCAGCCCAAATGACTTTATAAGGCATAACATGTTTCGGATATTGTCATCATTGTCAACCTTAAACTTCTTATACCCGGGGACATCCCATAACATATATATCGCATCCCGTACCAAGTCGTCGAACTTCCCATAAATAACATCGACCAGTTATGCAAATGTCATCGTGTGATGCAAACGAACAACAACAATACATCATCCATACTTGTCACTGTAACACGTCCGCGGGGGTGACCTCGCGCTACAGCTCGGACTCCCTTTTGTTGTCACGGTTCTAAATCTGAACCAAAGAGTCCAAATCCGGCAAATCGTTTGAGAAAACAGATTTTTGAAAAGTAGTGCCAAACATGGACTGCTTTGCCAGATTACAGAGTCGCCACCTAAATATTTTAAAAAGGGAAATTTAGGAAACCCTGACTCGGTGCCGAAGGCCACATGTCCGTCATCACCAAAGTGGTCTTGGCTCGGGAGCTTGGGTACGATTGGGGAAGGTCAGCTATGAGCACCCCCTTTCGCCCGGTCCGAAGACCGGCCTCTACTAACCGTGATATCCGATTTTGAAAACATTACATGCTCTTATTCCAATTATTAGCCTAGAATTACTATGTTATGCGCGCAGCAAACAAGTATAGACTAGATTGCCTAATTTGGAAATAAACATTGCATATCCGTTGGTTTTGAAAATGCATTGGAATTTGCTACTCGCAAGTAGGCTAAAACACGGATTTCAACGAGTTTTCCCAACTTAGGCAATCCAACCTCCACCCACAGGCATTCAAGCAGTTTATCTCATATAAGCACTTAGCCGCATGGTAAGCATACTGTCATGTTAGCATTCACACGCATGTGGTATGCTAAAGCAAAAATACTTACATCGTACTCCGTGCCAAAACAATAAACTAGTTAGCAAACATGCATGCCCTAGTTCATGTTAGAGTGTCTAATGCATCGCATACAATCATGTAATTAGGATAGGCTCGGCTAACCCTAAAAACAGCATGTGAAATGCACTTTATTCAATGCACGTATTCAATTTGGAATTGAAAATACAATGCAGTTTGTATGATGTGCCGAGCCCGATGCATGTTTAGACAAATGCATGGATGCACGCATGCATAGCATAAGGTATGCTAAAATAGATGTGCCCTAATCTACCATCATAAGCAGGTAAATAAAAGGGTAGAAAGAAATGGGGGTTGGAAGACATACACCCACACACCCACACTTATTACAATTATGCCCTCACTCGGAGGGACCAAAAGAATAATACAAATAATTAACTACGCAAGCTAATTAAATATTACAAATTCACTAAATTAATTAACAAATTAACTAAGTTAATTAAAGCAGCAAATGCCTCGGGAAGAGGGCAAGATGCATCACGCGCCCGGGACCCGCTCGGAATCGCACTGCCATGCATGGTTGCCTCTGTTTTCCCTGCTTTCCTCCTCCGAAGACTGCCAAAACTTCAGGAATACTTCCCTGGACACTGGAGATCACCACCGGCTGGGGTAGAACACCACCAGCTGAAGGATGTGGCTACCGGCACTGAATTCATCCATCGGCTACCAGTAGACTGCCGGTCGGCACTAAACAGTGCCGGTCGGCACAAAATGCCTGCAGAACCTGCAACTCACAGCAGCAGAGGACACAACTTGCATGGCAATGTAATTCAAAGCATGTATGCACCAAACACACTCCTTATCATGTTTTTGACTCAAAGGAAGATGTGCCTCGGTTCTCGGACCACCAATCACGCATTTCCATGCATGACGGCCCAAAGAACCAAGAGTGCAACTTCTATTTCAAATGCATGCAAAGCAAACAAACACATAAGGGTGCCAAACCTCCATCATGACTTGGTCAAGAGGCTTAGCATGCATGCTAATATGATGCAATCCTAGACATGTCAACTAGTATGCAAAATGGACAATGCAAGGCACTTATGCAAACATGCAAACCAAGCAATGGGGTGGGCTTAAACATGGATTAGGCAGCCCCAAATAGGCCTAAAACTATTGGCCAAAATGCTAAAGAGGTGAAGTCACAATGCATGCAAACATGCAACCATACATGCTCCAACACTTAGGCACAAACATGGCAACTCTTAAGCACACTCAAAGAGACCAAACATAGACAATGAGCATGCATAGAAAGCTCTGAAAATCATGCAAAACATGGTGCCAAATCATGCAACAAAGCAAGTCAAACATGCAACAAATGGCCCAAGTACTTAGGGTTCACCAATGAGGCTTTGAACTACACATAGTACAACCACACATGGCAATACTTAACCAACTAAAAACAGAGTTTTAACACATAAAACTAAACCCAAAAGACTACTTAGATGGCATCTAAGAGGCTTGAAATCAAAGGCATGCAACATGACCAAAACATGAGGCATACAACGCATGCTTTTAAAGCATTAAAGAGGCTACTAAGGCAAGCATACAAGCACACCAAAGGGACTGAAATAGCATGCTAGATGGTTCCAAACCATCAAAAAGATGCAAGCAAGGCATGCTACACCCTCATGCTCTTAAGGCCAACAAGCCAAATACAAAGGAGCTATGTAATGCAAGTCATGGCCGACCAAAATAAGCATGGACAGACCTAAAGCATGGCAAAATAAGCATATACACTTCATGGATCTAGGCCTAAAACATGCTAGAAATAAAGGCATACGACCTAGGCATGTTAAGGGACTATTAAGGCATTACAAAGCAACTATGCAAAGCATGCAAGGAGTGCTAAAACCAACACTTAGCGATGTCATATTAGGGCATAATAAACATAAAATGCAGCCAAGACATGCTCAACAAACAATCAAACACTATGCTCTCTCAAGAGGCCAAAACTTGCCCTTTTCAAGGACATCAAGGAGAGGGGGTGGCCCTCTCCTTCTTGGGACCTCAAGGCACCATCTTCACCACTAAAATCCCTCAAGATTTCAGTGGTGCAGAGGCCCAAGCACCAAGGTCTCGGATCTCAACAAAAAAACACAAAAATGAGCCCTTTTCAAGGTCTAAGGGTGGTCAAACCTACCCGAACCACCAAACACTCTTAACCAAAAATAAAGAGGACTAAAAAACAGAACTTTTTTGTATTAAACACTAAGCACAAAAACAGTTCTAAACTATGCAAAAATGGAGTGCAAAAATGGGGTAAAAAGGGGTAGTTTCTTACCCTTGAAGACCACATTCACAAAGGTTGATGTTGTTGCTTCCTTGAGCTCAAATCCAACCAAAAACTTCAAGAACCAGCCCTTAGAACCTCAGTAACCAAAGGAAGGTGAAACACTAGGTGTTGATGTGCAATAGTAAGACACAAACACCTAGTCCCACAAACAAGAGAGAAATATAGATATAGGATATGTATTGAACCCTAAACCTAAAACCAGAGCTTCCTCTCACTTCTCTAACCAAAACTTTTTCTAACCCTAATGCCAAGAGAGAAGGCCTTCTCTTATAGGCAACCATCTTGTAAAGCTTGTCAAACAAGCTTACAAGGAGGGCATCCCTCCATACACGTGTATGGAGGGAAAATCACTGCAAGACAGCTGCTTCAAAATATCTCAAAAAGCAACTGAACAGTGGTCGGCTGGGCAAAAATGTCATTTTGACAAAATTGACTGCCGACTGGCACAAAAGAGTGCCGACCGGCACAATATAGTGCTGATGGCAACAACAACCAGCCGGTGGCCTCTAGCCACTGCCGGTGGTGTGTAGGGATGCCTCACAAGGCATTCCCTCCCCCTCCAAGGCAGAGCACAAGTGTTTGGTGCAAAACCAGACACAGAAGGGTCGAGTTCGGAGATCTTGAGGCAAGGCGCGTAGCCGAGAACTCCGGGAACTCCAAACGAACACAAACATGGATCATCACCGAGTGTTCAAACGGTGACGTCCAAGTCTTGAGGACGGTCAAAAATGGGGTGTCTACAGTCACACAAACCATAATCGAACCGTTAGACCACTAACATATACGACAATGAATGAATAAAAAAATGACATTTGACATTTCATACCAACTGTTCGCTACTGATGTTGCAAACTGTGAACAAAATCAGACCGTAAAATCCATGAGAAAAAAAACACACCCACACTTCACCCCCCTCAAACATTACCTTACATATTACAAAAATTCAAATCCAAACAACATCAACTACATTGGCAATGAAACTAACTAATTAAAAGTAACTGTACATTTGTGGATGTTATGAGTACCCATAATGAAACCATATG
Organism: Camellia granthamiana; assembly: GCA_036172215.1. Taxonomy (NCBI): domain Eukaryota; kingdom Viridiplantae; phylum Streptophyta; class Magnoliopsida; order Ericales; family Theaceae; genus Camellia; species Camellia granthamiana. Next base: position 146,849,022 of record CM069904.1, on the reverse strand, counting down.
AACAAACGCAAAACGTTAAAAAAATTAAGGAAAATAATCCCACAAAAACACCAATCACAATGATAATGACATGCCAATAACATCACAAACCACCACACTGTCAACCACAACGTCATGGGCAATAACATATACAAATGCAAAACACACAACATCGCGACTTACCAGTTGCAGTCCTGACCGGTCCAGAAAGCAATGCACAATGACGACGATTGAAAAAATCACCCAAGACTGTGAACTAATGGAACAACCCAATCACCATCCACCACTCCCCTCCCAAAGTCAAACCAAACCCTTGCACACATTAACATTACCAAATCCCCAGCCAACACATCGAATCCTCTATTTAGGAAAAAAGAATCCCACAAAGGGCATTAATGTAAATTGTAAAAGGCCCAAAATTAACTAAGCAAACATTACCAAATAAAAAGGGACTAAATGGTGCATAAGAAAACTCTTAGGACTAAATGGTTCAACTTTCCACAAAATAGGATTTATGGGTAAATTTTCCTAATTGTTTATATAAAAAATTATATGTTCAACAGGTTTCGAAATGTTTTAAAAACTTTGTGAGAATGTGATTTCTTCTCAAAAAATAGTATGGATTAAAAGTTTGCATATTTAATATTTTTATTTTTTATTATTATAGGTGTTTTTGTTGGAACAATCTTCTATGTAAAATAAATAGTTTGAAACAAATCAAACAAATAAAAATAAATTACTTACAGAATTTATTTACCGAACTGAATAAATATTTAAAAGATCAAATCAAGTGTGTGACACTATATCCTTAAGATAGATTTGCCTCACTTCAGTACTTACGGATGAATAGCGTCTATCTCCCAGGATATAATGATCTACACAAATTGTAGTAGCACTCCACACAATTTGTACAGCGAACCAAACTTGTGTTCCATACGCTCAGAATTTTTTCCTAAAATAATATGAAGAATATATCTATGCAAGAGAGCAAAAGGAATGCAAGAAGATGATTTTCAAAATTTTCAAGATACCCCAAACTGCTAGAATATGCTGGTATTTATAGGGCCGAACATGTGTGAAAATCAAACCAAACAGATGTAGTTTGAAATGAATAGGTACAGAAACTGTTTTGAACAGATAACTGCTGGCAGTTTGAATCTGTAACTGTCCAAAAACTGTTGACAGTTTTCAACTTGTTAGAACAGTCTAATCTACTGGGAATTTTAGACCAGAAGAGGCATAAATTTGGACAGAAAATTTAAATTCAAATAGGTGCAAAATTCAAATTTTTCCTGCAAGAATTTTTGAAAAAATTCAAAATAAATTTTGTCCAAAAAATTAATATTAGAACTGACTCGACCCACTACCCACACCCGGTATGGCTCGGCTCATCCAGCTGGTCGGACAGACGGACAGCGACGGCACGCGCGCGTGTGTGTGGTTGTTTGGACTAAGGTTCACTTTGTCCATAACTCTTCCCTTTTACAAACTTGGGGTGTCCCTTGTTGCTCAACCCAAGTGTTACCACCTAGAACTTATATACACACATAAGTTCTCTTAAGTTTCCAATATGAGATAATCATTTCAAGGAAACCCACATTTTACTTCTTGAATTGTCCATTCCACGAACCTAAAAACGACATCAACTTCCCATTCACTCATAAATGGTTTTGACGAACTGTCTTCACCGTGTGACTTGCTATGCGGCAAGGAACACGTCACCTTTTTAGACCCACCTTAAAAGATGTGTGGGCCCCACTCAAATTTAGGCTCAAAGTTGGCCCAAAATAAGCTTATAAAACCATAAATTCCAACAATCCCCCACATAAATGGAATTTGACGGAGAGAAAATGCAACAACATGATCTAATTACAAAGAGTACAGAAATTGGAAATATTCTGGAAAGGATAAGTAGATTTTGGTTTTGAACTTTCCCTTGTGAGACACTATCGAATTTACTAGTTAACTAGTGAACATGGTGTCTTAAACTGTTCAACCATTTGTGTAAACCAAGACAATAGAACTCACACAGTATATTACCAAACACAGTTTAGTTCTCACTATTGTGTTCATTTTGAGTAACCTGGTCTTTTATGAGTGCTCTAAAGAATTGTAGCCCTTCACAAATTCTCATAGAACCAGCCCAGTTCACACTCATATAGGTGATTCTTATGAAGAGTATCCTGCCACACTCCACTAGATTTTCCTAGATATAAGAATCATTAAAAGTATTACTTAACTTAAAACGCCGCAGATATCACTATTTCATTATAGAAATGAGTAGGAGTTTGACTCCCCAGTGATCCTTATGAGTTATACACAACTCGGTTGTCCCTTTGAACTTAGATCTTGGGATCTCCATTCAACTAGGTTGGGTTGCCGTTGTGGTAACTCTTATTTAATAGGCTTAAGTCCCATTCCTCTCGACGAATTCTCAACTAACCCTCTTGCTAACCCTTTGGTTAGTGGATCCGTTATGTTATCTTTAGACTTCACATATTCAATGGAAATAATTTCATTAGAGAGTAGTTGTCTTACGGTGTTATGTCAATGACGAATGTGTCATGACTTACTATTATACATATGACTCTGTGCTCTACCTATTGCTGATTGACTAGCACAATGCATGCATATAGTAGACACCGGTTTTGGTCACATTGAAATATCTTCAAGGAAGTAACAAAGCCATTATGTTTCTTCCTCAGCTTTATCTAAAGCTATAAACTCTGATTCCATAGTAGACCTAGCAATGCAAGTCTGTTTGGAAGATTTCCAAGATATAGCCACCCCACCAAGAGTAAAGACATACTCACTGGTGGATTTTGAGTCTCTAGTATCCGATATTCAATTTGCATCACAGTATCCTTCAAGTACTACTGGATATCTAGTATAATTTAGCCCAATGTTACGAGTAAATCGGAGATAGCTTAGAACCCTTATAATTGCTTTCCAATGTTCTACTCCTACTTAATGTACTTACTATATAAGCTATATCCGGACGAGTGCAGTTCATAAAATACATTAAGCTTCCAATAATTTGAGCATACTCTAATTGAGAAATACTTTCCTATAAATTCTTAGAAAGGAACAAATTAGTATCCACAGGTGTTCTAGCAAGATGATTATCATCTTTACTTAATTTGTCAAGTTTTTTCTCAATGTAATGTGATTGTGACAAAGCATAACCATCTGATGTTTTGGTAATTTTCATACCTAGTATTACATCAACAATCCCCATGTCTTTCATGTCAAAATGTTTATTTAACATTTTCTTGGTAGTTTTAATTATATTATTATTATTACTTATGATGAGCATATCATCCACATAAAGACATATTATCACATAACCATTGTTTGTGTTTTTAATATAAACACATTTGTCACATTCATTAATTTTAAATCTATTTGACATCATTGCCTTGTCAAATTTCTCATGCCATTGCTTTGGCACTTGTTTTAAACCATATAATGATTTAACCAATTTACACACTTTCTTTTCTTTTCTTTTCCTGGAACAGAAAATCCTTCTGGTTGTTCCATGTAAATTTCTTCATCTAACTCATCATTTAAGAAAGCGGTTTTCATATCTATTTGATGAATTTCTAGATTGTACAAAGATGCAATGGCAATTAGCATTCTAATGGATGTTATTCTAGTAACTGGTTAGTATGTGTCAAAGTAGTCAACGTCTTCTTTTTGTCTATATCCTTTGACCACAAGTCTTGCCTTGTATTTGTCAATTGATCCATCTACTTTCATTTTTCTTTTGAAAATCTACTTGTACCCAAGAGGTTTACAACCTGGTGGCAAATCCACCAATTCTCATGTGTGATTTTGCAGGATGGATTCAATTTTGTTGTTTACAACTTCTTTCCATAAAGGAGCCTCAGGATTGGACATAACTTCTTTAAAAGTTAAAGGCTCATTTTCTAACAAAAATGTTAGAAAATCTGGACCAAAAGATTTTGAAGTTCTAGCACGTTTACTACGCCTAGGTTCCTCTTCCTCATTTTGATCTATCTCTTGCTCTTGTTCTTGATCATGATTAGTAATAGCATCGTAAGATCTTTTATTGGTACTAGTCTCTTGTCCAGTTTTATTCGAAAATACATGTTCAAAGAATGATGCATTCCGAGATTCAATAATAGTATTTATATGTATTTCGGAATGTTCTGATTTATGAATCAAAAACCGATATGCACTACTATTCTTGGCATAACCAATGAAAATGCCATCAACGGTTATAGGACCTATCTTAGTCTTTTCGGACTAGGAATAGCCACTTTAGCCAAACACCCCCACACTTTTAAGTATTTATAGGATGGTACTCTCTCATGCCACATTTCATAAGGTGTTGATTCACTTTCTTTCGGGGTACTTTATTTAGAATATAATTAACGGAAAGTATTGTTTCCCTCCACAAGTTCTGAAGTAATCTAGAACTAATTAACGTGGCATTCATCATTTCTTTTAAAATCTTATTTTTCCTTTCAACAATTCCATTTTGTTGAGGTGAGTAAGGAGCGGTGGTTTGATGAATTATTCCATGTTCTTTACAAAACTCACCAAAAGGTGATTCATATTTACCACCTCTATCACTTCTAAGTTTTTTAATTTTCTTATCAAGTTGATTTTCAAATTCATTCTTATATTGAATGAAAGTTTCCAAAGCTTCATCATTGGTTTGAATTAAATAAATATAACTATATTTAGTATAGTTATCTATGAAAGTGATAAAATATTTTTTCTCACCTCTAGTTTGAATTGATTCAAAATCACAAATGTTGCTATGAATTAATTCAAGTGGCTCCATACTTCGTTCAATTGGATGAAAAGGAGTTTTAGTTAATTTTGTCTCAACACAAATTTCACATTTACGATTTAAATCAATGTCAAATTTAGGTAAACATTCCATATTAATTAATCTACGCAAAGATTCATAATTAACATGTCCTAGTCTACTATGTCATAAATTTGAAGACTCAAGCAAGTAAGAATAAGATATATTATTATTAATAACAGAGGGGACAACAGTTATTACATTTAGTTTAAAAATGTCATCAGACATGTAACATTTTCTTACATGCATCTCATTCTAAGTAAGTATAAATTTATCACTCTCAAATACTAGCTAAACCTATTTTTACTTAACAGAGATCCGGAAACTAGATTCTTGCGAATGTCCGATACATGCAGCACATTGTTGAGAGTGAGTTCCTTTCCAGATGTCATCTTCAGGATAATCTTTCCTTGTCCTTCAACTGTAGAAGTTGAGGAACTGCCCATAACAAGTTGTTCCCACAGAATAGGATGTGAACATCTTTTTGTCGGCACAGATGTGGCGAGTAGCACTAGTGTCCACCCACCATTCTCTAAGATTTTTGACAAGGTTTTCCTCGGAAACAACTGTAGAAAAATTTATGTCTTCAATACCATTGGAAATTTTATCCACTTCGGTCATATTAACTTGAATAGGCTTCTTACTTGATCTTCCTTTGCGTTTGCGTTTGCTAGGGCAATCTTTGGCCCAATGTCCCTCTTTGTCACAGATGTAACATCTGCCATTGAACTTGTACTTTTTGGTTTCTCTTCCTTTAGAGCCTTGTGTGGAACTTTCTCCAGAAAACTTTCATTTCTTTGTTTTTGGAGCATGTTCCACCACATTTGCCTTAGACTCCATTGGATGCTTATTAGTCCGCTTCTCAGAGTTGCGGTTGTCCTTCTCAATTCTCAAACGCACAATCAATTCCTCTAAAGTCATTTCTTCACGCTTGTGTTTAAGGTAGTTCTTGAATTCTTTCCAACCTTGTGGTAATTTTTCAATTAAGGCAGCAACTTGGAAGGATTCACTGAGAGACATGCCTTCTGTATAGATATCATGCAGAATAAGTTGGAGATCTTGAACTTGGCTGATCACAGTCTTAGAATCAACTATTACAAAATCCAGGAATTTGCCAATCACAAATTTCTTTGAGCCAGTATCTTCGGTTTTGTACTTTTTCTCCAAAAACTCCCAAAGTTCCTTTGCCATCTTGATAGGGCTATAGACATTGCACAATGTGTTATCAAGTCCATTCAAGATGTAATTTCGGCAAAGGAAATCAGCATGTTTCCAAGTATCGACCACAGCAACCACTTGCCGGTCGGTTTCATCCTCTTTCAGAGTAGGAGTATCCTCATGGAGAAAACGTGTCAGGTTGAGAGTAGTAAGATAGAACAACATTTTCTACTGCCTTCTTTTAAAATCAGTTCCTAAGAACTTCTCTGACTTTTCACCGTGATTGATTGGCACAGTCACAATAGTACTAGTTTGAGCAATTGCACCGTGATTTTCACTGGTATGGTGGACCAATTGCAGTCACCATACCAGCACTAGTTTGAGCATTAGTTTCAATAGCCATGGATTCTAAATTATAAAACAAAATTATAATTAGAATTTTATACTACACAGAAAATTTAAACCATAAAAGAAACGAGAATTGTAACTTTTATTTTCAATTAATTTGAAAATAAAATAAAATTTTATTTAAATAAATTAATTCCACACAGAAAATTAAATTTCTGTAACACTTCAATAATTAAAATACTGAAACAGAATTTTAATTAATGAAAACTCCAAAATTATTTCTGAAAACCAAAATTAATTTTTGACTGACTTCACAAATAAATATTTTGAATTGTTAATAACTACCAGTATATTACTACTAGTTGTCAAAGAAAATAAACAGTATATTACTACTATTTGTTTTTTCAACCAGAATATTATTTGTAAAACCACAGAAAATAATGTCTATAAGAAGAAGAAAGGAAGAAAATGAAACAAATGAAAAATTATGTATAAACAGAATAATTCGAGTTTGTCTTAAGATTGTTCGAACAATCTTCTGTGTAAAATAAATAACTTGAAACAAATCAAACAAATAAAAATAAATTACTTACAGAATTTATTTACCAAACCGAATAAATATTTAAAAGATCAAGTCGAGTGTGTGACACTCTATTTTTAAGACAGATTTGCCCCGTTTCGGTGCTTACGGATGAATGGCGTCTATCTCCCAAGATACAATAATCTACACAAATTGTAGTAGCACTCCAAACAATTTGTACGGCAACCCAAACCTATGTTCTATACTCTTTAAATTTTTTCCTAAAATAATATGAAGAATATATCTATGCAAGAGAGCAAAAGGAAGGCAAGAAGATGATTTTCAAAATTTTCAGGATGCCTCAACTGCTGGAATGTGTTGGTATTTATAGGGTCGAACAGGTCTGAAAATCAAACCGAACAAATGCAGTTTAAAATGAACAGGTGCAGAAACTGTTTTGAACTGATAACTACTGGCAGTTTGAATTTGTCCAGAAACTGCTGGCAGTTTTCAACTTGTTAGAACAGTTTAATCTGTTGGGAATTTCGAACTAGAAAAGGCACAAATTTGGACAGAAAATTTGAATTCAAATTGGTACAAATTTCAAATTTTTCCTGCAAGAATTTTTGAAAAAATTCAAAATAAATTTTGTTCAAAAAATTAATATTAGAACTGACCTGACCCACACCTGCGCCCGGCACAATCGGACGCAATGGCGCACGCGCGCATGCGCGATGGTTTGGGCTAAGGTTCACTTTGTGCATAACTCCTCTCTTCTACAAACTTGGGGTGCCTCTTGGGGCCCAACCCAAGTGTTGACCACCTAGAACTTATATACACACATAAGTTCTCTTAAGTTTTCAATGTGGGATAACCATTTCAAGGAAACCCACATTTTACTTCTTAAATTATCCATTCCATGAATCCGAAAACGACGTCAACTTCCTATTTACTCATAAATGGTTTTGACGAACCGTCTTCACTGTGTAACTTGCCATGCGGCAAGGAACACGTCACCTCTTTGGACCCACCCCAAAAGACGTGTGGGCCTCACTCAAATTTGGGCTCAAAGTTGGCTCAAAATAAGCCTATAAAACCATAAATTCTAACAGTTTTTTGGTATGAGAATGTGATTTCTTCTCAGAAAATGGTATGAATTCCAAATAATCTATCAAATCTCTCATATGGGTATGAAATCCACACAAACCTACATGTGTGTGGGTCTAACATCTATTTGAGAGGTTTGATAAAAAATTTAGTAGATTATTTAGGGTCCCTAGCATAACTCTTGTTCTCAACCACAACTATTGGTTTAAGATATTCAAAATGGGATTAACGTATTAAATAATGATATACAAGTCTACTTTTTAGATTCATTTTATAGACGTAATGATATGTAATTAATAATGATTAGTTGATGATTAAAGAATATATGAAAGAGAATGTTACTCTTAATATCCTAAATAATTTTAAATCTAATTTTTGGCCTTGAATAATAATACTCTACTGCTCAATCAGCAAGGTCCAATTCAACGGTTTTGAAAATCAGGAGTATTGGTGCAATTTATATGAATAATTAATAGTTTATTTTAAAATAAGTTATAAATATATTTATTGAAAATACGCAAGCGTATGTGTCATGATTTTAAGAAAAAAAAAATTATAAACTTAATTTATTAAGTGATTTACTCAATCAATTTAGTGAAAAATTTTCATTGAACCAAATTTATGCAAAATAAAATGTTAAAATTGAGTGAATTGAAATGGTATGAATTACAATGACACAAGTAACAACATGTAAAGACTATTGTTATAATTTGTCTTACATTTATTATTTGCTATGTTTAAATTTTAAATTTATCAAAGGATTTGTGAATAATAAAAATAAAAATTCTGAATCTATTTTATTTACTTTTTCATTCATTTTTCCTCTCTACAAATTTAATATTTAAACATATTTATCATCATCCATTTCTTTCCACTTATTTGGATAATAAAGTTCAGTCAATAATAAAGTTTTTTTTTTTTTTTTTTAAAGGAATAGTCAATAATAAAGTTTAGCCCTATTTTGAGAAGTAGTTAAAAGTCAATTTTTTAGTTTTTTTTTTTTAAAAAAAAATTTGTATAAAAAAATACAGAGGTGATGTGACTAAAAAATCTAAAAAAAATATATTTTCTGGCTTTTAACCCAATTGCCAAAATAAGCTTTTCAGAGAGTATTGTTTTGAGAAGTAAGATAAAAACTAATTTTTTAGAATTGTTTTTTAAAAAATATGCCAAAAAAGTAGAGAGGAGATTTGACAAAAAAAAAAATTCAAAAATTACTCTTAACCATGTTCTGAAAAGTGAATTTGCTGTCAACCGAATCGTCTAAATTTGTTCCAGCTGGATGACTGCCCGAGTAACCTGTCAGACGATTGACTTCACCCTCATCTACTATAGTCATCACCCTATCATCTGGCCGATCGACTTGCCGAACGACCGACATGAACAAATTTAGACAATTCAAGCAGCGCCAAATGTGGTGAATGTATTATTAGAAAAAAAAAATGTATATTTCATTCTAATGATGATTTGTACCATTTTTTTTTTCTATAAGGTGATGGTTATTTGGGAAAATATCAAATTAGTACTACTTTGAAAAAATAATTATAAATCAATAATAAATTTTAAAATTTCATAATTAAAATTGTATAGTATGTTTGGTTTCAGTTTTTGAATTTGGTTTCTTAAAATTGAGCTTTTATTTTTCATTTTTTTTTTTGTTTTTAGTGAATATGTTTAAAATTTTAAACAATTTTTTACTTTTTTAGATGCATCTTACTTAGATGTATCTAAATAGTAAAATATTTGTAAAAAAATATTTTAAAAAATTAATAATTACACAAAATATATATATATACTAAATTTTTGTATTTTTGGTATTTAATAAATTTTTTAAAGATTTTTTTTCACAAACATTATACTTTTAAGTGTATTTACGCTATGTGTGTCTAAAAATTAAAAAATTACTTAAAATATCAAAAAAAAAAAGTCAAAATATAAAAAAAAATGAAAAATAAAAAAATAAAATTTTTTAAAAAGTGAATTTTAAAAACTAAAACCAAACATAGTGATAAATTTTTTCATGAACGTGGTTTTTTTTTGTTTTTTTGAGTAGTTCACTGAATTATAATTTTTCCTTTAAATGTGGTCCCAAGATTTGACATTGTAATTTGTATGGAATCCTATGAGCATATAGTGTCTAGTAATTGCTTTTGTAAAGTTTTCTCCAATTAGTCAAAGAAAATTTTCAATCGTTGTGATGGAAGTGAAGTGACGACATGCAGGTTTGCATATATCTTATTTTAAAAGTTGTTTTGAGCAGTTGATCCTTTAATCACAAAGTTATTGAAAAAAAAGTAAAAGATAAAATGTTGAGTAAAAAAAATTTAATGCTCCGTTTGGTTTAGTTTTTTTAAAATAAGTTTTGAGTTTTACATTGTATTTTGAAAAATAAATTATTGAAAAGAGTTTTGAAAGTTAAAAATTTATTTGGTTATGAATTTTGAAAATCATTTTGGGATGATTTGTAGTTTTTTTTAATTGAATAGATGGGTGTGAGAAAAAATTTGATTGATTGATATATAAAATATAAGAGAATGAGAGAGAAAAAGTGATTGATTCAATTATTAAAAATAATAAAAAGAGAAGGAGAGAGGAGACAGAGAATTGATTTTTGAGTTTTGTTTTAAAAATTCGTTAACCAAACAATTTTTTTATTTTTTATTTTTATCCTAATCATATTTTAAAAATTAAACCAAACATTATCTAGATTTCTTTTCTTCTCTTTATTTATTTATTTAATACATTTTGATATAAAAAGTCATTCCTAAACACTACTTATATTTTTAGTAGGGATAGATCTATGATTTGATCTTTGGTGAGACAAAAACACAAGTAATTTTTAATCCAAAAAAAATTCAAATTTTGATTTTATCCACACAAAAAAGTGAATAGTAACCGAGCATTTTTTATCAACATAATTGAGTACAAAAATATGATTGAACATTATTTTTTATCTATGTTAATTTAACAAAGATAGTAGCTATTATTATATGTTTTTGTCTACTAAAATTACTATTTCAAAATGTTGTGATCGTCACCTTTTATAATAAATAAAAAAAAAAAATGATAGTAAATTAAACTCAAAACTTCAAATAATATTTTCTTGATAAAAATGATTAAATAAATTGTTACAAAAAAAAAAATAAATTAAACTCAAAACTTCAAATAATATCTTCTCAATAAAAATGATTAAATAAATTGTTACAAAAAAAAAAAAATACTATCCTATTACGTAGTTTAGTTAAAAAAAATTCATAATTAAAAATGCATATTTCTATGAATAAAATGATAATTATTTTTAATAAGTGGAATTAAATTTTATGAACTCATTTTTAAGAATATAATGTTGAACGCAAATAATATTTCATTTCTAAACAATATTCTCCTTTCTAGAAAATGAACTCATTAATTGTGATTTATAGAAGGAAAAAAAAACATAAATAACATATGAATTGAAAATAAGAATAAATTAAAGAATATAAACAATTCTAAACAAAATAAAAATATAATAAATAACAGATCAATATTATGGTGGCCGAATAAATACGGTCCTAAGCTTCATGAACTGGCCAGGTACAAGTCGGCCCATGCCAAGCCCATCAACTGGCCGCCTATAAGTTGGCCCATGCCACAGGGCCCATATCAGGCCCATCAGCTGGTTGCATATAAGTCAGCCCATGCCAGGTCCAGTGGAGGGCTGTAGCTGAGTAGAACCAAGTTGAAGGGCTGTGACAGCCGTGTAACCTGTGGGCTGTGTAAAAGGCCCAAGAACGAAGTCAAAGCCCAGGGGGAGGTAATGGGCCCTGAGAGGGTCCATGGGGAGCAATATAAAATGGGTAAGAGAGAAGAGATGAGAGGAGAGTTCTGTTTGAATGATAGAGTATTTCTAAATCTATTTCACCACAATTGGCGCCGTCTGTGGAAATACTCTAGCACGTTCATGGCAGACTTAACAAATGATCCCCTGTTCGTTGTTGACGATATTACACCAAGAACCCTGGTTGGTCCGGAGAATATCACCGCACGAAGAGTTTTGAATTTCGATCCGGTCGATCCAGTTACTCAGTCTTCACCTTCGACTTCAGTGTAAGAAACCATACAGACGATAATGGACCAAACAAAGCGAAATGAACAACGACTGGAAGAGATGGCAACAGACAACGAACGTTTACATAAAGAGCTGGCTCTGGAGTTAGCCAAATCTCAGCAGACCGCACCGCATCACAAGCGGGATCGGTTGCTAGAACAGAGAAAAGATAATCCACGACGCCAACATCGGAGACATGATAGTAGCACCTCATCCGGCTCGTCAGCTTAAGAACCTAGAAAAAATGGGTGTGTTGGCACAACCAGTTCATCTGAGGAGGAGTCCATATGTGCAACACAGACAAGGAAAATGTGGTGGTTCAGATGGGGAAGATAGACATAATGCTTTCGCACGACGGATTGCAAGAGAGGTCCTGCTTAAAAAATTTAAGGCACCGACGTTTCCTCTGTATGATGGTAAATCAGATCCTACGGATCACATTCGCCATTATAAGCAAGCAATGACATTGCACGCTGATGACGAGGCGCTTATGTGTCGCATGTTTCCAACCAGCTTGGGTCCGTTGGCAATCTGGTGGTATTATAAACTCAAACCAACCTCGGTGAAGAGTTTTCATCAACTCCAAAAGTCTTTTTGAGCAAGATTTATTACCAATGAGATTCAGCCTAAGCAAGCCGACTCGCTCTGGCAATGCAAATCAAGCCGGAAGAGACCCTCCATGAGTATTTTGCACGCTATTGAGAATGTTTCAACCTAGTTAACGATGCTTGCAATGACTCCATGGCCATTACTGCCTTCAAGATGGGCTTACATCTTGATAGTTCGCTCCGGAGCTTGTTGACAAGGCGACCTCCAAAAACCGTGTGGGCCCTAATGAAGAAGGTTGAAGAGTATTGCAAGGTGGAGGATGACGCCCTCTACGTCAAGGTAGGTCAGAAGGTTATGAAACGGCGGCACCTACCCTAGTACAGTCGATAAGTGTAGCCCCGCCAGAAAGGAGCCTCGAGCCACGAAGTAGGCCAAAACGAGAAAGTCGTCGAGACCAACACCGATTGAGGGATCAATATTCATGCCGATCAAACGAGCAATACCAAGCGGAAAGCAGACGCCCCAGGCGATCTAACAAGAAATATACCGAGTTGACAGAGCCAATTAGTAAGATACTTCCAAAAGTCTAACATCTACCCTTCTTTAAGTGGTCGACCAAGATGATTGGGACCCCCGACACAAGACGAATGGATCAACGATGTGAATACCATAAGGATCATGGGCATGAAATCGACAGGTGCTACGCCTTGAAGGACCATCTTGAGGAGTTGGTACAAGATGACCAACTGGTTCAATACCTCCCCCATAAAGATAACACACCCAATGCGGCGGCTTTGTACCTGGACTCACCTCCACTGGGTGTAATTCATATGATATATAGTCTGCCATTGGCAAATAGCATCCATGCGATTCCATCTCAAAGGTCTCAACCATGCCCATCCAAGTCGTCCACACCAGCCAAACGGCCCCATCAGACCAGCAAGATTAGCTTCGACGATATAGATCACGAGGGATTGATCCTTCCCTACGATGACCCTCTCGTCATCGAGCTACGCGTGAACAAGTATGTTGTTGAACACATATTGATTGATCAGGGGAGCACATCATAGATAATGTATTACAAGACATTTCTTAAGCTTGGTTCAGAGAGTCAGACCTCTTGCCAACAGAATACCCGTTGTTTGGCATTCAATGCCAATCCCGAATACCCTCTAGGTAAGGTCAGGGTTGTGGTGTGTGTAGGCACTAGGACACTCGACGTGGAGTTTCTGGTCGTAAAGCTTCCATCGCTACACAACTTAATCATGGGTAGAACCTAGTTGCACGCGATGCAGGCCATACCAAGTACGTATCATCAACTACTCTGCTTCCCAATGCAACACGACATTGAGCAGATTCACGGCTCTCAGAAGTCAGCAAAGGAATGCTACCTTATTGTATCAACAAAAAAGCCAAGGGAGATAGAAGTAAACTCCATTGAAATTCTGGACTGAGAAAGCCTCGAGGATGTTGAAAAACTCCCCACCAATAAGGCGACTGAGGATCTTGAGTGGATTGGACTTGCGAATGAACCAGATAAATTCTTCCTGATCGACACTTCGTTCATTGCCGATGACCGCCAAGAGCTGATTTCCTTCCTACTCGATAAGATTGATGTATTCTCCTAGATGCCTTATGAGATGCCGAGAGTGGACCTTAGCGTGGCACAACATCGTTTGAATGTTGACCCAAAGGCCAAACCTGTCATTCAGAAGAGTCGTCGATCTGCAGTCGAACATACTTCAGCTATTGTCGCCAAAGTCGATAAACTTCTGGAGGCCGGAGCAATTCGCGAAGTGAATTACCCCACCTAGCTGTCTAACATTGTTGTGGTTAAGAAGAAAAAAGAGTCATAACGTATCTGCGTGGACTTCACGAACCTAAATAAGGCTTGTCCCAAATATTGTTTCCCTCTCTCCAAAATCGATCAACTAGTTGACGCAATTGCGTACCATCGACGAATGAGATTCTTAGATGCATAGAAGGGCTATTATCAAATCGCATGCATTCTGACGACCAGGACAAAACAACATTCCTCACCCCAAAGGGCACTTATTGTTATAAAGTCATGCCCTTCGGCTTGAAGAATGCCAAGGCAACTTACCAGAGACTGGTCACTACAATGTTTAAAGAGTAACTCGGCCATTCCATGGAAGTATATATCAACGACATGGTGGTAAAATCCAAAGAGAAGCATGCCTAGCTGGCCGACTTGTCAATAACCTTCGACATTCTTCGAAAGTATAGGATGAAACTTAACACCTCAAAATGAGCGTTCGGCATCGAATTTGGCATATTCCTTGGATATATTGTGAACCATCGTGGAATAGAAGCCAACCCGAAGCAAATTACGGCAATCCTGGAACTCGACTCATCTCAATCAGCCAAAGAAGTGCAAAAGCTAATGGGGATAGCCGCGGCTCTCAACAGATTCATCAGTCGTTCTTCGGATTGTTGTCGACTGTTTTTTCACACCCTTTGGCAGGGAAAGGCATTTCATTGGACCCTTGAGTGCCAGTCCGCCTTAGATGCACTAAAAACTTATCTCCTTTCAATACAACTTTTAACAACTCCATCCCCGAACGACCCACTCATCCTGTATCTTGCGGTATCGGATCGTACGGTCAGTGCCGTGTTGCTAAAAGAAGAGTTAGGTGAGCAAATGCCCCATCTTTTATGTTAACAAGGCATTAAAGTAAACTGCAGAGTTTATTACAACTAACGGCAACATTTACAAATTATTAAATTGCAAATCTACTACGGCTTCTCTTCATCGTCCGTTTTCTCGATGTCATAGGCTTCAAATGAAAATTTATAATTTTGGTACAGGGGCGACGCCGAGTCAATGCCTACAGCTTGAAGAGCCTTAAACCATCTATGTTTGAAACCATGATTCTCGCATCGGAAAACATCATCGGCCAGTTTCTCACTGGTTTTCTCGATGCCGACTTTTCGCCCGTCAAAGAAGCCTTGCTTATAAGCCCGGGATCGTATGGCCTTTTTGGCAAATACTGCAGTCGTATCCCGATTGGCTATAGCATAGTCGATCAGCCGCTAGTTTACTCTATCGGTAACAGCTGTATTTGTCGATCCTACGAGCTGTTTATTGGCAGCCTTGGCTCTACGTAGTTCGTTCTCCGCCTTCTCTGCGGCGTTCCAAATCTCAAATCCGTCTATCCTTTTAAGCGATTTTTTTCTAAGCGGCCCGAAGCCACATGCTGATGTCATATGCACAGTAGACTCCTTTGATTGACCTGTGCACACTATCTCTGAAAACTTCATAGTCGCCCCACCCAATCATCGATTACTGTACCTTGGGTGGAAATATTTGCCGCGTAAAGTCCACCGCCACTTTCGGATCATGAATAATTAAGTCTGCTTCGGTCATGGGCTTGTTGCCAATAAAGATAGCAAAACTTAGAGGGCACGGCGGTTTACTCGGCTCATGTCGCACAGACCCCTGTGCGGTTGCAGCCTTGGCGCTACCTTTTTGCTACGCCCCCACCTCTGGGTGATCTCTCAATCTCACTCCTCCTTGGAGACCTGCTTCGTCGAAGGGGTGAACGTCATCTTTCCTATTCTTTCGACACTATAGTGCTAGCTCGGGAAGCTGCACCACTTGCTCTACGATTCATCTCCTCGTCCAGTTCTGCCAAACTTTTTCCTTCACCTCTACTGGTCAAAAATAATTTGCTAGACATACACTTACACTGATTACTGTGCAAATGCTTTCGCCTCTTCTATTTTGTTCATTGCCCACTATAGTTGGATAACCCCTTTTGTGGGTTGCACAAGGACTATTTAACGACTCCACCTTCATTAATTACGAAGTGCACCACTAACGATGCGCCCGCTGCCGTCGCCATTCCCACCTATATTCAGCGGCAGACTCATGCTCAAATGGTGCAAGGGCAAATATGTGAATCTATTTGGCTTATCCATCTTTGGCCGAATTACTCCACTACCCCACTTGACCATTGAGGTTATTTTGTGTATTTGGTGGCGGACTCATGCTCAAATGGGGCAAGGGCAAATATGTGAATCTATTAAGCTTATTCATCTTTGGTCGAATTACTCCACTGCCACACTTGACTATTGAGGTTATTTTGTGTATTCGGCGGCGGACTCATGCTCAAATGGGGCAAGGCAGATATGTTAATCTATTTGGCTTATTCATCTTTGGCCGAATCACTCCATTACCACACTTGACCATTGAGGTTATTTTGTGTATTCAGGGTAGACTCATGCTCAAATGGGACAAGAGAAGATATGTGAATCTATTCAGCTTATCTATCTTTACCAGAATTACTCCACTGCCCCACTTGACCATTGAGGTTATTTTGTGTATTTGATGGCGGACTCATGCTTAAATAGGGCAAGAGCAGATATGTGAATCTATTCAGCTTATCCATCTTTGGCCAAATCACTCCACTACCCCACTTGACCATTGAGGTTATTTTGTGTAATCGATGGCAGGCTTATGCTCAAATAGGGCAAGGGTAGATATGTGAATCTATTCAGCTTATCCATCTTTGGCCGAATTACTCCATTGCCCCACTTGACCATTTTCTGACGCTTATTTCTTGCTTTGTGCTTAGTTTGGTGCTTTAGACAACATACAAAACTTTAATAATTTCATTGACATACACAACCTTCATTGAAACTTTCATTGACATACATAAGTTATTTCTCAAAACAGGTTTCATTGACATATATAAGTTATTTCTCAAAATAGGCATTTTTCATTCATAAACTATATACGACCAAGTATCACTTTATCAATGAAAACCGCCCTAATACAAAAACTTTACTAATACTAAAACAACTAGATAAATAAACAAACTATAAACATACTATCTTCAAACATCTTCAAAGTCCTCTGGGTCTGACTCCAGAGGCTTAACTTCCAGCTGCTCGTATGGAATCGGCAGGTCAAAAGTCACTTTGGCAGCCGCCAAAGCCTTAAGCCAGCCATGCTTGAAGCCTCGATTTTCAAACTTCAACGCTTCGTCTGTATATAACTCCTTGGCTTTAAGCTCGCCGGCATCAAATGCCTTGGCTACATCTACCTCCGCGCGCTCTAGGGCTCTCTTTGACTCCGCTAATTCGGCCATTAATTTCGCATTCTCTACTTTGGCCAACTTCAACTCGCCGTCTATCAAGGTAGCCCTCTTCTCGGCGGCCTACCAAAGCAGCTCGGCATGCCTTGTTTTCTCCTCTTCGGTAGCAGCTTTCGCCCGCTCATCTTCTGCTTTCTTGGCTTTGGCTTCCACTTTTGCCGTCGCCGCCGTCAATTAGGCCATTTCGGTTGTAGCCTTATTTCTTTCGTCCTCAAGTTGGCTTTCTATCATGCCACGTCTCTCCGTAACGTCGTAGTGACAACGACCGATTTTTGCTATCCTGTCCACCGCCTAACAAGCATGACATAGCAGTCACATTAGTCAACAACAAAATGACACAAAAAGATCAAAGTACATGCTACTTACCAATATAGCTAACTGAGTCTCCAAGGCAATAGAGACGACATCCGGTTTGGCGCGGAATGCTACTTTGTCCGACGGAAGCGAAAGTGCCGACGCTACATTTAAAGCCACGGTCGGATCCCTAATAGCCGATTCACTGGAGAGAACCGGCTCGCTTTTTATCGTTGGTTGGATGACCAACGGCTAGGCCGAATCCAGGGAAAGTGCCTCCAACCTTTGCCATTTATCAATTGGTTCTTCAGATGATTTGGTAATATATTCGACGGGGAGCTTTTCGCCCTTTTGATCAGTTTGATTGGAGGCAGAGGTTTCTATTGGTTGCCGATTAGAGACTTTATCAGCCACAACCAATTCCTGAATTGTTTCTGGGACGACTGCTGAAGGGGGAGTCTCTAGATCCCCCTTAGTATCACTGGCTCTCCTCTTTGCTGCCATCTTCTTGGCATTTCTTCGTCTGGCAAACTGCGCAAGTGACTTTCCACCCATCTCCTCAGATTCAGCCCTAGGCAAATCTCCTAATTCGGTAAATATGTCATTCTCTAGAGAAGCAATCGCCACTCAGCCAGAAATAGAGGGTTGGTCGTTGCTTTTAGGGTTGAGTTGCTCAAAGGCCAACTCAATTTCCCTGTTTAATTATTGTTCCTCCGAACGACCCCCCTGTCTAGCGTCTTCGGCATCTGAAGTTTCTTCTTCCAAACGGCCCTCGGGTCCAACCTCTTCGGCGTCTGAATCTTTAAGGCCAATGCTCCTTAGGCTCTTGAAGTTGAGGAATATGAGTGCCGTAAGTTGCTAGTCCCCCTTCGGCACAGGGATATGGTTAGCCACCAAAAACGTTGAGTAGGTTAGGTCGCATCTTAACAGCAGGTGCGCGGCACGCCCCTGCCCTTGTAGATTGGCACGCCCTTTGTACTTAAGGATCGCCTTCACCTGATTAAGAACGGCCTCATCTGCCGACGAGAGGACTCTCTTTAAGTCGTTACTTGCGCACAACAAAACTGGTCAGTAATTTTTTAGTGCTGAATAGAATGCTAAACTTAGAATTATGTTCAGCCACCTGGCCCGCCCTTCCTTCTCGGCACAGGGTCTTGGTTATCTTCTCCCTCACCGAATTCCCAATTGCCACGAACGGAGACCATTACATTGTCGACTCTTTTTCCAAAGCTGGCAAGCATAGTTACAAAGTGGTGATCTATGTCCTTGGCTCTAAGAAAATAACGGCCTTGCCGACCAGTCAATTTCGTCATGACGTAGCAGTGCCGAATGGCTGGGATTCCCAGGTTAAGCCCAAGTTGGCGGTTCAGTTCCACTAAACTCATGATTATACAGTAAAAATTCACATTGGGTTGAGAGGGAATGAGACCCCAGTAACGCAGAACAGTCCTGAGGAAAGGGTGTAACGGGAAACGGACTCCACCCTCATCAATTGACAAGAGAGGAAAGATGATGGTTTTTGCATCATTCCTCTCCATATCAACCACACTGTCTGCAACAAGAGACAGGTGGACATCGTCTGGGATCGAAAAGTGGAGACGAAAAGCGGTGACTTGCTTCACATAAAGGAGAGCTTTCAAATGAGTCGCCATTCTAGAAGGAATAGAAGAAATGCAAATAAAAACACACAAATGGACTGGAATGTGAACAAAAGGGGAAGAAATGGAGGGACTTACAGGTCAAAACAAGGGAGCAAAGCGAAGGAGCGATATGAAGCGAAGTTGAAAACGCAGGAATCTTGTGAGGAAGGAAGAACGGTGTGAAGAATGCCAAAGAACCAAGGTTCAACACATACAAATTTCAAATCGCATTAAATGAGTGTCAAATTACGAAGAGGCAGGAAGTAATGATGATTCCATATTGCGTCTGCTCTGACGTATCAATACTAAAAGGCGTGCGTGCACCATATTTCTGACTTTCAAGGCTTGAGAAATTTATTAGCCGAAAAGTACACACAGAAGCCGACCACACCAAATAACAGGTGTTAATCGGGTGTTCTGGGGCAATTATGGTGGCAGAATAAATACGGTCTTGAGCTTCATGAACTGGCCGAGGTACAAGTCGACACATACCAGGCCTATCAACTGGCTGCATATAAGTCGGCCTATGCCACAGGGCCCATATCTGGCCCATGAGCTGGCCACATATAAGTCGGCCCATGCCAGGTCCAGTAGAGGGCCGTAGCTGAGTACAACCGAGTTGAAGGGCTGTGAGAGCTACGTAACCCGTGGGCTATGTAAAAGGCTTAGGAATGAGGTCAAAGCCCAGGGGGGTAGTAGGCCCTGAGAGGGTCCATGGGGAGCAATATAAAAGGGGTGAGAGAAAAGAGATAAGGGGAGAGTTCTGTTTGAACGAGAGAATATTTCTAAATCCATTTCACTACAAATATTTGATAAAATTCAATTGAAAATTAATTTTTAAAATTTTGTTATGTAAATAATTTAAAGGTGGGAATCTTTTTAATTTTAAAGATGCAAACTACTGAAATTTTAAGAGTGCATAGTACACTAATTTAAAATTATCTTATTAATTTCTAATATAATAGAAAGAGTTTTTAAAAATTTGAAAAGTGTGAAACATGCTAATTTTATCTCATATTTTAGTTAGGTCTCGTTTGGGAACGTACTATTTTAATAATTTTTTAATTTTTTTACAAAAAGATGTATAAAAAAGTAAAAAATAATATAGCTACTTTTTAATTTTTTAACTAAAATATATAATTGACAAACAAAAACTTAAAAAATTATTTAAAAAAATCGCTTTCCAAACAAACAATCTGCTGAAAATGATATAGGGAGTGACGTTAATTTGATCCATAAATGCACTTTTTAATTACTTTTCCAAAGTATGTTCAAACCTTCATTAGTCTACCACTTACCAAACTACATGTTTCAATTTCAACTATTTTTTAATGGAGAAATATTAGAAATTTTAAAAATTCTATTAAAATTTTTATCAAATATCTTATATGGGTGTGAGACTCATATAACATAGATTTTGTATAGATCTCACATTCATGTAAGACATTTAGGGATTGTTTGGAATGACCTAAATAAGTGCACTTTTTGTCTTTTTACGAAAAGATGTGCAGAAAAGTAGAGAGGTGATGTGATGGAAAAAAGATAAAAAGATAAAAAATGTGTACTTATTTTGAGTTGCCAAACTTAGCCTTAGTAAAATTTTTAAGGTTTTTAGTATTTTTACTTTTAATATGTCCCTTTTTCGTTAATTTTCTATCAGGGTAAGCCTTTTTTGAAATTTCCCTTGCACCTAATGCATCTTACTTTTTCCGTTTTTCTTTTCGTAAAAGGAAAGTTAACACTAAACGCCAAAATATAACTTGTGGTTTGAAAATAAATGGTAGTCTTCTACCACATATCCACTAAGGTTATTTTAAATAATAAATTTTTTAAGAATAATGAGAATACTGTTTCTCGAATCTTCATACTTTTTGCATTGGGAATAGATTGGAATACAAAGTAATTGTAATTCCTAATTATCTATTGGAGTGGGCATACACATAAATTTATGATATATTATTCTTGAAAAACAAAATTTGTTATCCCATTTGTCACAAGTGTCAACTGTTAGGAATGTGTAACACGTCAACTCTCTTTTTTTTTTTTTTTTAAAAAAGAGGGGTTATGCTATCAGTTAAAATGTGTGAATTAGATTTATTTGAAATGGGGTCATTGGTGTGTGCCTTCAACACAAGCCTGTGGTGTCCCAAGTGGTTGATCTTGGGTCATTTTCATTATTCAAATTATTTATTTTTGAGACTTATTCAAAAGATTATTGTTTTTAAAAATTAAAATATTGGGGCATCGGTGGTCACATTAGTCATATTCGTCTTTAAAAAATAAACCGTAAATGTAGTTTGGAAATAAATTGTTTGTTTTTTTAAAAACAAATATGATTTGATCATACGACGTTTGATATTCGATCAATTTAATTTTTTATATGAATTATTTACTTGACAACCAACCTTACAAAATTAATGATTCAAATAATGAAAATAAATCCGAAATGTGGCTTCATCTTGAAACATAACAAGGGTTACCGTGACAAATGCACAACCGTGATCCCAATTTCAATTTACTTTGAGCGTAATTCATCTCAAACTAAGGGCTTTTTTAAAAAGCAGGTTGAAAGTCATTTTTTAGTTTTTAACTCATTTTTTATCACATCATCTCTCATATTTTTACACGTTTTTTTAGAAAAATCTAAAAAATATAAAAAAATCAGTTTTTAACCATCTTCTCAAAATATCCTTAAATTTAAATTGTAAACAATTTTTTTAGGTAGACAATTTCGTTCTGTCGTTTAGAAGATTTGAAGAAAGAAAATTCTGAATTAATTCCAAAACTTGGTCAAAGTACTGCTTGTGGTTAGAAAATTTTAAAAAAATGAGTTTAAGTGTTTTGAATGATTTTCTTTTATGACCCATTAAACCATCGTTATCACAATTCTAGTCGGCGAATAAAAATGAAGGAAGGTCGGTCGGTGAAGAAAAGTATATTGTGTTTACTTACATCATCAACAAGGAATAACGGATCAAAAAGTTGAATAAGCGCACTCACTTTCCTCAATTGGGCCAATCAAGATGCATGGTTTGTGCCGATACTTATTTTTTTGAAAAATTTATCCATAAGTCTTAGTTTTTGAAAAGTTGAATCATTTATTCCTAAAAGTTTTCTTATGCTCCATTTAGTCCCATTTGCACATCAATCTAATGTTCGAAACATTAATCTGATATTCGAAATCTAATGATCGAAACATTAATCTGATGTTCGAAATCTAATGATCGAAACATTAATCTGATATTCGAAATCTAATGTTCAAAACATTAATCTGATGTTTGAAACATTGTAATGGGACCTTTCAGTCTATAAGAAAACTTTTAGGATTAAACATTGTATAAGTTATTAATTTGGGATTTATTAGTGCATCCCCTATTTTTTTTTCTTCTTTCTTTTTTCCTTCAAATTAGTGGGAAATTATTTACAAATGTCAAGAAAATTATGTTTTAAATTAGATAATCAACTATTTGGAAAGATGATTAAAGATTAAAATTTTCTTTTTCTTTTTTTCTTTGATTTTTCTTTTTTTTTTAAAATGTGTAAAAAATAAGAGAAATAATATGATTCAAAATAAATTAAAAATTAACTTTTATTTATTTATTTATTTTTTAATTCTTTTCAAAACAACCCTATATACATAAGAAAGTATAGCAACACATACAGTAAACTCAACACAATAATTATTATATCAGCACAAAAAAGAGCTTTACAATAAGAAAGAAATAAACAGTTGAAAGAAGGGTCTCATTTTATTTATATGTTTTGGAAAGTTAATAAAAAGTTAATTTTTTGATTTTTTTATATAAAAAAAATGGAGAAATAATTTGATATAAAAAAATCAAAAAGTTAAAAATTAACTTTTTACCAGCTTCCAAAAGGGTTAGAACCTAAGAACACACATTTTTATTGACTTAAAATACTATCATCTACCTTGGATATAACCAATTTTGAACAAATGAGAATATGTACTTTTTTTACTTACTATAAAATGTAATATAAAGTGTGTGAATAATACGATTTTCATTAAGAGTGTGTTTGTTTTAAATGATTAGGGTGTGAGCTTGAACTCTTAATTCCACTGGACTAATAGTCTATTGTTTGTTTCAATTTTTTTTGTTTCGGACTAATAGTCTCCCTGGACTATTAGTTCTATATTTGTGGGACTATTCTATCCCCCCGGACTAATAGTCCTTGGTTAATACCATTTTCACTAAGGGAATAAAACCTTGGTTGAAGAGTGTTGTGCTGGCTTGTGAGGGTTCATCACGAGTCTTATTTTAACGATTTAAATTATTTATCTGATAAGGTCCTTATATATATCATCCTTGACTAAAATTGGATTGATTCAATAATTATAACCTGCTTAATTTATTGTATTTGTCTAAAAAAAAAATGGACGATGAGTATATTTTTTGAAAATAGATATATACATATATATATATATATTTGTTTGTAACAAACATGAATTGAATAAGTTACGATTATGAGATTAATTTAATTTGTTGTCAAAGATTATATACGTGAATGACTTTACAAAATGAACGATTTAAATAATCAAAGACATCTATGGTGAGTCCCAGATGTGAAATATTTTTTTATTTAACATCTGTATCTATATAATTTGTGTCTGATTCCTTCTTTCCATGTAAGTTGCAACTATGCTTTGTTTTTTTTGGCAAATTACCAACACATCCTCTTTGAAAGAGGTGTGTTCTATTTAGTCTCACAATCTTTTGTTTATACCTAAAAATTTTATAGCAATTTTTTTTTCTTCTCTATATTCGTTTTTCTTTGTCTCTTTCTCTTCCTAATTTTCGGCGATTGGCAATCGGTGACCATATCTACTTCTTCTCTTTCTCTTTTTACTATATCGTTGCCAACGACTGAAAATCACCATTGATTGGGGTTTATCAGCAACCACCGACCACCGATTCCTTACTTCACCCTCACTGATGGCGAATGATATGAATTTCCGGCGAAGAAAATGAGTAGATCTACATCAGATCCGGCTAGATCTAAACCAAAAATAGTTGCCAAAGTACAGTCCTCTCTCTCTATATCTATCTCTCTTTCGATCTCTCAATTTTTATTTTTATTTTTTTAATATTTTCTCTGCTACACACTTCTCTTTTTCTGTTTTAATGGAGAAAATATTCAAATAAAAACAAGTTGTTTTCAAGTTTTAGTTACAGGCGATAAAAATTGTAAAATCGTACAATTTCAATTTTTTGGGTGCTGAAATGAATCATGGTTTAAAACTGTAAAATTTCACACTTTCATAACATTATTTAAAATTATAAAATTCTGAAGTTTCATAATATGCTTTAGAAGTGTAGAACTGTAAAATTTTACAGTTTTATAACATGTTTTTCAGTTTAATTAATAAGGATAAATGCTTAATAGATTTTTATTTTGAAACTATAACATTTTATAGTTTCAAAGTTTACTTTCAGTTTGATTAATATTGGAGATTATTTACTTAAACCTTATAAAAATTGGAAAATAATATATTTTTTCCCCATTATTTCTGTTTGTTGTTGTTTTATGTTATTTTTTTTTTTCGGTTTATCAATATTTAGCACATTTTGCTATATTGTTTTGCTCTAATATATCTATTTATTCTTTTTTTCTTCCCTGGTAATATTCTTGACATTTCGGTGAATCTCCGACGATGTTCTTAATGTCTAATGAATGTTCTGAACATTCCGGCGACTTCCAGTGATGTTCAGAACACTCCGGTGATACTCCGGCGATGCTCTGGTGATTTTTCAGTGATGTTGTACAATTTGACGAGTATCCGATGATCGTCTGACGGAAGTCCGATGGTTGTGAGATGTAACAGAGTCTGTAAATTTGAAAACAAAAAAATAGGATTTGTTGGTAACAATTAAAAATATGTGAAACTAATTATTGTAATTGTTTTGTTTTGAAATTAGATTAGTTTTGAACTTTGTGTATTAAAATTACCGTAAGTTCCCTCTTTTTTCTTTTTCTTTTTTCGACAACACATAAAGCCACGACAGTTGATCTACTAATGTGTCCAGATATACAAAGCAAAACAAACAGATTATTAGAATTGCACAACTCAATGATTCAATTTTATTTTATTGTTCACAGGGTAGCCTAGTCCAGCCTAATACTTTAGTTTCAACCATGTTCGAGTTTTACTTTGTTGTTTACAATTGAATTATTTTTAATTTTTTCAATGAAACCCATGCATTACAATTTAAAAAATGTTTGTTTATGCAGAGAGAAAATTTTGCTTAAGTTAATAAGATTGAGAGTAAATAGATTTAAAATTTTGACGAGTAACACTTTTACTTGCTTTATATTTCCCACAATCCCGAACCATATAATGGAACACTAATATAATTCCTTCACTAACGATCAAGAACTTATGAACTATGTAATGGAGCCTTCAAGTCAATGGATTGGTTTTTACCAAAAAATACATAGAAGATCACCCCCAACGTCCTACATGAAGCTCAAACACCCACATCCTCCGTTATAGGGATTGGAGAGTGTTAGCAGATATTTTAATATTATAATGTGTTATAAATTGGGCTCCATGTAACTTGTTCTCCTAGTTAATCCTTTCTTTTCCTCCAAGAAATCTTGCCCACCAAGTTTCCAAGTCAAGTCTCCAAGTCAAGTCAAGTCAAGTCTCCAAGTCTTCCAAGGAAATTGCCCACCAATTTCCTTTCCTATTCTTATCCACCAAGTCTCCAAGAAAACTTGGCCACGAAGAATATTTGCCCTTCAAGTTACCTCTCCTATAAATTGAGCTTTTCACCTCTCTTATTTTGAGCTTAAGTTTTTTTTTTTGGAAAGATTATCAGGCAAAGAAATAAAAGGTGTATGTGATGAAGCTTTGGGTTCAACCAATTGTGTAGTATTGGTAAACCATAAGACTTAGTCGGGTTGTTGTATCCTGGGGGGAACAAGTCAAGATTTTTTCTGCTACACCGGTGTGAGGCTTTGCCTAACCGCAGAAGGCTTGAATCTCCTTAAAGAGAGCGAATTTCCTGCATCTCAGCCCTTACAATAGTTATTGTAATTTTCATTATTTATATTTTCTGGTGTTTTATTTGTAATTATCACCAACAATTTTAAAGAAATTCAAATAGCAAAAATTCATGGAGAAAGTACTGGAGAAGCCCAACGAGAATACTGGCGATCTCAACAAGACATTCCGGTTCAAGGGAGCCCATTTCAAGAGATGGAAAGTGTAATAACCCCGACCCGCAATTAGCCACTAATCAGTAATTAAGGATGTTAATCAAGTGGATAAAATAAACTATGGGTTTATTATGTAATTTGCATGATCTTTGGCTTTCTATCTGTTACTTGGAGAAATATCTGTCTGGAATTCCGCTTTAATTTGAAAATTGAAAGCCTTATCGGCATCTGAAATTGGAATTGGTTACATGAATGTGTTATTTGGAATTTTTAGAACCATATGGCAAATTTTGTTAAAAAATTGATTCAGTCTGATTCGTTAAGTTGCGTTTGGCAAGCCTTATGTCCTAATTAATGCATTTTAGCATCATAGCTATATATATGAGTTATAAGCTCCATTTTGAGCTCAAGACCCTTCATCCCTTGAGTGGAAAAATCTGGTGAGACATTTTAGAGAGAGAGGGAGCACAATTCTAGAGAGAGGAAAGGAGAGATTCAAGGTAGAGTTGAGGATTTTGCTAGAATAACTCAAGTTTGGCAAGGATCTTGTGTAATTGAAGGCTTTTGGTGAGCATCTAATCTACAATTCATGAAGAATTTGTGTTATAAGGATGCATTCATGAAGTTGTTATGATCATTGCATGCATTTTGCATATGTTTGTCAAGGAGATGGAGAATTTGATTATAATTTCACATGCATGTATATATATATATATATAGAGGTTTGTCATTTGAGTTTGATTTTGAGCATCTATGTTGTTATCATGAGTTATTTGGCACATGCATGTGTGATTCATCATGTTTTAAAGCTTAAATTCATGTTTTGAAAAGGATTTCCCTCATGTATGGTGCCATTGAGCTCAATTTTGTTAAAACCATGGTGTTGGAGAAAAAGAGTTTATAAATCTCACACACATGGAAGTTTGAACCCAATTTTAGCTAAATCCATAAGTTTTGAGCTAAGATTTTGTAAACAATCATGTGTTCATGTTTTAGAAAAGTTTTCCAAGTGTTTTGATCAAGCTATGCATGAGTGAAGCCATTGAAATTGCATTTTGAAGCTCAAAACTCTGTTTTTGGAAACCTAGAATTTCACAGTTCGCTTGAGCGAGGAAACCTGCGCTTGAGCGGAGAATGCAAGCTCTCAGTATTTTCTTTGCAAGCATAAGCGCTCCGCTTGAGTGACAGAAGTCACGCTCGAGCGAGCCCCTTGTATATTGTTGATCCGCTTGAGCATGGGAGTTGTAGCTCGAGGGTAGTTTGTGACCAACCAGTACTTTTTCCAAGTTTGCAGGCCGCTCGAGCGAAGGAAGTCACGCTCGAGCGACCCCTCTCATTTTGCACGTTCGCTTGAGCGAGGAAAGCTACGCTTGAGCGGGGACCTTATTTTCAGAAAATTTACCAAGTGATTCAATTTATGTTTTGGCATCCTCATTGCATCTTAGGCATTCCTAAGACTTAATTAAGCCATAGTAATGAGGTTATGGATTAGAAACACACTAAGTAAAGAATGCACTAAGTTATGAGATTCAAGAGTGTGTTTTGATCTATGTGATAAGAAAGAACAAGAACCAATGTAATGTAAGCTAAGCCATGATGGCCACTTGAATGTGTAATGATAAGATATGCTTGTGTTGTGTATTTTGTGATTGTAGGTCAAGACTCGAGGGTCGATTGACCATTTACGGGAACCACTGTGAGTAATATTTCTGTAAAGATATGTTGATATGAATTATGTTCCAAATGTGATATGTTAAGTTATGATTTCTGAAATGATATTGTTTACGTGAACGAATGTCCTACGATTGAAATCTATTATGGCATCCATAGATAGTCCCAAGTCATGGGAGACGGCATGTAAATGCGGGTCCTTGAGGTACATGTGATTACGAGATCTCGTTAGCCACTTCATTGTGGTGATATGTGTTTAATCGGTATTCGGAACCGATTACTCTAGTCGGAAGACGTTATGTGATGTGTTCTATGGGATGCACCATTATTATGTTCAGTTACAAGAATGTTTATGCTATGATCTGTTTTACGCTTATGACATGTTCAGATTTCGTTCACTAACCCCTTTACATTGATGTTATTCACTAGGTTTTAGCTCATTGTGTGTATATATATATAGGTGGGCATTCTGGAGATCGAGCCTGAAGGCTTTGTCTGGATCTGTGTTCTATTGTCAGCTAACCATTGCGCCTTATATGGAGGTTCCCGAAGTGTCCTGTGTTAAAGTTCTACTATTTCTGTACATGAGAGTTCTTAATTTTGTTGGCTGTACTTAAGATGTTATTGCTGAGTGTGTGGGTATAATGAGAAAATGATTTTTGGCTATGTATATAAAGTTTTAAATATTCTGTTTCATGTAAGTCTACACAGCTCATTGGACAATTATACTCATGTATTTGCTTCCGCTAGCCCCCTTAATTCTGCTAATCAGTTCAGAGGCCTTCAGTAATCCAGGGATTACTGGCCGGTTACGATGCTAAACTTATAGGGGCGGGTTTGGGTCGTGGCAGAAAGGCAAGGTGCTTTTCTACCTCAGTCTCCTCAAGATGGCCTATATCCTGACCGAGAAAAATCCGAACAAAGTCCCCACTGAAGAGATGATCGAAGAGGAGTATGCCGCTCATCTTGAAAAAATCGAGAAATACAACACAGATGAGTATAAATGTCGATATTATCTTTTGAATTGTCTTTCAGATCAGTTTTATGATTATTATGATACTACTTACATCACTGCCAAGAAAATTTGGAAAGCCTTGCAGAATAAATATGACACTGAAGAGGCAGGCGCTAAAAAATATGCTGCAAGCCGTTTTTTTCGCTATCAAATGATAGATAAAAAATCAGTGGTGGAGCAAGTTCAAGATTTTCAGATGCTAGTGGCTGAAGTTAGATCCGAAGGCATCAAAATTGGAGACAATCTTGTTGTAGCAGGTATTGTTGACAAACTACCATTATCTTGGAGGGAGTTCCAGAAGTCAATGTGTCACAAAGCAAAAAGAGACGTCCTTGGAGACTCTAATCACACGAATTCAGGTGGAGGAGAAAGCACGAGGACAAGATGCGCTTATGACACAAGAGCATTCCATTGAAAAGGTAAATTTAACTTCTGGAAATACTTTACCTAAATGTCGATTTCATAAAAATAGTCATTTGAAGCCAGTTAAGAAAATTTGGAAAAATACTGGAAGGCCACAAAATAAAAATTACCCGAGGCAAAAGAAATGGAACCAAGAACCCCCTTCACAAGATCTGACAAATGTGACATGCTTTGTGTGTTGCAAAAGTGGGCATATTACTCGAATTTGCAAATTTCAGAAATAACAGTCTCGATCATAGGCTAATGTTACCAAGGAACCATTTGTGGTTATGATTACAGATATTTTTATGGTTCAATCTGTGAAAGGGTGGTGGGCAGATTCTGGTACCAATAGACATGTCTGCTATGATAAAGATTGGTTCAAAGATTTCACTCCTTTTAATGAGGAAAGGACTGTTATGCTTGGTGATTTCAGTTTAACCAAGGTGCTCGGGTGTGGGGATGTTGAGCTGAATTTTACCTCTGGACGTGTGCTTGTTTTAAAAGATGTGTTATACACACCGTCCATAAGGAAAAATTTGATGTCGAGTTATTTGCTCAACAAAACTGGTTTCAAGCAGACTATTGAATCTAATCAATATGTAATCACTAAAAAAGGTATATTTGTGGAGAAAGGGTATGCCTGTGATGGAATGTTTAAATTAAATGTTGAGAATAAGAAAGCACATGTTTCTGTTTACATGCTGTCTTCTATGAATTTTTGGCATGCTCGTCTGTGTCATATTAATTGCCGATATGTGGGAGTCATAAGTAGTTTAGGATTAATTCCCAGACTAACAAATAAGTTTTAGAAATGTGAAGTTTGCAGTCAAGCAAAAATAACTAAAAGGCCTCATAAAAGTGTGGTGAGAAATACTGAATTGTTAGAATTAATTCACACTAATTTATGTGAATTTGAAGGAATTTTAACACACGGTGGAAATAGATATTTTATCACTTTTATTGATGATTTTTCAAAATACACTTATGTATACTTGTTGAAAAATAAAAGTGATACTTTTGAAAAATTTAAAGAATTCCTTCTTGAAATTGAAAATCAATTCGGTAAAAAGATTAAAAGATATAGAAGTGATAGAGGCTGCGAGTATGAATCTTTTGGATTCAACTCGTTTGTTCAGTCTTTGGGAATAATCCATGAAACTACCCCACCATATTCACCTGTATCTAATGGTGTAGTAGAAAGGAAAAATAAAACTTTAACTTATTTAACAAATGCTATGCTAATTGAAGTAGGTGCTCCTTCAAATTTGTGGGGAGAAGCAATTTTAACTGCATGTTATGTTATGAATAGAGTGCCACATAAAAAAACAAAAGTTACACCTTTTGAGTTCTGGAAAGGGGCATAAGCCAAATTTGAGATATTTGAGGGTCTGGAGTTGTCTAGCTTTTGTTAGACTTATGGACCCTAAAAGACCTAAATTAGGTGTGAAAGCTGCCGCTTGTGCTTTTCTTGGATATGCAACAAATAGTACAGTCTATAGATTTTTCGATATTGAAAACAAAATAATTTTTGAATCAGATGATACAATTTTTCATGAAGAGAAATTTCCTTTTAAATCTAAAAATGGTGGGGGTCAAAATTGTTAGGTTTTTATTCTTGGTAATCCCGTTTGTCAAAACTCCTTTCAGTTGTACTTATTTTCGCACTTTTTATTTCAGTGAGGCTATGAGTTTTTAGATGTGAATCCAACTCGAATTGTGCCTTGCAGAGAAGTTTATGATGTTAATGCTTTCAAGATTGCCACTTCGCTGACTATGACGGGGATTGAGCTGTTCGGTCAGCTCGCGGGGGTCCAGGGGACAACACCCGTTGGCGGGTCCAGGGCAACGCCCAAGCGGGGGTCGAGGGGCAGCACCCCCAAAGCAAAATGCAAAATTGCTTTCGAAGTTGCTTGTCCGCCCTTGCTCGCTCAAGCGAAGGAGTTCTCGCTCGAGCGAAGGCTGCGTCTGTAAAAAACCTGAGAATGATGATTTTACGCTCGAGTGCAGGTTGTTTGGCTCGAGCGAAGCCACTTATGGAAATTACGCGTTTTTGGTTCCTCGCTCGAGCGAGAGAGTCTTCACTCGAGCAAGCTTCGCAGTCCTAGATTTCTATAAGTACGTGTTTCTGTCAGATTTTAGGATTACTTCTTCAGATCTTCTTTTTGGATATTAAGGTTTATATCTGAGGATATTTTATTAGTTTTCTTTGATGTTTAATTGAGTATTCAACTCATGGGTTAAGAAGAATACATCAAAGTTTTGTTTGTTCATTCTATACAAAAGAGAGAGCTGTTCTTCGGTGGATTCTAAAGAATTTGAGCCTGAAGCTTTGGTGGGCTCTGGAGTGGCTCATCGTCAAGACAATTCTGAGGTGAAGACGGGGCTTGAAAAGGCACATAGGGGTTGGTTCAATTCGGGCATGGATTCGCTAGGTAATTGAGAGTATACCTGTGTAATTCCTTTATATCTTCTTAGTGAATTGTTTTGTGGCTATTGCCCGTGGTTTTTTTATCACAATTGGAGGTGCTCCAATTGTGATTTTTCCACGTTAAAATCGTTGTGTCGATTTGTCTTGATTGTTTGATTGGGATTATTTTATTGCTTTAAATTGATACATAATCACAAATCAATATCTAGCGGATTTCTAGATTTTTTAAAAAATTATCAAGAAATTTTTTTTATCTGAAACCGGTTCCTTTACTCCTCTTTTACAAAATCAAGATACTGTAGTTTTGAACCTAGAAGGAGTAAAAGAGCCAGATTAGAAAAAGACTTTGGCCCTGATTATTATGTTTTTAATGTGGAGGAAACTCCATTAACTTTACAAGAAGCTTTGGCGTCTCCTAACTCTGTTTTTTGGAACAAGGCTGTAAATGATGAGATGGAATCATTATTATCCAATAAAACTTGGGTATTAGTAGATTTACCACCAGGTTGTAAAACCATTGGCTGTACATGGGGTTTTGAGAAAAAAACTTAAATCGGATGAAACTATTGATAAATATAAAGTAAGACTTGTTGCAAAAGGTTTTAAACAACAAGCAGATCTTGACTTTTTTGATACATTTTCTCCGGTTACTAGAGTCACATCCATTAGATTATTAATTGCAGTGGCTGCAATTCATGATCTAAAAATTCATCAAATAGATGTTAAAACAAACTTTTTAAATGGAGACCTACGTGAAGAAATCTATATGGATCAGCCTGAGGGTTTTGTGGAACCCGGTCAAGAAAGCAAAGTGTGCAAGCTAGTTAAATCCTTATATGGCTTAAAATAGGCCCCTAAACAGTGGCATGAGAAATTTGATTCCCGCATGATTGAGAATGGCTATAAAACGAATGAATGTGATAAATGTATCTACTATAATTCTGAAGAGAATTCACATGTCATTATTAGCCTTTATATGGATGATTTACTTATATTTGGCTCTAATTTGCATATCATCGTGGAAACTAAAAATATGCTTAGTAGCCATTTTGATGTGAAAGATCTTGGTGAGGCTAATTATATTTTGGGAATAAAAATTACCAAAACTTGTGATGGTATATTTCTTGATCAGTCGCATTATGTTGAGAAAATATAATTTTTATAAGTGCAAGCATGTTCTTACTCATTTTGATCCTTATGTGCGTTTATTTCCTATTGAAAATGATGAGGATGCAATTAATCAAAAGGAATATGCTAGTATGATTGGTAGTTTGCGTTATGCGACTGAATGTACTAGACCTGACATTGCCTATGCAGTTGGAGTACTTAGCAGGTTTACTAGCAAGCTTGACAATGATCACTGGCTAGCCATTGAGCGAATTATGAAATATTTATCTGGTACCATAAATTATGGCTTGTTTTATAATAAGTATCCTGCAGTACTTGAATGTTACAGTAATGCCGATTGGAATACCTTGTCAGGTGATTCATTATCAACCACTGGTTACTTATTTACCTTGGGAGGTGGTGCTATAAGTTGGAAATCGAAAAAACAAACCATTATTGCTAATTCAACAATGGAGGCTGAACTTATTGCTTTAGGTACAGCCAGTGAAGAAGCAAATTGGTTAAGAGATTTGTTAAATGAAATCTCTTGTTGGGAAAAACCGATTCCACTTTTATTGATTCATTGTGATAGCACCGCAGCAATTGGTCGAGTTAATAACCGTTATTATAATGGTAAATCCAGACCTATCAGAAGAAAATACAGTACTATGAGATCTTATATGAATAATGGCATCATAAATGTCAATTATATTAAATTTGGTGATAATCTTGCAAATCCATTAACTAAGGCCTTAGCCAGAGATAGAGTCTGGAATACATCGAGGGGGATAGAATTGAAGCACATTGAATATAGCAGGAGCCATGTATGAGGATACTTAACCTAGGGACCAGATATCTTGTAATTGGGTTCAATGAGAAAAACGATCATATGATGGCCATGAGAAATGCACTAAATTACTTTTTACCCATCTCTATGATATAAGTGCATTTATCATGTAACGTTGTAGAGGTTGAGTTATTAAAAAACTCTTAATGAATTTCTGTAGCTCTTATTGAGTGGGGTGTCACAGTTACAGGAGCACTCTTGACAGAATTCACTTATGTGAGTGTGGTAGTGGGGTAGCTACCTATGAGATTTGGGCTAATTCTCAAACACACTCATGAAAGTGTGCAAGCTAGTTAAATCCTTATATGGCTTAAAATAGGCCCCTAAACAGTGGCATGAGAAATTTGATTCCCGCATGATTGAGAATGGCTATAAAACGAATGAATGTGATAAATGTATCTACTATAAATCTGAAGAGAATTCACATGTCATTATTAGCCTTTATGTGGATGATTTACTTATATTTGGCTCTAATTTGCATATCATCGTGGAAACTAAAAATATGCTTAGTAGCCATTTTGATGTGAAAGATCTTGGTGAGGCTAATTATATTTTGGGAATAAAAATTACCAAAACTTGTGATGGTATATTTCTTGATCAGTCGCATTATGTTGAGAAAATTTTGAGAAAATATAATTTTTATAAGTGCAAGCATGTTCTTACTCCTTTTGATCCTTATGTGCGTTTATTTCCTATTGAAAATGATGATGATGTAATTAATCAAAAGGAATATGCTAGTATGATTGGTAGCTTGCATTATGCGACTGAATGTACTAGACCTGACATTGCCTATGCAGTTGGAGTACTTAGCAGGTTTACTAGCAAGCTTGACAATGATCACTGGCTAGCCATTGAGCGAATTATGAAATATTTATCTGGTACCATAAATTATGGCTTGTTTTATAATAAGTATCCTGCAGTACTTGAATGTTACAGTAATGCCGATTGGAATACCTTGTCAGGTGATTCATTATCAACCACTGGTTACTTATTTACCTTGGGAGGTGGTGCTATAAGTTGGAAATCGAAAAAACAAACCATTATTGCTAATTCAACAATGGAGGCTGAACTTATTGCTTTAGGTACAGCCAGTGAAGAAGCAAATTGGTTAAGAGATTTGTTAAATGAAATCTCTTGTTGGGAAAAACCGATTCCACTTATATTGATTCATTGTGATAGCACCCCAGCAATTGGTCGAGTTAATAACCGTTATTATAATGGTAAATCCAGACCTATCAGAAGAAAACACAATACTGTGAGATCTTATATGAATAATGGCATCATAAATGTCAATTATATTAAATTTGGTGATAATCTTGCAGATCCATTAACTAAGGCCTTAGCAAGAGATAGAGTCTGGAATACATCGAGGGGAATAGAATTGAAGCACATTGAATATAGCAGGAGCCATGTATGAGGATACTTAACCCAGGGACTAGAGATCTTGTAATTGGGTTCAATGAGAAAAACGATCATATGATGGCCATGAGAAATGCACTAAATTACTTTTTACCCATCTCTATGATATAAGTGCATTTATCATGTAACGTTGTAGAGGTTGAGTTATTAAAAAACTCTTAATGAATTTCTGTAACTCTTATTGAGTGGGGTGTCACAGTTACAGGAGCACTCTTGACAGAATTCACTTATGTGAGTGTGGTAGTGGGGTAGTTACCTATGAGATTTGGGCTAATTCTCAAACACACTCATGAATCTTGGGATCACACAAGGCTGTAGTGTGCCGGCTCTTAAAGCTTATGTGAACACTTGGAATATTATGTGTGTGCAATAATTATTTATTTCCCTGAAGCAATCATAGTTCAATGCTGAGCATACTATTAGCTCTAGAGTAGATATTATTGTTTCACTAATGGAGGTTCAATGCAGAGCACACCTACCATGATGCATAATATCCTTCTTTGCTTAATAATCTTAGATGTTATTACCTATAATATTAAAATAGGTGGGGGAATGTTAGCAGATATTTTAATATTATAATGTGTTATAGATTGGGCTCCATATAGCTTGTTCTCCTAGTTAATCCTTTCTTTTCCTCCAAGAAATCTTGCCCACCAAGTTTCCAAGTCAAGTCTCCAAGTCAACTCAAGTCAAGTCTCCAAGTCTTCCAAGGAAATTGTCCACCAATTTCTTTTCTTATTCTTATCCATCAAGTCTCCAAGAAAACTTGGCCACCAAGAATATTTGCCATCCAAGTTACCTCTCCTATAAATTGAGCCTTTCACCTCTCTTATTTTGAGCTTAAGTTTTTTTTTTTGAGAGATTATCAGGCAAAGAAATAAAAGGTGTATGTGATGAAGGTTTGGATTTAACCAATTGTGCAGTATTGGTAAACCATAAGATTTTATCGGGCTGTCGTATCCTGGGGGGGGACAAGTCAAGATTTTTTCTGTTGCACCGGCGTGAGTCTTTGCCTAATCGCAGAGGACTTGAATCTTTTTAAAGAGAACGAATGGGCCTCAACCCTTATAATAGTTAGGACCTTGCTACATCCCCCTAAAAACATCCCCCCTAA
The DNA here is from genome assembly GCA_036172215.1 of Camellia granthamiana. Taxonomy (NCBI): domain Eukaryota; kingdom Viridiplantae; phylum Streptophyta; class Magnoliopsida; order Ericales; family Theaceae; genus Camellia; species Camellia granthamiana. The sequence goes on along the minus strand of CM069904.1, from coordinate 146,812,195 downwards.
TCCCCCTAATTTCCATATCAAGTAAAAAAAAAAAAAAAAAAAAGGAAACAGTTGCCCAAATTGGAAATTAGGGGGATTAGGGTAGGTGTTTTTAGGGCTCCAAATCATTTTCCTAATAGTTATTGTAATTTTTATTATTTGTATTTTCTAGTGTTTTATTTGTAATTATCACAAACCGAGAGTATATTCCTGTGATATAAGATATGGGTCTATCAAATAAGATCCATTATTTCAGATGCATGAGTTTGTCAAATAGTCCATTCCATGAGTTATGGGTTGAGTCATACACGATCCAATTTTAAACCAAAAAATATATTGATTAATAAGTTGGTTTTATTTACAATGAAATATTATTTCCATTACAACATAACAAAAACACGTCGAAATATAGATCAACATGTTGGAATGCTTTCGAATGACTAGTATACTTCACTACTATTGGCTATAACCAATCAACGTGTCACTTTTATTATGTTTGAATTATAAATTTAGATGGAGATTTCAAAAGTGAAGATGAAATGGAGAAAAAAAAAAAAAAAAAATTTATATTTCATTCACATTCACATTTTTTTTTTTTTTTTTTTCAAATCTGAACTCAAGTTTATAATTCAAATACAGTCTTTAAGAAGAAATTACGCATCTTGAAAGCTTTACAATTTGTATCGAAATTGCACACAATTTTGGACCATCAGGATCATATGGTGAACTTTCAGCAAATTTAATTTGTAATTCTAAACTCGGCTCCCAATCAGCCCCTAAAGAATTGTCAGTATCTACCTCACCACCATATACAAAAAATGGAGTCTTCTATGAATAATCACAAAAACAAATAATAATAATAATCATAATAAATTGTAGGTAAATTGATAATTACTCATAATTTTTTATTTGCTAGTACCCACACGAGATTTGCTTGCATATATGATTACTAAAATTATATGTTAAAATTTTATATGTATGGATTGAGATATGTATGAAGAAATCATTACAAAAACTTAAAAATATTATATAAAGACAAAAACTGGTCATATTACTTTGTAATTTAGCAAAATTAAGTTTACAAAAAGAAAAAAGAAAAAAAAAAAACTATGATATAAAATAATAATTATATCAACTTAAAAAAAGTATAGCTTAAACATTAATCTTCTCATATTTTTTACTGTAAAATTGTTAATCAAGTTTGAATAATCTAATTTAGCTAATATATCATTTTCAATAAATTGCATAAAGTGACATGATTGATTGAAAATAAGATTATGAGCTTGAATAAATTAGAATAAGTACTCTTTACCTATTAATACTATAAAGTTAAAATTATTTAGGAATCTTTAAATCTATTAAAATTTGGAAGTCTAAGGCCGTAATCTTGCTGGTCTACCCAAGGGCTGGCCCTGACTTTCTACTAGCTAGAAAATGAATGAAACTTAGGCCTATTTTGAGAAGTAGGTTAAAAGTTAATTTTTTGATTTTTTTGAAAAAATATATAAAAACATAGAGAGGTGATGTGATTAGAAAAAAAATCAAAAATTAAAAAGTTGACTTTTAACCAAATTGCTAAAATAGGCCTTAAAGTGATTAATTACATTCACATGAAGAAAAAAAAAAAAAAAAAAACTAATCCGTAGCAAGTTTTTGAAGTGCTTCGTATTTGTTTGTGAGCTTCTAATTACATTACAAATATAATAATGCAAATCAATGGGTGTAAATAAAAGTGGCTTAATTTTTTGAGTATTATTACAAGTGTTAAATTATTTATGAGGCCCCAAATTTTGTCAAAATTTAAATGCCCAATGCGGTGGCTTCCCTCGTCTTAACTCAAAATTGACGATCTGTACTCTTAAAATGGACATACCATGTTACAATAGAGGTAAATATATCATAACATGTAATTTTTCCCGTCAAACTAATTTATTACATTTCTCATCCCAAATTATTCATGATATTTATATATAAAAATTTTAGAAATCAATTTTTTTGAATCACTATTGCAAGCTAATTGGATATATATGTTCATAAGGATCACGTTGCATGGCATTCACATAAGTTCAAGAAACACCAACTTGGAATTTCCCGAATACTTTTCCGTTGATTGGGAATTGGAATTAAACTTGTATCGAAATTGTTACAATTAGTACATATCGTAACTCTCTCTTATATTTTTTTGTAACAATTATTACACAATTTGTATCGAAATTGCACACAATTTGTAATATCACTCAGATTTTTTATTATTAAAAGAGAAAATTTTGTTACAAAAAATATAAGAGAGAGTTACGTGCAGGCCTCAATAGATAGACTTATTATCCAATAAGTCCGGTGATAATTAACAGTATTTTTATATAAAAAATTATTAATTATTAATTTTTAGCGACAATTTAAAAAATTTATCATAGAAAAATATTACTAACTGTTAATTTTTAATCACAGATTTAGAAAAACATCACAAAGAATGTCATTAATTGTCAGTTTTAGGATAATTCTGTCAGGACCAACTTTCAATGATGAATTAATAAGATTTATTGAAAGCTAAATCAAAATATTAAGACATGTAATAATTTATCCAAAATATTAATGCTGTGTTTGGTTGAGGAATTTAAGGAGGGATTTGGAAAGAGAAATGGAAAAGGTAGGTGAAATGTGAAAAAAATATGCCTACATTGCACATAGTTTCACACATCTTTTCCCTTTCCCTTTCCAAATCCCTCCCCAAATCCCCCAACCAAACATAGCGTAAGACACTACTTTATATTGTCATGAGAGTCCTTAATAAAAGTTCGTTCAAAAATAAATAAGACCTTTAACCACAAAATTTTGAAAATACTCCTGTTAAGACAACAAAGGAAAATGACTCAGAGCTCGAAACTTTCGAGCTCGAAACGGCTCGAAAACGGAAGAGGAGGGGAGAAAGAGAGGGAAGAGAAAGAGGAGGCACCACCGCCACCGCCTCACCGATCGCCGATCACAGCTCGTCGCCTCGCCTCGTCGCCGTCACCGCCTCGCCTCGTACAGAAGCTCCGATCGTCGCAGCTCCGGCCCCGACTCCTCCTCCAGCCATTTTTATGGCCCCCTCCCCTCCCTCCTCCTCCCCCTCCCTCCTCCTCCTCCTTCTCCTCCTCTCTTCTCTTCTTCTCCCTTCTTCTTCTTCTTCTTCATTCTGAACCAAAAACCAGGAAACCAGGAAAAAAGAAAAAAGAAAAAAAAAAACAAAAATCGACACCAAAACGACGTCGTTTTGGTGTCGAGCCGCGTTTCGAGCCACGAGTTTCGAGTTACGTAGCATGATCGGACAACAAATTTGTGCTAAAAAATATTTATTTTTTGAGATGAAATTTTTTATTCTAAAAAGATAACAATTCATCACTAAAATTTTAATTTGGTGGCAAAAAATACGACAATGACCCTTTTGGAAGCAAATATATTTTATCTCTAAAAAGTGACTTTGTTCATAATTACACTCATCGCCCCTGAGGTTTAAGAAAAATACGGTTAGCTATACAAGTTTGGTATAATTTCACTGACTTTTCTTTTAGTAAAGTTAAAGTAATCAAAACTAATGCATATGGTGGATAGATATTAAAATAAACAAATTAAAATATATATTTTAGTATAAAAAATATGACAATATTATCTTTTTATCCATATAACTCACAAATTATTAATAAAAAATGACCTAAGTGTTATGTGAATTAAAACCTTTAGAAAGACGTGTAATTGTATTAAAAGTATAAGACTAACTGTATTTTTTTCAAATCTTAAAAGAGCTGAATGTAATTTATTTAAATTTTTATTTTTAAAATTTTAATTTGTTGTAGAGTATATATATATATATAGAAAGAATGAGTAACTATTCCTTACTGTTCAATTACCAGTGGAACATAAGGCCTCATTTGGTAGTTTTTTTTTTTTTGGTTAAAATTCATAAAAAGATAAAATAGGTTAAAATAGTTAATAAGATAAAATTTCACATCAAATTTATAATCATTTCACATTTTTTCTTACAAATATCACATCTAACTAAAAAAAATTTGATCATTTTTTCAAATATAAATATTTTAACGTACTAAAATAGTCAAAAACTAAAATAGTTTTCTAAAACTACTAACTAAAATAACTCATGTTTGCTAAATAATTAAAAATTCAAAATTTTATTAAGGCCTCATTTGGGAACATGCTATTTGTAGACACCCCATTTTTGACCGACCTTAAGATTCAGATGTCACCAATTGAGCGCTTGGTGATGTTGCATGTTGTGCTCGTTCAGAAGTCTTAGAGTCGCGGCCGTGCGCCCTGCCTCCGGACTCCCGAACTCTCTTCTGTGCCTTGTTTCGGTTTGCGAACCAGACTCGATTTTCTCTGTTTCCTTTCCTGAGGGAAGGGAGTGGTCCTGTAGGCTATTTCCCGGTGGCCGTGGGCTACTTTTAGTGGCCGTAGGCCATTTTGCCCATTTCGGAGCCCGGTTCCCGGTTTTTGGGACCGTCAGGCCGTGGGCCTCGGCTCGGGACCGCCCAACCATCTCCGATTTCTCCGGTTTTTGGCAGGAACCTCTGTTTTTTCATTCCGAGAGACACTGGGGTCGCAGATGCCCACTTCGGTGCCGTATACCACTTTCGGTGCCTGTAGCCGGTTTTCGGGACCCCGAACCGCGCGGTTTGGGCCCCGAGCGTTCATTTCTCATTAGTCTTTGTTCAAATTTGGCAGGTACCTCTATTTCAACACCAGGAAGATCACTGGGGGTGGGAGGCCGGCAATTATCCCAGATAACCAGTTTCGCTCTTCCGGCGCCCGTTTTGCTCACTTCCGGACCAATGTTGAACACCCCGGGGGCATTTTCTTCCGACCAAAGCTACATATCTGTGATCAGGGGACATGGGAGGACCCTAAAAACTACTGGTCGGCCAGCAATTGTTGATTTCATTTTTGAGCCTCTTCTTCAAGCTCTATGTTGTGGCTCCTGCTTCAGTGTTGCCAATTTCCAACCTTGGAACCTTGTTCCACACATCTGGGAGGACCCTAAAAGTTGGTGGTCGGCCAGCAATTGTGCATTTCATTTTGGAGCCTCTTCTTCAAGCTCTATGTTGTGGCTCCTGCTTCAGTGTTGCCAATTTCCAACCTTGGGGCCTTGTTCTACACACCTGGGAGGACACCAAGGAGTGGTGGTCGGCCAGCAATTTTCCTCTTCAATTTTTGGCCATGGCCGGCTGGCCAGGGTGAGTGGCTGGCCGACCAGGTGGGGTGGCCGGCCGGCCACCTCCCAGAAATTTACCTGGCCGGCCAGCTTTCTGCTTTCCAACACTTTCCAGCTGTCCGGATACTTTTTGAAATATCCCGGGCATCCGGGGGATATTTTGGGAGGGAAAGCTTGGATGCATTTCCCTCCCCTTTTACACCTTTTTTTGCCTATTAAAGGGGCTGCCCTCCTCCTTCCCTAGGGTTACAAAGATCCACCTCAAGACTCCCTCTCCCAAAACCTTCATTTCCATCTTCAAAATCCTAAAAAACTTCAAGTCCTTAGCCCATTCCTCCATCAACCCCAAGCTCCACCATCACCATTCAATTTCCAGCAACAAGGAGGGGTTCTTCAGAGGCTTAGAAGCAACTTTCATCAAGGCAAGAAGAAGCAAAAGACTTGTCTTCAAGGGTAAGTCTTTAAATCCTTTTTTCTAGCATTTTCTTCCATCAATTCTTTACCCTATTTCCTTTCTGTTTTGGGCTTTGGCCCCTACTGATTTTGTGCTTATTTTGAGCCCCTCTACAACATTGTAGAAGGGATCAACTTCATTTGGTGTCTCCATGATATAGTTCCTTCAATACCACTCTTTAGGCCATTAATTTGCATGCTTTATTTTCCTTTTGAGTGATCTGATTTCGAGTATACTATATACTGTGAGGGGGCTTATTTTGAGCCCCTCTTCAACATTAAAGAAGGGCTCAACCATGTTTGGCTTCTCCATCATGCACTTCCTTTGAAATTCTTCTATTTTACCGTAAAATTGCATGATTATTTTGGCCTTTTTTTAATCTGATTTGGAGCATGAAACATACTGGTATTGTGCTTATTTTGAGCCCCTATTCAACATTGAAGAGGGCTCACCCTGGTTTTCTTGCTCTACATATTACTTGCTTTGAATTCTTGTTCCATTCACATTTTGCATGCTTTTTTAAGCTCACCATACTTCGGATTTCAGTCTTTATCAGGCCTAGAGAGTGCCTTATTTTGGTCCATTCTTCATGCTTTGTTAAGGGTCTTAATCCATTTGATGATTGGTTTTGGTACTTGTTTTGTAATCCTCCATATTTTCCGTAAACTTGCATGCTTGTTTAGGCCATTCTAGCTTCGGATTTCAGCCTTCATCAGGCTTAGAAAATGTATTTTTTTGGTCCATTCTTCAAGTTTTATTAAGGGTCTTAAGTTGTTTGGTCATTGCTTATGGTAACTCTCTTTATAGCCCTCTTTTGGCCAAATTTTGCATGCTATATTTAGTATATCTACATATTGAATTGGAGGCTGTCATCTATTGTAAATGTACATATTTTTGGTCCCTCTTTAGTTTTGTAGAACTGGTTTTTTGGGTTTGAGCATTGTAAATACCACTTGCTTTGTAATTCCCCTCTTTTCCCGTATTTTTGCATGCCATTGTTGCCATATCTATGCTTACAATTTAGCCATGTTTTGTATTGAAAAAATGCCTTTTTTGGGGCTGCCTTGCACTGTTTTTGCTTTCATGTGCCAATTTTGCATGTTTAGCATAGCCGTAGGCCATTTCGGGCACTTAATATCGCATTTCGGGATGATTTCATGCATTGATTGTCATTTCGTATCATTTCGGGGCTGTTTTCCCCTTCATTTAGGTGCTGAAATTTGGTTTGCATGCTTGCATATCATTTCCCGTGCCATTTCATGCCTTCGGGCCATGCCTCGGTTTGCGTGCCCGTAGGCACGCACTTCGAGGCACCTCCGTTTTATCCGACGGCATCTGATGTGAGTGTGGCTGAGGTCCACTCATGTGAGTATAAGCCCAATTTGCATTTCCATTTCATTTTATCATCGCCTCGGTTTGCGTGCCCGTGTGCACGCATTTCGAGGCACTTTGGTTTTATCCGATTCGCATCTCACATCATGGCCTCAGTTTGCGTGCCCGCGTGCACGCTTTTCGAGGCATCTCATTTTCATCTCATTTTCCCAGTATAGTGCATACCAGGTTGTATCTTAGATTGCATTCATGAATTTTCTCGGTTTGCGTGCCCGTGTGCACGCATTTCGAGGCGCCTCATTTTCATCTCTCGGCATCTTATGTGAGTGCGGCTAAGGCCCTCTCATGTTAGTGTAAGCCCAATTTGCATTTTCCATGTCATTTGCATTGCGTATGCCACCGCCTCGGTTTGCGTGCCCGGGTGCACGCATTTCGAGGCACTTCATTTTTTATCCGATGACCTCTTATGTGGGTGTGGCTGAGGCTCTCCCATATTAGTATAAGCCCATCTTGCATTGTGTATGCCATTTTAATCCTGTTGCATTCCGTATGCCATTGCCTCGGTTTGCGTGCCCGTGGGCATGCATTTCGAGACATCTCATTTTAGTCTCATTATATTCCATATTTCATGTCATCTCATGCTTGTATGTCATCGCCTCGGTTTGCGTGTCCGTGGGCACGCATTTCGAGACATCTCACTTTCATAGCATTGTGTATGCTATATCCCATGTTAGCTGCATTTCATGCATACCATGCATATTGCGTCGTGTTCGGGATAGGCGTTAGCCCGGGCATGGGAAACGAGGCACGTTTCGCACCCTGAGTGACGGAACGGGTCTCAATTCCCAAGTCACCGACACTCCGGATTACCCATGATGGAGTTAGGTTTTGTTGTCGCATTCATATGCATTCATCCTATATTGAGTTGTGCAATTCGGCTCCTCGGCCATCATGCATCGAGATGCGTGATTGGTGGCACGAGGATCGAGGCATGCATATATCTGTGAAATACATTGCTATGCCCCTTTCCTGCTCTCTGTTGCAGCAAAATCCAGGATCAGCAGTCTTCCGGGACTTGGCGCGTTTTTCGAGAAAAAGCGTAAACAGAGGCTAATCGGGGCATCCCAGTGGATTTCCGCGCAAGGCAGCCCAACATGCATCATCCGTCAGAAGCAAGGCAGTCCCTGGCTTGCATGCCAGTTTTACCATTTTCTTATTTAATTTGTTAATTAATTAGAAATCTGTAATATTCTTTTATTCGGGCTGTATTATTCTTTCATTCGGACTGTATTATTTTATTCGGACCCTCTGCGCGAGGGCATAATTGTAATAAGTGTGGGTGAGTGTGATGTATGTCTTCCAATCCCACGTCTTTCTTCCCTTTTATTTACCCGCTTATGATGGTTAGATATAGGGCATATTTCAATTAGCATAACAGCATGATAGCATGTTTGCATCATTCATCTGTTTTGCATGCACCGGGCTCGGCGCATCATACAAACTGCATTTGTATTTCAATTCCAAATTGAATACGTGTTAGTTGTAGCATTCCATATACCATGATTAGAATAGCTGAGCCGGCTATAGTTGCATTTTGCATGTGTTGCATTAGGCATTTCTATATACTTAGGATCATGCATGATTTCTAACCGGTTTCTGTTTTGGCTTGGAGTACTCGGTAAGTTTTATGCTTTAGCATCCTTGCATGCGTGTGAGTGTTGCCATGATAGCATGCTTACCATGAGGCTATTTGCTTATATGATATAACTGCCTTGAATGCCTGTGGGTGGAGGTTGAGTTATTTGAATTGGAACAATGCATCGATCGTTTGTTTTAAGCCCACTAGATAGTGGCAAAATCATGTTTCCTAAGCCCACTCGAGGGTGGCAAATCCGCATTTCAGCCTACCTGCGGGTAGCACCATCACACCATTTTCAAACAAACAAACATGAAATGTTTTGTTCCAATTCAGACGGCCCAGTCTATACTTGTTTGCTGCGAGCATCACATAGTAATCTAGGCTAATAACCGGAATAAGAACTCATAATGTTTTCAAAAACAGATATCATGGTTAGTAGAGGCCGGTCTTTGACCGGGCGAGCGGGGGTGCTCACGATGTGACCTTCCCCAATCGTACCCAAGTTCCCGAGCCAAGGCAACTTTGGTGATGACGGACACGTGGCCTTTGGCACCGAGTCAGGGTTTCCTAAATTTCCCATTTTAAAAATATTTAGGTGGCGACTCTGTTATCTGGCAAAGTAGTCCATGTTTGGCACTTCTTTCAAAAAATCTGTTTTTCTTCAAAACGATTTGCCAGAGTTGGACTCTTTGGTTCAGATTTAGAACCGTGGCACTAATCGAGTCCGAACTGTAGCGAGGTCCCTCGCGGGCTTGTTACAGTTTCTGGCGACTCCGCTGGGGAGTTAGAGAACTTGACTCGAACTCGTGATATCTGGTTTTTGACTACACTTGTGTGTTTCTTTGCATTGCATTTGCATTGGTGCGCCTAGGGACACCGTGTTTGCCATCTGCTATTCCTGAGCGGTTTGCCGGAGGCTTGTCTTGTCAAGGCATGTCCATAAGGCTGATCGGTTACGGGCTCTGCCAGTATGGGAGCACAAACCCCGGTTTTACCGGGCACCCTTTTTGACCGTTCGACCTAGTGCATATTCGGATCCATAGTGACCATTCCAAGCTAGGACAGGTTGCTTACCCGTTTGTAGGTTGTTTGAAGCCGCTGCGTGCGTAGTGAAACCCTAGTTCCTGACAAAATAGGACAGGGAAACCTTACCCCAACATAGGGGTGTTTTGGCTCTCACTTATCTGCTATGTGCTTGCTAGAGTGCGTCTCTACAGAGAATGCATGTATCAGTATGAGTTTGGACATCAGGCCTGCGGGCATCAGTTTATGAGTTTGGATATCAGGCTTGCGGGCATCAGTCAGTTATCTGAGAATCAGTTGTCTGCAGATATCCGATTCAGTTTTGGGAAACAGTAATGCAGGAATAGTGATCAGTGGTTGAGGACAGAGCATTTCCAGCTTACCGACCGTGTGTTGTATACCCGACTGTGTGTTGTGTTTATTTAATTTAAGCTGTTATGCTGCCCGTTTTTCTGGTTATTTATTTCCTTTTCGTTTTATTTATCTTTTGCTAGGGGGACAGTTTGTGGCACAATTGCTTCCGAGCCATCAGATATTCCCCAAGCACTTTGGACACGAGGTCGCCGACTTACTCGATCTGAGGATCTAGTTGACGGACATCCAGTGTTCCATTCACTACCCCCGGTTTATTAGAAGGAGGCCGAGGAAACGCAGTCCATCAGAGCAGAGATTACTGGTACAGCAGCCTACTCTAGTGTCAGACAGTCGGGTTGAGATTCCTGTTTCTGCTATAGAGATACACTTGCCGGTTATTCAGATGGAACAACAGAATCCAACAATGGAGGCGATGATGCGCCAGATGAATGAGAGCATGAAACAAATGCAAGATGATGCTATCCGCCAGGCGGAATTTTCTAAACAGCAGGCCGCTGTCATGGCCCAGCAGTCTGAGTTGATCACCAGATTACAACAGCAGAATGCAGCATCTGCTTCACACCAGGTCCCTCCTCCACTAGGGGCGCATCAGATTCCTCCCCCGCTAGGAGCTCCACTACCTGAACAGATACCTACTGGCCAGAATGCCCCTCCAAATCCTCAGAATACCCAGAATACCCAGAATACCCTCCCAGATCCACAGAACGCTCCGCCAAACTTTCAAAACGCTCAAGAGGACACGAGTCTTCCAACGGGGCTGGCTCCGCCCCGCTCCGCCCCCGCTTCCGCCGCAATTGTCCAAGAACCTTACACCTAATCACCCGGACTCTCCATTTGAGTTCGAGGTAGACCAGACAGCTCTGAAATTGAGCAAATTGGAAAAGCTCTTCAAGAAATCACAGGGGGTGAAGGCCATCCCAGATATTGAGGACGGCTATACTGACGTGGCCGTGACTTTGCCGGACAGATTTAAGATGCCCCAGATCGACCGTTTTGATGGGTCTGGAGACCCCATGGTCCATCTCCGATTATTTTCAGACATCTTGAGGCCGATGGGCCTAACCCGACCACAAAAGCTTTCTTTATTTGGCAGAACTTTGTCAGGGGTTGCGGCCATTTGGTACGCAAAACTCGAAGATGATGTGAAGAGAAACTGGGATGAGATGGCCGGGGCCTTCGTTGCACAATATTCATATAACACACAGATCGAGATTACCACTCGTGATCTCGAGACAACGAAGCAGGAACCCAAGGAGTCTTTCTCCGATTTTGTAACCCGGTGGAGGGCAAAGGCATCGATGATGACCTTGAGGCCCACAGACAGAGATCAAATCCGGATGATTGTGCGCAATCTCCAACCGGCATTAATGAAGAAGATGATCGTAGTCCCTTTCCCCACCTTCGCAGATCTGCATGATATGGGGATGCAGATTGAAGATGCGATGAAGCAAGGTCTGTTTGACCAAGACCGGGAGCAGCCCCGCCGGACATTTAACCGAAACAATAACGCAGGCCCGAGTGGCTCTACCAATGCAAGAACTTCAGAGGTCGGAATGGTCACCACCAATCCCCCTCCCCAACCAAGGCCCGCAGCGGCCACACCTTTTTCTGATGCATCTGGAAGCAGTAACCAAGCTTCAAGATACCAATCTAGAGGCCAACGAACCTTCTCTCCACTGCATATGCCTTTGTCCAAAGTCCTCGGGGTTCTAGTCAGAAAGGGGCATCTGAAACCCTTGGAACCGAGGCCCCCTCCAAATCCACTCCCCCCTTCCCACAACCCAGCCAAATATTGCAAATACCACCAGCAGCATGGTCATGATACCGACCAATGTTACAGGCTGCGTCATGAGATTCAAGACCTCATTGACAAAAACATCATTCTACCTCCCGAGCGACCCAACGTTACAACCAACCCACTCCCATCACATAACCAAGATCCACCCAAAAGAATCAATCTCATCCAAACCGGGGATGTGTCCTACGACCCTAGTATCTACATTACTCCCTCCTACTTACCCAAGCCGGAGGTGATCCTTCCTGATTATGCATGATGGACACCTCCACAACCCAACCTGAGCCAAAGGTGGTGACCACCGAAAATGGAACGGGGCAGGCTTCCGAGGAGAGCAAAACTGCTAAGTCTGGGGTGGAGCAGTCTGAGAATTTAGTTGGGAAAGCTTATGATCCGAGTGGATATATCTTGTCAATGAGCCAGCCTAAGCTGAGTGTGGGGTCGCCGGAAGAGACTGAATTGTGCATGCTTCGGGGGACAAACTTGAATCAGTGGGAGATGATCTGACTACAATGGAACAGGACTTCGCCAACCTCCAATTTTTCAACGACCAAGAATCAGCGGATGCAACTATCAACTGGTTTGAATACGGGGAGTCAGCGGAAATTACTGGGTGGTTAGATGATCAACCAGACATCGTGGAATTTCAATCAGAGCAAGGCCCGGCAGGGGCAGAAGTACCATTTGTGGCCGGAAGGGCCGAAAATCAGAATAAATTGCCGGAGAGCGCCGGTACGAAGAATTCCGCTCGGGACCAAGACATTTTGAAAACCGAACAATTAACGCTGGAGGAACAAGAAAAGAAATGGGATTCTGAGAGGATCCGAAAAGCAAAGAACCATGAGGAGATTGAGAATCCTGTGAGCACAAAAACTGAACATGCTGCGAGTATGTGGGAGGAAAATGCTGAGAGCGCAAACATGCCAGAACCAGACAGGTGTCTGTTGGATACCAGTGGAATGTGGTGGGAAGATGACGACTTGTATCTCGCCCACACAGACGAAGATTGGACGGGTGGCCAACCAGACAGCACCTGGTACCTCGAAGAGGTGGACCATATGACTAGAAGTGGGCGGTATTTCAAGCCCCCACACCTTGATCAACCCGAGGCATCAGGGAAAGATAAAGAAGCGGAAAAGCAGAGGGAGAGGCAAGTTGAAGAAGAGGCTGTATTAAAACAGTTAAAGAAAATACAAGCAGACATCTCCATCTGGAGACTGCTTATGGCTTCAAGGGTGCATAGACAGGCTGTCCTATCTGCTATGGATAAGGCCAAGCTCTCCATCGAAACTACGCCAGAACAGCTAGTTGGGTTGGTCTTTCCGGGAGGAGGTTCCCCGGCATTGACCTTTTCGGACAAGGAATTGCCGCCTGAGGGCACGAATCATAACAAACCCCTCTACATTTCTGTGGAATGTAAAGAAAAGTGGATACCGGTGGTACTTGTGGATACCGGATCCGCTATTAATGTATGCCCAGTCAGAACAGCGTATGCAATCGGGTTAAAGCCCGTAGACTTCTTACCAACGACTCAGGTAATCAGAGCATATGATAATACCAGTCGAGAAGTGATGGGGACTGTTAACATTCTGACCAAGGTTGGTCCGGGACAACATAACATCGAATTTCATGTCTTGGACGTTCCCGCAACCTTTAACTTACTCTTGGGGCGGCCGTGGTTGCACCAAGTAAAAGCAGTCTCTTCCACTCTACACCAGATGGTGAAATACCCCTGTGGAAAGGGAGTAGCCATCGTCTTTGGGAATTCGTCCATCCATCCGCCGCCGGAAGTGTCCACACCAGTTCTGGAGATCGAACACGGCACGGAGGATGTTTTCATATCAGGATTTACTTTGGCTGAGGCCCGGGTGGTGCAAAATATTATGGCTGTGAATGAGGGTATGTACGTCAGTGCTCAATCTGTCTACCTCATGAACAAGCTACAACATATCCCCGGGATGGAATTAGGACGAAGCGGCAGAAAAGGAGTCGCGGCATTGGCCGAAGTGCCACACAATCCACATACCTTTGGACTGGGTTATCTGCCCACCAAAGAAGATTGGGCAAGGAAAGGGAAGGAAATGGCCAGCAGAGCCAGAGCGAAGCAGGCTGGGAAGCCTTTTGATCTAATGCACAGGCCCATCCAGGGTACCCTGAACAGACGCTTCGTCCGGGAGGGGGAGGACTTTCCATTTTGCGGCTTCCCAGAGCCGTGGCTGAATGCGGAGAAGAAGCGCGTGCCAGGCTTCGAGATCTTCTTCGACCTGCAACTATCCGGGGATGACGTTGCCACAGAGCAGACAGACCCAACAACTGAGGTTGAGCAGAATAAGACAGTGGATCCTGAGGGCATTGAATTTGAAATGGGGGTAGCACTGACCTGTCTCCTCTCTGATCCTCCGATCGACCAAGAGTGCTTGGGGGATAACTTTGTGGTCTCCATGATCGGGAATGAAACGGCTGCGGGCCGGCCGGCAGCTATCTTGGATGCATCAATCGCACCCTCCCTCACCTGGCAATACGAGGAGGGATTTCTGTCCAGCAGCACCGGGTCAGGTAGTGAGCCGGAATCTGATTCCACCGAGCCTTGTGAGTCGGAATCATGTTCCAGCTCGACTGAGTCTGAGTCTGGTACTCCTGGGGATGTTCACCCGGATGCCACGGTCTTGTCCAGGTCGTCTTTTTCTTTCTCATTTGAGTCTATTGTAACCGAGGACGATTTGGATGAACTTAATGAGAATCAGGCAACTGTGGTTTCTGAGTATTTTTCTGTGCCCCTGATTTATTGTATTAATTCAGACTTTCAAAACTTTGATGAAAACGAAGAGGACGAAGTTCCTCCAGTTTTACAACGTTTAATTGAGCAGGAGCAAGAGAGATTTGTTAAGCCATTAATGGACGAAATCATTTCTGTGAACATTGGTACTGAGGAGGACCCGCGGCTGGTCCAGATCGGGTCCACGTTGTCTTCGAAGGAACGCAAGCGACTAGTCGCTTTATTAAAAGATTTCAAAGATGTTTTCGCGTGGTCCTACGAAGACATGCCTGGAATCGATCCTGAGATTGTACAGCATCGGATCCCCCTTGACCCCGAGGCCCGACCTGTCAAACAGAAGCTCAGAAGGATCCGCCCGGATTGGGCCCTCAAGATCAAAGAAGAGGTCACCAAGCAAATCGACGCAGGCTTCTTGCTGGTATCCGAATACCCGACTTGGTTGGCCAACATTGTGCCGGTGCCGAAGAAAGATGGCAGGATCCGGGTGTGTGTAGATTTCAGAGATCTGAACAGAGTTAGTCCGAAGGACGACTTTCCCCTACCGCACATCGATGAGTTAGTGGACTTCACAGCAGGGCACGCTTTGCTCTCATTCATGGATGGCTTTTCAGGGTACAATCAGATAGTGATGACACCTGAAGACCGAGAAAAGACTGCATTCACCACCCCGTGGGGGACATACTGCTACAGGGTAATGCCGTTTGGGTTGAAGAACGCTGGGGCTACATATCAACGGGCCGCGACCACAATACTACATGATATGATCGACAAAGAGGTTGAGGTGTATGTGGACGACATGATTGTCAAGTCCAAAGAAAGAGAGGGCCACTACACCGCCTTGCATAAGTTTTTCCAAAGGATCAAGGAATTCCGGTTGCGGCTGAACCCTCAAAAATGTACGTTTGGTGTTACAGCGGGAAAAATGCTGGGGTTTCTAATTACACAAAGGGGCATCGAAGTCGACCCTTCCAAAATCAAGGCCATCCTAGAAATGCCCCCACCGAGGACTGAAAAGGAGGTGAGAGGCTTTCTGGGTAAAGTGCAATTCATAAGACGGTTTATCTCAAAACTAACCTTGACTTGTGAACCACTTTTTGGCCTCCTGAAGAAAGGAAAGAAGTTCCAATGGGACGGCCGATGTCAAGCTGCGTTTGAGCAAATCAAAGAATATCTACAGAACCCACCCGTTTTATCACCACCAGAACCAGGGAAACCGTTGATTTTGTACCTATCAGTGACTGAGACCACGATGGGCTGCATGCTTGCACAAGAGTCAGAAGACAGGGTGGAAAGAGCCATCTACTACCTAAGCAAGAAGATGCTAGAATATGAGACCCGGTATACACCGTTGGAAAAAGCTTGCTTAGCTCTGGTATGGGCTACCAGGAAGCTGCGGCACTACCTGTTAGCTCACTCTGTAATATTGGTTTCACGACTTGATCCCATCAAATATCTCTTCGAGAAACCAGCACTTACGGGTAGGCTAGCTCGTTGGTTGCTGTTGCTCTCCGAATTTGATCTCACATATGTCACCCGCAAGTCAGTCAAAGGAAGAGCGGTAGCAGAGTTCCTTGCCGACCATCCGGTTGAGGGGGATGAAGCAGTTGAATATTTGTTCCCGGATGAATCAATTTTGCATATCGACGAAGAAACTTGGACGATGTACTTTGACGGAGCGTCAAATCAACATGGGTATAGGATAGGAGTATTGCTGATAGCACCCGACAATTCCCGTATCCCTCTAGCCTTCAAACTCCGGTTCAAAGTCTCGAACAACGAAGCAGAATATGAGGCGTGCATTGCTGGTTTAGAAGCAGCCCTAGAACTAGGGGCAAAACGGCTGGATGTCATTGGGGATTCGAACCTTGTTGTGTCTCAAGCTAAAGGAGACTGGAAAGTAAAAGAGGAAAACATGATGATTTATCACCAGACTTTGGACTTGTTGATTCCTCGGTTTGAAAAGTTAAGTTTTACTCATCTACTGAGAGAGAACAACAGGTTCGCAGATTCTTTAGCAACTCTATCATCTATGATAGACATCCCGACTGGAATCCGGATGCGTCCAGTCATCATTGATCAGAAATTTGCACCTGCCTATGAGTCGATTGCAGCCATAGATGAAGTTCAGGACGAACACCCTTGGTATTACGATATCTGGAACTTCTTGGAGAAAGAAGCATACCCGCCAGGGGTAAACGCCAAAGACAAAAGGGCAATCAGGAGAATGGCAGTCCAGTTCATCATCTGCGGGGGTAAACTGTACAAACGGGGTCATCTGGGAATGCATAAACTATGTGTTGATGCCGAAGAGTCAAAGCGTCTGATGGAAGCCATCCACGGGGGTGAATGTGGTGCACACATGAATGGGGTAATGCTAGCACGGAAAATTCTCAGACAGGGTTATTACTGGTCCACCATGGAAGAGGACTGTATTGGTTTCGTCCGGCGATGTCATAAGTGTCAAATTCATGCAAATCGCATGAACATTCCGCCGTCAAAGCTGTACAACATGACTTCGCCATGGCCGTTTTCTGTCTGGGAAATTGATGTAATCGGAGCTGTCACGCCAAAGGGGTCGAATGGGCATGAGTTCATCTTGGTAGCGATAGATTATTTTACGAAGTGGGTTGAGGCCCAGTCTTATGCAGTGTTGAAGGCTTCACACGTCGCGAAATTCATCAGAAACAACATCATTTGTCGCTACGGGGTCCCAAATGAAATCATCTCAGACAATGGTTCCCACTTCAAGAAGGAAGTGATTGACTTGTTGGAGAAATACAATGTGGCTTTTCATAAGTCATCTACCTATCGGCCGCAAACTAACGGAGCAGTTGAGGCCGCCAACAAGAATATCAAGCGCATACTACAGAAGATGGTGGAAACCTACCGGGATTGGCCAGATAAGCTGCCGTTTGCTTTGTGGGGCTACCGGACTTCAATCAGAACTTCTACTGGGGCGACTCCGTATTCATTGGTTTATGGGATGGAGGCCGTTCTACCTATTGAGATTGAGGTTCCGTCACTACGAGTATTGGCTGAGTGCCAGATAGCCGAAGCAGATTGGCAGCAAAACAGATTTGAGGAACTCATGATTTTCGATGAAAGAAGACTGAAAGCACTGTATCACATCCAAGGCTATCAACGCAGAATCGCCCGGGCTTTTAACAAGAAGGTTAAGTCCAGAAATTTGAAAGAAGGAGATTTGGTGCTCAAGGACAACCGAGCTCCCATCCACGACCCAAGGGGCAAGTTCAAACCTAATTGGACTGGTCCCTACATTATCAAGTCAATCTGGTCTGGTAGAGCTGTGGTTCTGATGGATTTAGATGGCTTGGAGTTCTCACAACCGATCAACATGGACAAGTTAAAGAAATACTACCCCTGAGAGGCTCACTAGGCCGAAAACCCGAAAGGGCGACCTAGGCAAAACTCAGAGCACAAAAAATTTGAAAGTATAAAAACTGAGCTCGCAAGGTTGAAAACCCGCAAAGGGCGGCCTTGGCAAAAGTTAGAGCGCAAAAGGAGAGTAAAAATACCCAAGCGAACCTAAGCCTGAACTACGTAAGGCTTGATTCCCATCTTTGGGATACGTAGGCAGCTTCATCCTGAAGTTCAGCCACAATCTTTTCCCCGATCAACGTTGTCCATTTTGATCATCTTAGTCATCTCTATTCATCAGCCTTTATCGCAATCTCCGGTACAATGCTATTCAAACTAGGGGCAACTTTCCGTTGCAATGGAGTGCTGCGGTATCATTTCAAACTAGGGGCGACTTTCCAGTTGCTAGGATCCGGGGTTGTGCACCTCAGTGACAGATCTCAGGCGTGTCCAGTTCTGATCCTTATCGAAAATAGTTTTGAAAAGTTTTAATAAAAGTTGACTTTGTTCAAATTAATCTTTTCACAACTAAGACCATTTTTGGACCAAAGCGGAAAATTTTCAGTACCACAACCTTCAATTTCATTGATTTCAAAATAGAGTTCTCCTGCTCTTGCATACAATTGAAGTTGCTTTTTTATTACACTCATAACGAAAACTTGAAAGTACTAATAAAGCAATAAATCTGGGGCATAGCCAAGTCAGATGTCCCTGCGCCCCCTTCCAGAGCTAGTTGAAGCCTCTGATGCCAGCCTAGGCCCAACCTGTGCTTCCTCGTTCAGCCAATCCCAGCACTCGTCAGATAAAGTGCAACTGAAAATAGGAGCAGGGGCCAGAAGCTCTCTAACTCTCCACGCTGCGGCCTGTCGAGCCAGCTGTGCGCCTCGAACTGGAAATGTAGCCAGGTACTCTATCCCCTCCAGTGGGCAAGTTTGATCATGGCCAAACTGACGCAGAATACGGAATGGGAAATAGAACACACAGTGAGTCAAACCGATCAGTCGAATCCCGACCTGCCGTGACATGCTATAGCTCATTGCCGGGAGATTAAGCCAAGGACAACGCCACACAATGCGATCCGCCGACAGGTTGCACATCCATTCAAACCACCATCCCTCATCAAGGGCGTTGACTAGGCGTTGCCGAAAGAAGTAACCACGGGCTGAGTAAGCAGGGCAAGAGTCCACAACTTGCAGTTTATCCATCAACCATATCTGGGGAGGGATGAAAAATGAGAGAATAAAGAATAGAGAGATGTGCGATGAGAGAAAAGTAAGATGAGGGTTTTGTGAGAAAAACCGAGCCTGAGGGCCAAGTGATGTGAGTAAATATACATGCGAGCTTGGGTGGGAAACAGTACCTGTAACAGTAGTGGACTCCCCGCAAACCTGGTTGTCTCCCGGCGGTAGAAAGCATCCAAGCCCATCAGTGTCTCGGCCAAAGTCATGGCGATGCAACTCTTTCCTTCTCTCAAACCTTGGGCGACTTCAATCAAATGGATACTAGCTCCTCCGGAACCCGAGGCAAACAGAAAATGAGATAGTAGGCACAAGCAGAGGGCATGCTGCCGGAAGCCTTGCCAATAATGGTTGCTGCGGTCACCGGCATCAGAAAATCGGTAAATCAGGCTCGGGATATCCAACATGCCATCACCAATCAGAGATCTAGCATCATGCGCATTAAGACCGCACATCCGCCCTAAGGTCTGGGCATAGCCAAAATTGAGCTGGGGCAAGATCTCCTCGCCTCGCTCGGACTCCATCAAGATTTGAAAATCTTCAAAAGTTGGACATACCTCCTACCCGCCAAAGCTAAATACGTGCGTCACCGGGTTCCAAAACCTTGCCGCAGCTTGGAGAAAAGGGAGGTGCAGTGGAGTCCGGCCCAGCGTGAACAGTGCATTCAAGCCAAAACCCCGGAAGTTCAACTTCTCCGAGCCATCTAAAGAAGAAATCCAAGATGTGAGATTTTCTGTGAGAAATGCCTCCATTTTTGTGAGGAAAGGTGATGAAATGAATAAGTTCCAAGAGTGGAGCTTTTATAGAGGGGCAAAACACTATTCAAAGGACACGTGTCAACATTTCGGTGGTTGGGGTAGAGGTGGCCGGCCGGCCCTCTTTTCTAGTAGGCCGGCCACCCTCTAGTTTCCCAAATGCAAAGAGTTTTCGGCCGCGTGTTGGTCCTATTTCGCCCGCCGGAAGAAAGTTTGAGGTATTTTCATGCATCGGGAATGTCGGAGGCTTCCATTTCTCTCAATTTCGGAGACGTTCCATCGTCCAAATTGTCCGTCCGAAGTACGTTTTGTTGTGTTTTGCTTATCGAGTTGTTGTTTTGTTTATCGAGTTGTAAGTTTTTGTCGAGCTGTCGCATTTTGTGTTTTGAATTGTTACCTTTTTGGTTAACACAATTTTGTTAAGTCTTGTCTATTGAGTCGTTAACATTGTTGTACTTTGCTTATCGAGTTGTAAACTTGCTAAGATTCTGTTATTTCTTAGTAAGTCGAGTTGTTTTGATTTGTTGCGTCGGTTCATTACCTGACCCGGTAAATACACAAGGCACATTTCCATTCAATTCCATTTTTGTGCAAAATGATGCGATGCGATGCTAAGAATTTCAAATACAAACATCCTTTCAAAAAGCTGTTTCATTCCATCATGTTTTACAACAAAATAAAGGTACAAGTTTTACAGAAAATAAAACTGCCTGATAAAATGCAAGATGCTACAAACTACTAGCCAAAAAGTAAAATAAAGCAGGAAATAACATCAGTATCCTCGGGAACGGGATTGAGGAGGCCCTCTCATCCTCTTCTGTGGGATAACCTCTGCACCATCATCACCATCCGGATCAGAGCTGTCATCCTCCGGATCCCCCTCAGCCTCGCCTCCGCTCCCGGAACCAAGACCGGAGCCTCCCTCCCCAGGAGATGTCTCTGACACACGGTCTGCGACCTCCTCCTCCTCATCCTCAACAATGGGTGCCCTGCGTCTGCGAGACGACCCTGCTCCTCGAACTCCTCGGTAAGGCCTGGATGGTCCAGCTCCTCGAGACCCTGTACCTCGGGAAGGTCTAGCACCTCGACCTCTCTGAGAAGGCCCGGATGGCCCGCCCCGTGTCGAAGCATATACGGGAGGCATCTGAAAATGGAAAGTGCAATACATCAGTTCAAATATGAAAAGCAGGTACAAGTACAGTATGTAAGTAGGGTGTGTGCCAGATGTGTTCTACACAGCCTATCAGTGCAACAGAATGTTTAAAACCAGCATTAACAGAAATATAATAAATGCAAGAAAGATGAACAATACCTGCACACCCACGATGGCCATCTGTGCCTCCCTCCGTAGGATCATGCCCTCGAATGTGGCCAACATCCCGAGCAGCTCGTCCGTATACTCAACCGGAGGCTGCAAATACAAATGCAAAACCATCAGTAAAGGAATGAATGTCCAAACATCTAACTGATAAATCAAAGTTGAAGAACATACTGGGGGTGAATCCGGGTCTCTGACATATTTATGGTCGGGAAGAGGAGGCTCTAGCGGAACCTGGTAAGGAGTCCCGAACCGCCAACTCGTCAACTCAGTCGGCATATCTGGCCACCCAGGATGATCGAGAGTCGGAGGGATCGGAGGAATCGAACTGCCTCTACCTCTAGATGTACCAGCCCTGCTAGAAGAGGGGATATCTGCGGCACGGGCACGACTCGAAGATG
The DNA here is from genome assembly GCA_036172215.1 of Camellia granthamiana. Lineage (NCBI taxonomy): Eukaryota > Viridiplantae > Streptophyta > Magnoliopsida > Ericales > Theaceae > Camellia > Camellia granthamiana. The sequence continues at coordinate 146,790,526 of CM069904.1, read as the reverse complement.
GTGTGCCAGTGGACCTCAGTGGTGGAGCCCGTACTCCCGTCAAGGGGGGCATCAGATATATGCGGCGATAGGTGGCGTAGTTCCCCTCAACAAGATGCAATAAAGCATCGCTGCCCTGCATATCCCTAGCGACCTCCTCAGGAGAAAGCCTGTCGGCAGTCCGCATAGTGGCTGGAGGCACAGCAGGAGGGTCCTGAGACTCATACCCCCACACCTGGCGCTGAAAGCGTTCCCCCAGGAACCAAGCCCTACCGACTGGTCCCTCGAGCAAGAACCTATACTGGGAACTAGTCGACCCTCCAGGGTACTGATTCTCGAGATCGTCGCCGAAGACTGCCCAGGGTTGCCAGGTGATCTGTGGATAACCAGTGTACAAATCAATCAGAAATCAAGCAAATATAGAGCAGATCAAAGATGAAAATGAAAGGAACTGAGAGTTCTGAAACACCTCTGTCGCCCGAACAGTGTCGAAGTACTGTCGCAGAGAGAAGAGACTCTCTCGAGGCCTCGATAAGTGCTCGCCTTCAAACATCAATGAAAATGGAGTCATAGGAGGTCTAGCTATCTCCATCTCCGGAGCTAATGTGGGGAAATATGCATATACCCATAGCTGAGAAAAGCAGTGTGGAATGTGAATACAAAGTGCTAAAGGTAGAATACAGAATGCAAAGTGCGCCGTGTGTGCAGTGAATAAGTAATGAGGAGCAAACATGTAAATCAAGAGGACAGAATGTACCTCCCAGGCTCTCCAGTAGCCGCCGAGCAAGTCCCCCCGCCCGCGAGAGACTGCGCTCATATAACAATAAAGGGTAGCCAGGCCAGCGCCGCCCCAATCATACTGACCGACCTGTGATAGGTCTACTAGGGCGCTCAGTAGATACAACCCGACCATGTTCCCTCTATCGGCAAACAGAGTGGTGCCAAAGAGGAACATAAGGAAGCCACGGGCGTACTGCTCAGCCTCCGCAGGAGACTCAGGCTCCATCTGTGGCCGCCGGAAATGGGAAGAGAACCAGGTATACCGAACTCTCCCTGTACCTCTGTCTACAGGCGGGCGGGCCCCCAATAGATGCATCCAAGCAGCCTCCCATTCACCCATATCTTCGTCGTAGGGGATGGGTCCACCGCCTAGGTCTAGGCCGGTAAGCATAGCGAAATCCAGTGGGGTCATGGTCATATCCCCAGTCGCAGAAAAATGGAAAGAATTGGTGGTGTCCCACCATCTCTCCGCCAGAGCAGCAAATAATGTCCTACTGATAAGGCAGTGTGATAACCCCCTGCAGAATGGTCCGAATCCTGCAAAATCAACCAAGTCCCGGACAGCTTCCGGAAGCTCAACATACCACTCCCTCGCAGCAGTGGAGCCATATCCTCGCACTGTGCGAGAGCCAGCCTACATTTAGAATGAATGCGTGTATTAGCAAATGAAGTGGAAATGAGCTGTGTGCTAATGAAATGAATGGGCTGTGTGTTCGCTTCAAATCTGGGCTGTGTGTTCAGTAAATCAGAGTTTAGGGCTGTGTGTTCTACTCTTAATCAGTGGGCTGTGTGTTCGTTTCAAATCTGGGCTGCGTGTTCAGTAAATCAGAGTTTAGGGCTGTGTGTTCTACTCTTAATCAGTGGGCTGTGTGTTCGCTTCAAATCTGGGCTGTGTGTTCAGTAAATCAGAGTTTAGGGCTGTGTGTTCTACTCTTAATCAGTGGGCTGTGTGTTCGCTTCAAATCTGGGCTGCGTGTTCAGTAAATCAGAGTTTAGGGCTGTGTGTTCTACTCTTAATCAGTGGGCTGTGTGTTCGCTTCAAATCTGGGCTGTGTGTTCAGTAAATCAGAGTTTAGGGCTGTGTGTTCTACTCTTAATCAGTGGGCTGTGTGTTCGCTTCAAATCTGGGCTGTGTGTTCAGTAAATCAGAGTTTAGGGCTGTGTGTTCTACTCTTAATCAGTGGGCTGTGTGTTCGCTTCAAATCTGGGCTGCGTGTTCAGTAAATCAGAGTTTAGGGCTGTGTGTTCTACTCTTAATCAGTGGGCTGTGTGTTCGCTTCAAATCTGGGCTGTGTGTTCAGTAAATCAGAGTTTAGGGCTGTGTGTTCTACTCTTAATCAGTGGGCTGTGTGTTCGCTTCAAATCTGGGCTGCGTGTTCAGTAAATCAGAGTTTAGGGCTGTGTGTTCTACTCTTAATCAGTGGGCTGTGTGTTCGCTTCAATATCTGGGCTGCGTGTTCAGTAAATTAGAGTTTAGGGCTGTGTGTTCTACTCTTAATCAGTGGGCTGTGTGTTCGCTTCAAATCTGGGCTGCGTGTTCAGTAAATCAGAGTTTAAGGCTGTGTGTTCTACTCTTAGTCAGTATGTGCTGTGGGCTCATGTTCAAACTTCGGGCTGTGTGTTCGCTGAATCAATGTTTGAGCCATGTGTTCAATTTTTTTAACTAATGCGTGCTACACATTCACAATCAGGCGACGTATTGTGTGTTCGTGAAATTCAATTGTTTAAATCGCATGCTCAGGATGCAAGTACTATGTTGAAAGCTAAACTGTGTGTCTAAGCATGGCAAAGGTACACAATGCATGAAAGATACAGGAAATAACGTAAAATACCTCTGCATCGTAGGAGAGGTGCCGCTCCGGTTCTCGCAGAAGGAGATCCCCTGGTACCCGATCGTTGAAATCGGTGAAATGACGAAAAACGGCTCGTGGAAGCCTATGTACCGCTGGGGCATATCGCTCGGGAATAAAAGGGCGAACCCTCGGGGGCAATGTCATAATGTCGAAATCATCCCCGGCACCTGGAAAACCTCCGCCGTGAGAAAAGTGACCCGCCATGTCAAGGAATCTGCAAAGAGGAGCAAAAACGAGCAAAATGAGTCAAAATTGAAAAAAGTCAACAAAAGTCAACTCTCGGGAAATGAAAAGTCAACAAAAGTCAACTCCCGGAAAAATTTTCCGAATAATGAGACAAAATTACCTCAAGTGGTGAAAATGAGAAGAGAAGCCCCGGAATCAAAATTTAGTTGGCTCAAAGTGTCTAAAACTGAAAGATTTCGCGAAAACAACTTGCGTGGGAGGCCGAGGGGCGCGTATAAAATGCAGATCTGAAAGAGAAAATGGCTTAGGGAGCAAGAGGAGAGAATTTCACACTTGGGGGAGTGATTTCGGATTGAATGGGCAAGCATATATATAGAAATGGCCGAAAAGACCAAAATGCCCCTGCTTTTGGGCAGTGGCCGGCCGGCCACCTAACCTGGCTGGCCGGCCCCTCTACTTTTTCCCCCTGGCCGATGGCCTCTCCTAGGGTAGTGGGCTGGCCGACCATGCTCCCCATCCCCTCCCCTACCTCTCTGCAAATTTTGAGGAAAATTGGAGTTCCCGGGACCTGAAAAAGTTCAAGAAAAGTGTACTTTCTGGCGCCGAATTGCTCCACCGGAACTTTAATAGCAATTTCTGACATGTGTCTCATCATTATTCATCAAAATCAGAGTGTATCCTTTTTAAACATGTTGTGACCTCTCCGGGAGGTGAATCAGAAGCCGCGATCGAGTTGTCGTCGCCGAAATGCGCGTTTTTCAGCTCGTTGTTGCACAACAAACGGGCACCCCGATTTGTGCTCGTTTTGCATTATTATGCGCCTAACTCGCATTCTCATGAACATTGTGCATTGTCATGCATTATTTCTTGGTGTACCAAACTTCTGTGCTTAAACATGCGTTGTCACGCATTATCTTTTCTAACATTGCGATGCATTCATTCGCCGACACTGTGTGCGTCAAACTTTTCGAATCATAGGAATCACATTGAATATATGTT